>OY856412.1:362087956-362507956 GCA_963693085.1 Alisma plantago-aquatica
AATAGTATTATACGTGTTTTGGCTACAAACATTATACGTGTTTAGCTTTCTGATTTCTATATGAATTTTGTTTAGGTAAAACTTCCACAATTCAATCCATATCTAATGATTTTGTTGCTTTCTTCATACGACGCTAGCACATTGATTGCATATTTATCATGTATATTTATGTGTAAGGATTGTATTTTTTAGAAATTTTACATATATCTATTAAAATAACAAATATATAAAAACGCCTGGAAACGCCTGGGCCTCCGCCTAGGCGCCTGGGCAGCTGGGCGTACCCCTGGAACCCCTGGCCGCCTATACAACCACGAGTATATCATCCTCTATCCTCTGGCATCAAAGAAGTTCAACGGCAACACAATTAACTTCAATTGGTTCAGTTCTTGATTGGAGTTCCTCATTCCTTCTCTGGTGTTGTGGATCATATCTTATCCAACGATCCCTTACCGACATTATAGGATGTTCTTAAGCGCGTTCAACACCTTCCTTCTATGTCTTCCCTACTCGCTACTTAATCGGAATACTTGGTTTTGCTCCAATGACTCCAATCGAGGACATGGACATGGTCGTGGTCGCAGTCGTGGTGGTTGTGCTTTTGGTGCTCCTAGATGTCGTCCTCCTCCTAGATCTAGTGAGGACAACTTCCTAATGCAAACCAGTGTTTCAAAAAGCGGTATGTGTTATGCGTTCGGAGAGGTCACCTTGTAGAGTATATGCGGTATGCGGGAGTATATGCGGAAGTATATGCGGTTTTGGATTTTTTTTAACTAATTATTATTATATATATATATATATATGAATCATGATTTACATATTTAATTTGTGCAATTGTGTATCTAAATAGTACAATTACAAGAATAATGGATGCAATTATGCAAATATGCAATCATCACAACTTAAATAAATACAAACACGCACTATAATCTAAATTTAAACAAACATAAATGAATGTAAATGTATAAAAGAAGAAATCAGAATATCTCTTAACTAAAAATCGGGGTATAATCGGCCTTGTATGCGGTCGTACAACCGATTATGCGGCTTGGACCGCTTTTTGGACCGATTTTCATTATGCGTTTTTTTGGAGGTCCGCACCTTGTATACGGACGCATACACCGATTTTTAAAACACTGATGCAAACCGCTTCTGCAACTTCTGTGGTCGCACAAACCATAATGAGGACCGCTGCTAGGAAAACATTGTGCACCTACATGGGCAAACCAGGTCACCTCTGATGCTTTTGAAGACTCCTCTGTGGCTACCTCTAGTTCTACCCAACCCACGAATGAGTGGATCCGCTTGGAGTTTTGAGAAACTCCTTCAGCTTCGTATGTCCCCGCATCCGCCTGCTCAAGATGGAGTGATTTACTTCACCTTATGGTGAAAATAAATGGAAAATTGACTCAAGTGCTTATGCTCATATTTTTGGCAGCTCTGAACTATTTTCTACTTTGTCTAATACAACATCAGTTCCACAGTTACACTGGCGGATGGAACTCAGTCACTGATGCATGGCAGCGGCGTTGTATCGCTCTCCCATAACCTGCCGTTAAAATTTGTGTTATATGTTACAACATTTCCTCTTAACCTTTTATCGGTCACAAAAATTGTTAAGAGCCTTCAGTGCTCGATTACTTTCGATGCTGAGGATTGTGTGTTTCAGGATCTCCGCACGAAGATGAAGATTGGTACGAGCCATGAGGGACCAGATGAGTATACTACTTGCACGTGTCGCGATCTATTGTTGCTATGCTATCTTCTTCAATAACTGGCCTACAATGGCACTACCATCCGAGACATCCTTTTGCTGCTAAACTACGATGTCTATTTCCTAAAATTTCTTATAAACAAATTTTGTGTGAATATGCCAATTTGACAAACAAACTCCAACTTTGTTCATAAGGAAAAAGAGATTGGCTCTAAAAATATGTTTGATATTGTTCTTGTTGATAATTGGGGACCTTGTTATGTTACTAACCTGTCCGGATTTTGCTATTTTATGACTTTTATTTATGACTATTCTCAGTAACTTGGTTGCTTCTCTTAAAGGATTGCAATAATATTTTAAACACTAGCACCACTTTCTCCACTGAGATCCTAACCCAAGTCAATACAATTGTCAAAATCTTAAGAACTGATAATGCCTTCGAATTTAAGCAAAAATCAGTAGATATGTTTTGTACTGCTCAAGGTACCATTTATCGTACTTCCTGCTCTTACACACCACAACAAAATGGTGTGGCAAAGAGGAAGAATCGCCATCTTTTTGAAGTAGCACGCACTATTTTCTTCACTATCATGTTCCTACAAAGTTTTGGCCAGAAGTTGTATCTATTGCGTGCCAAAGTGCTACTTAATTAATTAATCGCATGCCTTCTTCTATGCTGAAAAATCAAGTCCCTTTCTCTCTTCTTAATCTCGATGTGCCTTTGTATTTTGTACCTCTGTGCGCCTTTGGCAACACTTGTTTTGTTAAGAATCTCCGCCCCAGGATATCTAAACTTGACCGCTGCTCAACTAAGTGTGTTTTTTTGGGGGATATTCAAGATCTCAAAAGGATTTAGGTGTTATGATCCTACCAAAAGACAATGGTTTTTAGTGTGGATGTCGTCCTTTTCAAACACGTCGTACTACTCTGAAAAGGGGTCTGCTTTATTTGGATCCCACTCCCCTGCCTCAAGTGGTATAAAATGATCCCACTAAAGTATCTGAAAGTTCTTCCTCCTCTAAAGGTGTATAAGAGAAGACCAAAGGTTACAATCCCCTCCATGGCCCCTCAACAACCAACTCTTCCATCATCGCTAGATCACAACACCTCTCAGGTAACTTGTGACCTACATCTTCCCATCATTCAAAGAAAAGGTGTTTGTTAGTGCACTCAGCATCCGATTAGTAATTTCCTACTCTACAACTAATCTTGGTGCTAACTTTGCCTGTCTTACGGTTGCTATCTCTATTGCTTCTATAGAGAAAGACTGCTACACAAGCTCTTAAGCATCCAGCCTGGCGACAAGCTATGAAAATTGAAGTGGTTGCTCTTCGCGATCACAAGACTTGGGATCTAGTTGATCGCCCTGAAAACTGCTCTATTGTCGGCTATTGTTTGATTTTCACTATTAAATACTAGCCAGAATTGAACAATTGAAGGCTCGTCTAGTAGCAAAAGCTTATAAACAAACCTACGGGGTAGACTATTTTGAAACTTTTTGCCATGTTGCCAGACTTAATTCTGTACGGGTGCTTATATTTGTTGTTGTGAACAATGATTGGCCTCTTTTTTAACTTGATGTTAAAAATGTCTTCCTGTATGGTGAATTGCATGAGTAAGTCTACATGGAGCAACCGCCTGGTTTTGTTACTCAAGGGGAATGTTTCAAAGTCTGCAGACTCAGGAAAGCGATTTATGACCTAAAACAAAACATGCAAGCATGGTTTGATAAATTGAGACATTCTTCTCAAATTCACTTTTGGCGCTCAGATTCGGATCGCTTTGTTTTCATTTTGAAGAAAAAAAATAGTTATGGGCATGTTATTCTTATTGTGTATGTGGATGATATCATTTTGACCTAAAACAAAACATGCAAGCATGGTTTGATAAATTGAGACATTCTTCTCAAATTTCACTTTTGGCGCTCACATTCGGATCGCTCTGTTTTCATTTTATAAAAAACATTTATGTGCTTGTTATTCTTATTGTATATGTGGATGATATCATTTTATCTAGTAGTGATACCAATGGTATTCAAGCTACTAAAAGATATCTAGAGAAACATTTTGTTACAAAAGATCGTGGCAAACTCATGTACTTTTTGGAAATTGAAGTTTCTAGATCTTCTTCTGGCGTATGCCTTTCACAACGCAAGTATGTTCTAAATCTTCTGACAGAAATAGGCATGCTTGGTACTGAACCTGCTAGCAATCCTATGGATCCCAATACCAATCGGGATGATGAATCTTTGCCACCCTATCCTGATAACCACCAATACAGAAGATTGTTTGGTAAACTTATTTATCCCACTATGAATAGAGCTGACATTATTGTTGTTGTTGGACTTGTAAGTAGGCAACAAGATAAACCTCGACAATGTCATTGCGGTGATGTCTGTCATATCCTTAGATATCTGAAATTTCTAGGAAAGGGATTACTATATCAAAGACATGGGCATTGTAAACTCACTGGAGACCCTGATTCTGATTATGTTGGTAGTAGATGTGACAGGAAATCTACCTCTGGCTACTGCAATTTTGTTGGAAGCAATCTCGCTACATGGTGTCGTAAGAAGCAGACTATGATTGCTCGGTCTAGTGTTGAAGCATAATAGAAAGGTATGGCTCATACTGCTTGTGAATTAATGTGGTTCCAAGGACTACTCAAGGATTTTGATATATCTAATCCATACTTGTCTAAGGCATCTAGGCGGTGGGTTTAAGCCAAGGGGCGCCTAGCCCGCCTAAGCTTTTCTGGTTATTTTTTTACTTTTTTTCCAGTTACATATTTAAATGTCTGTACACATGATACTATATGTGATAATGTAATTGTTTATTCATTCAATGTTATTATAAGTCTAATTTGAATTGATAACTATAAGAGAATCAGGGAAAAGAAAATTAACAGGAAGAAAAAGAAACAACAGTAAGAGGAAGATAAGTAGGAATTGGAGAGAGAAAACGGGAGAAAAAGAAACAAGCAAATGGTAGGAGTTGCCCAAGAATAAGTCAGAATAAGACAAACACAAGGGCAGTAAAAGGAGATTGAAAGAGGAAGAATTCAACAATACAAAATAAAAAAACATTAGCAGGTGCTGAAATAGAAAATATAGAGGAAGGAAGAATAGGTCAGTAAAAATAAATGGAAGCATGCAAACAACAGTAGCTGTGAGCGGAGATTTAGGAGCAAGAAATCAGAAAAAGAAATCAACTATAAGCAAAGAGTGGTAATAGATTTGGGAGCAGGAGACAAAGGACAAAAATTAAATAAGAAATATGCACATACTCACATATTTGTAGGAGGGGATGCAGGAGGAATAACTCAGAAAAAATGCAGCAACAATAGAATTTAGAAATGATATGCAGGAGAAAGGGTAAAAAAAGAAAAGAAAAAGAAGGAAGAACAATAGACATATGAGGAAGTACAAAAAATTTAACAAACAACACTATAAGGAATTACCAATTTGGCCCAAATCAGACCTAAATTCCCAGATCACAATTGTTTTCCCCCGTATCAGACCTTATTTGCCAAAATTTTACCCGATTTGGCCTAAGTCAGATCTATTTGAACCATAAATGACTCAAGGTGATCTAATTTGACTAAATCTAGACTCGGTTCATGCTAATTTAGCCTTTAAATGGTTTAATTTGGGCCTAAAAGCCTTAACGGCCACTTAATAGTTAATACGCTTAATAGGTTGGGCGCCTAGTTTCAGGCGCCTTGCCTAGTGCCTAGGTCGTCTTGATAACTAAGCTCTGATCCCGATGCTATTCTCGTGCACTGTGACATTAAAGCCTCCATTTCTGACATCTATGCTCCAGGTTGAGGGGGAGTATTTGTATATATGCTTTATGCTTTATGTTTTATTTATGCTTTAGATTTGTTTTTGTCTTTAGCTTTTCTTTTATCCCATATTGTCAGTTTCTATTTCTCACTCGCTCTCTTATCCTATAAAAGAGAGTGTCTTGTAATTGTTTTCGACACATCAAATAAAGACTTTTCATAATCTATAGCTACCATGTGCTTCAACAATTTGCAAATCATGTGAAGAATTAACCTCAAATGACTTAGAAGGATTTGCAGACGAGTTAAACATCATAGCAGAGGATGGTACATGTGATTTGTGTTCGATATGTCTAAAAAGGATTCAAGTGCCACAAGAAGAAAAAACAAATATAGGCAAAAGAACAACATTATCTGTGTAAATAGTTTTGTTCACTGATTAGAAGAAGTGTCCTCAAAGAAAGTAACATCCAGACTAACATGAAGATTTTTTGCAATTGCATCCAGACATTTGTACCCAACTAAGTCCGTGAGTAGAATAACAAATAGCAACAAAGAGCTCTTAGAGAGAGCTTGTCAAGTGTAGGTTCAAGGTTAAGAACAAACATTAGCACCCAAACACCTTAGGTGGAAGAGTAAAGGTAGGTGCATGGATTGTATTAAAGGTTGTATGGAATGGCATTCCCGATAATGAAAGATGGCATCAAGCTATGAGATGATTGGTACTAAAAATAGCAATAGGCCAATAGGTCTTAGGAGCTTGCATTTAAATTAAGGGCACGTTTGATTAGCTAGATTTTCATGAATCTTGTATTTTGTCCATCCCGCATTGTTGAAATGCTGCATTCTCAAAATCCCGCAAAGTAAAATTTTATGTTTGGTTTGCTGGATTTTGTAAGTGTGGGATTTTTTTTTCGTGTTTGTTGTCTTGTTTTGTCCATGTTGGATTTTTGCGTTCGGGAGAATTTTGATGAAGACCAAAATCCGGGATTCCTATTGTATCTGAAAATTCGGGATGAGCCTCATTTCTCCAATCCTGCAAACCAAACATAAAATTTACAAAACTGGAGTCCAAAATACAATCCAATACAGTGAAATCCAGGTAATTTACAAAATTGGAGTCCAGAATACAATCCAATACAGTGAAATCCAGGTAACCAAACAGGCCCTAAGAGAGTGCAGGTGACATCAAGAATGAGTGTAGAATAAAACTAAGTGGAGATTTTTGTGAGGACATTAGGGATCAAAGTAAGAAGTTCAGAGCATTCCTTTAATAAATAAATCCAAGTTGAGCGTGACCAATTACCAAAGAAGGATATAAATTATCTTATACTCCATACCAAGTACGTGGTGTGTACAATGCAGTTGTCATATGTCTAAGTGGACCGATCATAACAATGGTATGTCTAGGACCCCTTGTCCGACGGTGTTTTCCTAGCTCACACAACTGACACTAAAAAGGACTCAGATGTTTTATTTGGAAACAAAACTTGCAACTTTTGCTTCAAAGGATGAACAAGTTGAAGATGCAACTACTGTAGAGAAGTCAAGGATTGGATCGCAAGAACAGTTATATGAGAAGAGATATGCAAGTAGTGCAATTTGTCACTACCTTGATATCCCCCACCTAGAAAGCACAGATACTTCATAGTAGGTCATGCACTCGTACTGGACACTTATTGGGTACCAATACTCCTTGGTTATACGTGTATACGTAACAAACACTTCTCCAAATGTATTCAAATTTGTTTATGTCGTAAAGTAAAAGAAGGATATGCGATATATTTGATAAAGAGGAATCCCCCTCCTATATATAGGAGAAGGGGCAAGCGTACAGACTTTAGACTAAATCCTAATGGGCCAAGATACACTTGGGCCCATAAACATATAGACTCAAATAACTTAAGTAACTAAATTAACCAGACTCTCTAATTGTTTCATCCTTTATTCATTGATACAGCATGGATACTTTCTTGATACGGTCTAACCCATTTATAGAATTATACAAACTGATTAGATTTTTCGTATATGCCTATTGTCACTAGTATATGTATTTGTTTTATTTTAAAGTTTTTTTCTCTCAAATAAAACATAAAGAGTTTTAGAACTACTACGAGTCTGTCCATATGGTATTTATAAAATTTATGTGGCATACCATAAAAATCAAGTTGGCATTTTCAATAAATCTATTGTTAGTGAGTGACATTAACTTTAGGTTACTTCATGTTGCTAACTTACTGTTAGTTTCAAGTTCATCATACTATTCTCGTAACTTCAATTTTTTTCTTAAAACCTTTGGCTCTCAAATAAAACTTATTAGTTGAAACTAGGAACAAAAACAAAATCAGGTTGAATGTTGACTACAGATCTACAGAAGCACTACTCTAAAAACCAAAGTGTTATTCAAGTAAACCCTTCTAGACTTTAGAGCAAATATGTGGCCAATGGCCATATTAAGTTGGCAATACCAATTCATTAGGGTGCTTGTTGTTAGGACGTCGGTCCATTATGTTGCTAATTCAAGTTTTGTAGTATCTTGTTAGGAATCTTTCTTATCGTCTCACTAGTCAAAATTCCCAAATCTTTCTCGCGTCTAACCTTTAAGGATCTTTTCACATGAGCCATTATCCAACTCCTTGAACTAGATTTTCTTTTCTAGTGTCGAATCTGCATCACTATCTCAATAATCTAATCTTTACCACTCTTATTAAAGGAATTAAATGTGATGATTATGTGTCTCTGTAAAAACATGTGACTATATTATTAGAAGCATCAAAAGGTTGGCAATAGTGAATATTATTAAAAGTTGGCAACAAAGGGTACAAGGGATCATATTCTAGGCAAAAACTCACTACCTAAAGAATCCATGTGATGGGATCAAAATTTGCCCAGAAATCACTATTGAACACCTAAAAGAAATGCAACAGGTTATTCAAGAGGCGGAACAAAGATTGAAATTTTTTCATGTCTAAAAAGGTCTCGCTCAAAATTAGATTGTCTTATTTTGCATTTTTATGAATGCAAAATGGTCTACATATAATTTAGAAATAATAATAAATTTGCTTCATCCATTGTCGTATGTGTTCTATGTTATCAATAATCACCTATGTTGAGTTTGAACCAGTATCTATATCAGTAACCTTATTTGTGAATGTGCCTTACAGTCGCCACCAATCGTCTACCTTGTTCTTAGATCCTACATCAAAAGAGAATAAGGATTATTCTGAAACCAAGTTTAAGAGGTATAGGTAGGGTATCAACATCGCCTACACCTCAAGCAGTCGCAGTAGAACAATCAGCTAGGCAAGCGGGAGGATGAGAAGTTGTATATGAAGCACGGGTAAACAAATCTTTAATGTCGTGTGTGAGTCATAGATTATTCTGAATCAAGAAACCACTTAGAGGAGGAAGAAGCATGATAACACAAGGGGACGTCTATTGTTTGTGCAGTATAAGCTTGGGAGGTATTAATGGTTGCTTTGTTTAAGAGACGACCTAAGTTCATAGAGCTACATCTTCAGATGTAGTGATTCCCTTAATGACAATAGCTTGATTCGCCCATTTAGGCTTGTCATGCTTCTTCCAACAAATGTCCTCAATGTGATTTTTTCACCTGTGAAAGTTATAATAACGAAATTCATTGGAGGATCCCCGGCTATTAGAAGAGGAAGAAGTTGTAAAGGAAGGGGAGTTATCAGACCTACTTTCCACGTCCACCATCACATATTAAAAGTGTCGTAGGCTACATGTAAAAGGAGAGAGCAATTCTTCTTAGGCGAGAGTATCAAGGGTTGTCAAAGATTGTAATGCTGGAATTGTATGAAGTAGACGGTGAAGCAAGGAATTGGCGTATCTTAACATTGTCTTCTTGTTTCTGAAGCTTCCCCGCTTCGGAAGTGGAGGACGATAGGTTTTCAATTCCTCACAAATACCTCACAAGGAATCATAGTGAGATGCATGCATTCGTCCAGGTATAAGGTATGCAACTGAGTGAGATGATCCCAGGCTTGTCGTCTTGATATATATCAAGTTGCAAGAGACAAATGATTCGCAACTATTGAGAATCTAAGATAATATTTGGAAATCACATTTAGACCATTTCCACTAGGTAGCTTCAGCATCATCAGAAGATTCATCTTTGATAGGAGGTTCCTTAACAGTGTATACACTTTTGCTTGAAGATTCATTATAAATCTAAAAAGAACAGGCCCATAGAACATCATTATTCCATTGAACTTCATAGTCACCATACACTTGGGGTGATTATCAGGTTTTGAGTGTGGATGCCATTGTAGAAAGCAAAATGTCGGATATGAAGAATAAGGTCAGAAGATTAGATGACAATGTGTAGAATAGAAGCACATTGTGTGGAAGCTACATGTGTCTTGTTGAAGAGGGGTGTGCCATGTGGACACAACAGGTTACATGTCATATAGAGAGGTAAACACATTGTTGATGTAGGGGTAGAAAATTCCAAGTGGCAGACAACAAATCGTGTTTATCTCAAGATCAAAATATAGGTAGCAAAGGACATGCTCCATAAGAAATCACATGTCATGTTGATATCTGGGTCTAAGAACTCCAGGTAGTCGATGACAGTCATGCAAGAGATCACATGTCATGTAGATAATGCTGAAGAATAGAATTAGCTGTGTTAATGACACTTTGTGTTATTTTCGAGGCAGCAACCGCTCTGAGAGACCATGTACTCGGCGTGTTAGATTGATATAACATGTGTAATACGTCATTGCAACAACAATAGACGAAGAGGAGTTATCAATGTGATCCCATCACACAGCAACAAAGAGGAGATCAATGGAGATTCTCAATCAAACTGCAAAAAGCAAGGTGTCCTAACACCATATCGTTAACCTCGACCAATGTAAAGGAACCATACGGTTTCCCAAATAACATTCTTAGGGCATGGGCATGTAAGGAAGAACGCCTTCTAGAAAGAACATGCAGAGAAGAAGGGAGGATTCTTCCATTGAGAAGCCTCCTAGGAAAGGCTCAAGGTGGAGAGAAAGAGAAGAGGGGGGAGAGCAATGAAGGTGGCAGCTGAGAAGGAAAGCAGTGGAGGTTAGGTGTAGATAGCAAGGGAGGTAAAGGATAGAGAGAGAAACAAGCAGAAGAGCCCTCTAGGGTTCATACTCTAATACAATATGAGATTAAGCAGAAAAAGATAATTGTGTCTCACTAAACCCATATGTTTATGTAGGGCAAGGTAATTGAGTAAACTTCTGTTTACACAATCTGGGACTAAGCGTAAAAGAGAGAAAAACAATAAGGAAAATTAATTAAAGAGGAAAACCATCAAAACAAGAACATAATCCAATAGTTTGCAATCAACATATTAGAAAGCTTCGGTTTGTTGTTAGGCATAGCTTCACTCATTGCACCAGTATATAGGGGGTACTTATTCTACTCGTGCGGCTAGTGTAAGCTTATGTTACACGCAAGGAAGAAAATGTCCGATTTCGACGCCGTTTCGGTGACCACAGGAACAGAAATTTCGACAAATTTCGACAGAAATTTCGACAGATGCGTTCCTGGCGTTTCGACGGCCAAATTAACGAATTATTTCATGAAATTTTACCAGAAGCATCTACTAGTCTAGATCTACTCAAATATGCAATAATATTTCATATTGGATATGTTAGGGGGGGGGTCTCCTCATGAGTGAGTGAAGAAAGATAAACTGTTTCGATGGGGATTTCGATGGGGATTTCGATGTCAATTTTGATAGTGAAATGAATTAGTTAAGTCATTATAGTTTGCAAGCACGATAAATAGACTTAAAGACACAAACATATGCAAAGAAAATATGGTCTAGTATGGTAGGACATCTAGGTGGGATGACAGGCTGTACAGAAGCAATGTTGATCTGATCATCTGATTGTGAGTAGTATTAAGGAAATCACAACTTACAAGTTACAACTTCAATTAAAACTTACTAGTTAGTAGTTACTACAAGTCTACAAGTATACAATCCAAGTTAATATTAGTATATATTGTTAATATAAGCATTAATCTAGGCAATTCCATGTTAAAAAAAGATTTTTTTAAGCAAAAAAGATTAGATTTTAGTAGTAATACGGGTTTAGGTTATGGATTTAGTGATATTTAGTAGGATTCATGTTTAGATCTACACCATTTAAGGATTTAATGCATAGATCCACCATTTTTGGTAGATCTAGTACCTTAGATCTAAGAGAATAGAGAGAGAAATATGGTAGGAGGAGAGATTAGAGAGAGAGAATAGGTAGAACATTAGATGGGGGGGAGAAGAAGAAGAGGATTAAAGAAAACATACCTCAAAATCCCTCAAAATAGCCTTTAGAACCTTCAAAATCGCCCAAGTAAAAATCTGCAAGAATCGTCTTCTTTTTCGGCGGCACAGTTCGGCGTCCCGACCCGTGCCAGCGAAATAATAGCCATAAGTAGCTAATTTGCAGCGAAATTCCCCCTGTTTCGGCGAAATTTGAAAAAAACATCGAAATTTTATATTTTACCGGCGAAATTACGTACGTAACAAGAGGTACTGCTGTTTCTATGTCCGATTGCCATCAGCACCGAAATAATTGGCGAAATTTCGCCAATTTCGACGATATTTTGAACATTGGTTACACGTGTCTAGGAAAATAACTATTAATTGCAAAAATGAACTTTTAGGTCCAAATTATAACTATTAGATCCAACAAGTAACTATTTGACTAGAAAACTAACCAAGTGAAAGTACACAATAAAAAGTATACATCTTTTACAACAGTAACCATTAGGCATGTAATGTAATTATTTGGAAGCAAAGGCATTTTTCTCAACATCTATTGCAATAGATTGCCAAAACAAAGTAACTTTTGAGGGGCAGGTAGTCTACCCGCACGGACAATGGTTGATATATTTACACACACATATATATATAGAGAGAGAGAGAGAGAGTCAGGCTAGAATACACTCGAGTGTACAGATCGCACGAATACACTCAAGTGTGTTTGCATATCAAGACTATTTTTTGCAAAATGTAAACCATTGATCTTCGTCGTCATGCAGTAACTAGGCTACATACAAATTTTAAGCCCATTTGGATGAGTGTAAGTCACTCATCCAAGGGCAACAAAATCGACGCGCAAAATTAGTTTGAAATGCATAATTTTTGCGGTCTTTATAACATGACCTATAAATGTCCAAATGTGTTCAAATTTTGTGTATGAGCTATTCACAAGATGTTTAAGAAGATCAACGGATTAGATTTTTGAAAAAAATATTACATCATGAAAAACTACTTGAGTGTATTCTGCTCCGAATACACTCGAGTGTATTCTAGCCTGACTCTATATATATGCTTAGTGTTTTATAGTTGTATATGATGTTTTATCTGTGACGAGTCTATTGTTTACTAGATTAGCTTTAATCATTGTTTTGTATTATGAAGTATTTGGGTGTTTAATATTGTTGTGTAGGATGTTTAGATATGTATAAAAGTTCCAAAAAGTATACTATATATATGCATATATGTGTAATTTTGTATAAAATTATATAGGAAATTAAAACCCCTTTTTTCAAAAACCACCTGCTTACCGCTTAACCAGTTACAAGGTGTCGTACGCACGCTTACCGCTTAACATTTTTTATAACATTGATACATATGTATATGTGGGATTAAGAGAGGAACTCTCTCCCCCTCTCCCACGCCCGTGATGGAGACCGAACACCCGGGAGGGTTGTAAATCAAGGCGGCAAGTGTGTGTTTGTGTATGTGTGTGTGCGCGTGCGTGTCCGTGCGTGCGTGCTTGTGTGTGTAGAGAGGGAACAAAACTAGAATGGAATCGATATTTTCGTATACCCATAATTATCACAAGGCATATTTAATGAGGAAAGTTTGGGCTCTAATAACTTCAGGCAGTCGATGACAGACATGCGAGAGATCACATGTCAGGTAGATAATGCAAAAAAATAGAAATAGGTGTGTTAATGACACTGCTGTTTTAGAGGCAGCGGCAACTCTGAGAGACCATGTATTTCAGCATGTTAGATTGGTATACCCCGCATAATACGACACCACAGCAACAATAGATGAAGACGAGTTATCAATGTGATCCCATCACGCAGCAACAAACAGGATATCAATCAAACAACAACAACCAACAAACAAGTGCCCTAACACCATATCGGCAGCATCTACCAATGTAAAGGAACCATACGATTTCCCAAATAACATTCTTGGGGCATGGGAATGTAAGGAAGAACGCCTTATAGAGAGAACATGCAGAGAAGAAGGGAGGATTCTCCCTTTGAGAAGCCCCAAGGAAAGGGTGACGGTGGACAGAAAGGTGGGGACAGAGCAACGATGGCGGCAGCCGAGAAGGAAGGCAGTGGAGGTTTGGTGTAGATAGCATTGGCGATAAAGATAGAGAGAAACATGAGGAAGCGCCCTATGTCAGATTAAGCAAAAAACGGTAATTGTGTCTCAGTAAACTCATATGTTTATGTAGGGAAAGGTAATTGAGTTAACTCGTGTTTACATAATGTGTGACTAAACGTAGAAGAGAGAAAAACATTAAGGAAAATAAATTGAAGAGGAAAATAATCAAAACAGGAACAATTAATCGTTTACAGTCAAGATATTAGAAACCTTCAAGTTGTAAGGTACAGCTTAACTCATTGCAACAATATATAGTGGGCACTTATTCTACCCATGCAAATAGTGTATGCTTGCGCTACAAGTATCTTGGAAAATAACTATTAATTCTGAACAGTAACTATCAGGTCTAGAATGTAAATTTTAGGACCAAAAAGTAATTATTTGACTGAAAAAGTAACCACGTGAGGATTACAACAGTAACAATTAGGCATGTAATGTAACTATTTGGAAGAAAGGTATTTTTCTCAACGCGTATTGCAATATATTGCAAAAAAAAGCAACTTTTGAGGGACTGGTAGTCTACCCGCACGGGCAATGGTTGACAGCGTTTCAAAAAACGGTTCACGCGACCACATATGCGGTTCAGACCCTTCACCGAACCGCATATGGGAATTCAGTGCCTAAAATAGACCTTGGCCGCATATAAGGCCGCATAGCCGTATATAAGGCCGATTAGTCCCCGATTTTTTAATGGTCAAACTGTTAAGCTGGTTATTTTTTAACGTCACCCCCTATTCTTCATGTAACTAAAACCACCACCTACATTCAGCTGCTTCAATTTCCTCTCTTTTTTTACATTACATTCATCTTTGGTTGTTTTACATTTAGCTCATTATTGCATAGTTATATATATTTAGGTTGTGTTTGATTGCATATTTTCATGATGGCATCTATAATATGTAATTGTATAATGATTGTATACTTATATAGAATAATAACAAAAAATAAAAATAAAATCCAAAACCGCATATACTCCCGCATACCGCGTATACTTTATTCAGTGCCTCTCCGAACGGACAACGCATACCGCTTTTTAAAACTATGATGGTGGATTCATGTATATTTATATGTATCTATATAGAGAGAGAATAAATCTAGAATAGAATCCATTCTGCTTAGAGTCGATTTTTTCTTACACCCATAATTATCAGAATGCATATTTAATGAGAAAAGTAAATTGAACGATCGATATTGACGAGATAGACACGTCGAAGCTTATTTGGACAAGTATAGCCCTTGAATCTTAACATAGCAAAATCGGCAGCCTAGAACTAATTTAAATGGCGTTTTTGTACATTCATATGGATGGCGTAAAACTATCCAAATGACTTGAAAAATAGTTTATAGATAATTTCATGAGGTGAAGATTAAGATCATACATTTGGATTTTACATTTGGTTGATGGAAGATGTAAAACTATTGAGTTTTAATTATGCACTGAATCCATTCTAGCCTAGTCTGACTATATATATATATATATATATATATATATATATATATATATATAGAGAGAGAGAGAGAGAGAGAGAGAGATCCGCAACACAGTATGGTTATCAAAAATATTTTGGATAAATATACCCAAAGTGAATACACTTACTAGCATGTACTATATTGCTAAACCGTACTAGAAATACTGCATTTCCGAATACTTCTTTCTCTACAAACAAATTTTTATTACAAGACATGTCTCGATAAAATAGAATTTCTGTTCGTTTTTCTTTACACTCATCTCAGATACAACAATTTTATTCAAAATAAAATAAGTTTTCATTTGATCATTCTAGAACTTTACACAAAAAAACCTTCAACAATCAAATATTCTATAAAAAGCTTAAAAGTTAAAAGCTACTACACATTACACTGTTTTTTGTGTAGCTTTATTAAAAATTGGCTAGCACATGCAAATAGCATGCATGTCTTTATAGTTTAAAGTAATAAGAAGTATTGGAATAAGTGTTTCTTAGGTTCCACATATGTGAACCCAACCTTAATCCCACCTGCACAAATTTAAGCAAGTTTCTGCACAAAAAAGATGGTCAAATATTGTCTTAACTTAAAATTGTTCTTCTTAACCTGTAAAAAGAGGCAAGAGTAGTGGATACGTACAACTCAAGGTGACATTTGACTTTCCATGGACTTTGACAGCCAGTGCATACTCAGAGACATGGAAAAACACAACGGCGGAAATGAACTGTGTCAGTTGTCTGGTCAAAGCAAGTGTGTCCATCATCGTGGGTATTACAGCCCTTCAAAGCTGTTTATCAATTGAGAAGTGGTCTATTGAGGACCTTAAGAGTTCAAGCTGCACACAAGAATAAACAAACAATCAGATGGTACAACATTATCAGTCTAATAGTTACATATAGCAACTAGTGAATGAGTATTTAATATCTATTCACATATTTAAGTGATTTGACAAATTGTGACCTATCTCAGGAATTCAGTTTGTTGTCTACGTCATTACTTCAAAAAGACACTTTCAGTATTCCACACATGAATGATGTATTGTACTAAGAATGGGAGTAAAATGTACGCTCGAGGTATCTTTATGAGGGTTATGGATAAGACAAGATCCAAAAAAGCCATCAGAAATTGCTACATGCATGGATTCTCGATCTTCAGACGAGGATGTGGGATTAGTGGTGTGTGCTTCAAGAGCTTATCATCTGTGGTCTTATTGTTGTTTTAGCATATGGAAACATAAAAAGTGGCATAGGTAGTATTTAATTTTGTGGCAACATGAACAAAACTCAACTAGGTATAGTTTCAAAAAAGATAACCAACATGAGAAATGAACAAGTGGCATTCAATGGATAGCCAAGATAAATACATATTATGAAACAAGGATAAGATAATTCCTTGGGATCCTTCACAAGAAAGTACCACTGAAGACCGATGGAGGCCAGCAAAAAAGGTGGCAAACCAAAAGATCGGTGAATAGTTATGGTTTTCAACACAAAAGAAACAACACAATTTATCAAGTAATGGGCATCTAAACAGTCTCGAGCCAAAAGAAGTTGAGGGGCATAACGCAAAAATTTGGCCTACATCAAGGAGGTGGTGATTCTAGCTGTCAATAAATCCATCATTGAGGAGTTTAAGCATATGATCTTGAATGTAATGTCCCAGTTTGCTAGCAAAGATGCTAAATATATTAAAAATCTATTCTCGATATCCAATACACAGAATGATGAAGAAATTTGAGTATTTATTTCTGCTAAAAAACATCATCAGAATTTATGACTAGTCGGTCAGCAAAAAGTGAGCTCACCCCATGTTATCTGCAGAATTAATGAACTAACAATAACCAGATAAGACTTGTGACCCTGCAAGGCACCCGAACACCAGAATGAAACAACTAAAACAAAGATGATTTGGCAACAGTACTTGCTCGGGTAAGTAGCTATAACTTGTTTCAAGACCTATCCCACATCACATCAATCTCACAGATGAAACTTGCAAAAATGACCCAGTTTTTTACCAGAAGGGTAGTCCAGATGAGTAGTACATTGTAATAACCAGTACTGTTTTATATTATTTTGAAAGGTAATAAATCAATAAAAGAATGTAATTATCAGTCATGAAAAATAGTCGATACCCATGTGAACAGTGGACATCTGAATGTGTGTGCACTTAGAAATACCCACGTAAGCAGTTAACATATTGAATGTGTGTATCAACACCCATGTGTGTGTGTGTGAGCATGCCAATACCCACATGAGCAGGGACATATGACTGTGTGTGTTTGGTGGTGATGGTGTGTGAGTGTGTGGAGGGGGGTGGGGGTTTGCTTACCAATGCCTGCTGTGCATTGGACATATGAATGTAAGTGTATGTGATAGATATTATATGTATCTAAAAGAATTGTGTATCTGAGTGCACATGACCCGTTTTTATTTAACATGTGCACGATACTCTACTGCATAACTCAATCGTAATGATTTGATATAAATTGTCAAAGATTACATGTGTTTCAAAAATCATACGAACCTGACATTTATGTGTCATCCAATAAGAGAAGATATTATACCAATTTTGTTAGTACATCTAATTTTAACTATTTCTCTTCAATCTGTTGAATTTTGTTAATAGTTTTTACATGTGTGATTGCATGCTCCCCATCCCTCCCTCCACACACAACAATAAATATAACCGATAAGTTTAAACTCGTTATAAATGTGTCATTTAAACACCTTGCCAATTAGATTGTGACATTTTCTAAGCGTCACATTCTCGTTAACTCCCTCTCTTATTGCGTATTTTTCACCCTTTATTTCCTTTTATCTCTCACCAAATTTAGCTGCACTATCTCTCCTCATTTTTCGCAGATAATTTTTGTTTCTCTTTTCTTTATATCCAATTTATGAAGGGAGGGAAAGAGAGAATAATTATAATTGTATGTAATTATATCTTTACCCGAAAGAAAGAAAGAAAGAAAGAAAGAAAGAAAGGCAAAACGATTCCCAATATTCACGCAAAAGAAAGGGACAGATGGAGGTTACTATAATTAATTGTGTAGAGAGGAAGAGAGACGATAATGATTATTGATTTTCATGTAATAGTGGTGACATTAAAATGCAACTGAAAAATGTGATACTTCTTTCACTTCTTTGCCTTTACATTCATCATAATTATCTAAGCTTACAGGCAGGATATTGATTTGCAGAGATAAGAGAAGAAGAGGGGAAGAGGGGACTTGTACAGTAAAGTCCAACAAATTTCTAGAGGAAGACTTCAATATTATTTCATAAGGAGTTTGGAGGACAACTCTTGCTGCATCGTAACTTTAAAAGATTTACTTTCATTCGTCACCTTGATTCTTTCTCATTTCTAAAATTATTTTCCCTTTTGCAAATTTCAATCTCATCCCCTCAATTTGTCACTTTCAATTAACATACTTTATTTAATTCTTTTTTACATGTATATGGCAATCCATACTTATATGTATACAAATATAGAGAGAATTGGAGCTCGACGCTTCGTCTAACAATACATAATCTATTTTATAGAAAAGAATAGACTAAGCTCGGTTTCCTTGATTCAATCTGATTTTTATAGCAAAAAGAAAACTAGAATCAACTATAATGTATTTTAAATTTATTTGCAATGATTATGTCGGATATACATAACCAGATAACCACACGGCAAAACCAATATAACACAGAGTTAGTTTTTAGTTCCGCTTGAGAGTGAGATAGTGTTAACTCTTGCAGGACGCAAGATATTGATTTACATAGGAAATGTATGAAGTTATTATATAAATAAAACGTTGAGCAACAGTAAATTTTGTGAAATAAATAAGTTTTGATGAATGTAAATGATAGTGTGATCAATGGCGTGTGTAGTGTTATTTACATAGTATAACCACATCATCTCCACATACATGAGGCCCTCAGGTAAACATGGACAAAAGCCTCTTTCCTTATGGGTCATTATAGTCAGCAGAGATGTGATGAGTTAAGTAATCCCATCGGATGCAACTAGAAAAACAACTTTATTAATTTGGGAATCCAATTGGTTAAAGGCAGAACCAAGCTGGTTCACTACAACTTCCTTATTCATAAAGTAAATAAGAAATTATCGGCACGGAGTGGAAGGCTTCCTAATTTGTAGGAAGTATCACCCTTATCAGTGCAGTCCCCTGTTCCATTCCCGTATACTGCATATTAATGAGCAATGTTCCTAAGATAGTCCTTTGAAGAATTGAGAGACTGATGAGTGCCTTTCTATGCGGATCGAGAGAAGGGGCTCAAAGAAAAACTCGGGTTGGATGAATCATGTGTACGCTAATGGAGAATGGTGGTTTAGGGTCAACCAAACTGATGAAAATTCAACATGTAGGCCATACTTGTTGAGGCGGACGACTAGTCGCCGCCTAGTCGCCGCTTAGTCGGTTAGGCGTTTTGTAGGGGTCCGACTAGCCTGTCGACAAGAAAAATAAAATAAAAAGTCGGACCGGTCGGTCGACTTATCCGCCTGATCGGTCGACTTATCCGCTGGTCGGTCGACTTATCCACCTGGTCGGTCGACTTATCCGCCGGTCGGTCGACTTGTTGTGTGGGACCAGTTTTTTTTTTTAAATACATATTGTCAGCCGTTTTTGGGATGCAACAAAAGAGAGCGGCCGTTGGAGTTCCTACGCATTACGCACGCGAGCGCAAGACAGACAGAACGTCGCCCGACGGAACGCACGGCGGAAACCGCACGCCGCTCGACGCTCTGGTGGCTTTCTTCTCTGATTCTCCGGTGAGCAACGATCTCCGGCGGGTCGTCTACATCCTCTCTGGTGTTCTTCGGCGGAAGTCTTCTCTCTTGCTCGTGTCTCCCCTGTTCTACGGGAGGCTTTTCCCCGTGCCACGTCTCCTACGTTCGGAGTTCGGACAAAGCCGACAGGCCCGACAAACTTCGGTTTGTTTCTTCTTCTCTGCGACAGACTTAACTCGGGTAAAGCTTCTTCCGTGGTCTAATCATCCACGTAGTCCAAGTTTTTTGATCCTCTGTCTCCACATCCAAAGGCAACGCCGCAACGGTAATCCTACGTAGTACATACTGATTTTTAATTTTTACATCTTAGTTGTATAGTCCACACTCCACAAATATATTGAAAATAGTTTGGTTTTGTGTTGTTTTTGTGTGTATGTAGAACCAAAATCATGGAAGGTGAGGCGGAACTTCCGACACCGATTGGGGAGATTCTTCCACGATTTCGGGAGTTGGTTAACGACCCCACCCGTAAGGCAAAATCGAAGGATCCAGGATGGAATTATGGTTTTTGGCCAAATTTATCTGATAAGAACAAAGTACAATGTGCTTTGTGTGGTCATGTGAGTAGTGGTGGGATCAACCGTTTGAAGCAACATCTCATTGGAGGGTTTTCTGATATTGTCAAATGTGCAAGATGTTCTCAAACTATACGTGATGAGTTGAGGAACTATAGAGAACATAACAAGAAGCGCAGGGTTGACACAACTTTCAATGGTGACGATAATATTGTTGTTGATGTTGAGGATGCCGCCGATGGGGAGAATCATGTTCAACCAATAGTTGGTGGGAATAGGAAAATTCCATTTTCTGCTGGTTCTAAAGGGAAAGTTGTTGCGCAGGGCTCTGTAGAGGGCTTTGCAAATCTTACTCCTGCTGAGTATGTAGCACAAAGGAAGGCGGGAAAAGTGCAGAAGACCATTGAGACTGCATTTAAGAAGGAAGCCTTACAGGTTGCATATGATAGTATTTCTGCCTTCTTTTATGATGCTTGTATACCCTTCAATGCAGTGAACCGGACATCATTTGAGGTGATGGTGGAAGCAATTGGACAATTCGGCAGAGGACTCCCTCCTCCTTCATACCACCAGATGAGGCAACCACTTTTGGAGAGACAATATGCAATGGCCAAAGAGTTGGAGCGGGAACATGAAAAGCATTGGAAGTTGCATGGCTGCACTTTGATGTCAGATGGTTGGTCTGATAGGAGGCAAAGAAATTTAATAAACTTCTTGGTGAATACTCCTGAGGGTTCGTTTTATTTATATTCTATTGACTCTTCTTCTGTTGTGCACACAGCTGATTATATGTTCACTGTTCTTGATGAGGCTATTGAAAGGATAGGGGCTGAAAATGTTGTGCAAGTTGTAACAGATAATGCAACTAACTATGTAAGTGCATGGAAGAAGTTGATAGAAAAGAGGAGTCATTTATTTTGGACCCCGTGTGCTGCACATTGCGTTGATCTTATGCTGGAAGATATTGGTAAGATGAGAAAGTATGCCTCTGTTATCACAAAGGCAAGGAAGGTCACTGCCTACATATATCAACATGTCAGGTTGCACGATGCATTTATCAAGAAGAGTAAGAACAACACTGAGTTGATGCGACCTGGGGTCACTAGATTTGCTACTTCCTTTCTTACCCTGCAGAGCATGCTAGGCCACAGGGAGACTTTGTTTGCCTTGTTCAATTCAACGGCTTGGGAGGAGAGCAGTTGGTCAAAGACAAGTGCAGGGAAGATGGTATCTGCAACTTGTCACTCACGGGCATTTTGGAATGCAATTCAAGATTTATTGAGATCTTCACAGCCCCTTATGCAGGTTTTAAGACTTGTAGATGCAGATGAGAAGCCCGCCATGGGCTATATTGCAGCTGCTATTGAGAAAGCAAAAGAAGAAATAAAGCTGAATTTTGCCCACAAAGAGAGGGATTACAAGCCCATCATAGATATTGTGGAGAAGAGATGGACATTTCAGATGTCACGACCTCTATATGGAGCAGGTTTCTTACTTAATCCCTCATTGTATTACGAAGCTAGAGTGAAGAATGACCCAATGCTTGGCACATATGATTCTGAGTTTGTAGATTGCCTAGAAAAAATGGTTGAGGACAAAACAGTCCAAGATAAAATTTCAGCAGAGTTAGATTGGTACAAGGAGGCCCGTGGGATGTTTGGCAAAGATATTGCCAATAGAACTGTGAAGACACCACGTAAGTATCTTAAATTTATATTTTGTGGGTGAACTACTGTATTGTTGATTGTTGAACTTATTACTTAATGATTGTTCATTATAATTTGCTTCAGTTGCTTGGTGGGATGCATATGGGGGGCAGGCTCGAAATCTACAATGGATGGCTAAGCGTATATTAGGGCTTTGTTGCACATCATCTGCTGCAGAGAGAGCTTGGAGCACTTTTGACCTTGTTAGTCCTCTTGAAATAGTATTTGTATATAATAAATAACTACATGTATTTATATAAATATATTTTGAAATACGGTTTAACGTACTTTGTTACTCTTTAGGTTCATACAAAGAGGAGGAGCAAGCTTGAGGTTAAAAGAATGGATAAGCTTGTCTATATCCAATACAATCGCCAACTGCATGAAAGATTTAAGAAGAGGCGATTGGATAACTTGCAGAAGAGTTATGATCCCATTGCCCTAGATGATCTTGATTGGGGTAGTGAGTGGATGACAGGAGTTCCGGATGACCCTGTAGTTGCTCAAGGAGTGAGATTGAGTCAGGTTGACGCTGGCATGGGTGCATCTGAATATCAAGCTGGCCCTAACAGACCAAGGAGAGCTACTAGAGCTGTGGGAACTAGTAGGGACATAGATTTGACAAATGATGACACAACGGAGGAAGACAATGATAATGACAGTGACACAATGGATGATAATAATTATAATCTTGAAGATGAAGGTGATCATGATGAAGAGGAGCCAGAGGATGAAGAAGAAGAGCCATTTGATTTTTAGTTCATTTTCTTCAGTGCATTTCAAACAACTTTAGACATGTTTTAGTTTTTATTTAAGTTCTGAATTTGAACAATATGAATGTTAGGTTGTTGGCTTTTTGCTTTGGGATATTTGTCATTCAAATACTTAGAAGTGTTTGCATTTGTCTTGTGCCAATTGCCTTTTATTTTAACCATTTAGTGGCAGCAATTCTACAAGTACTTCAAGTCTGAATTCAGAAAAGGTATGTCACTCAATCACTCTTATTCATTTTTATTTGTTGTGTTTATGACTGTTTATTAACAAATATTGATTATTACTTCCTTAAATATGTATTTACATTAGTTTTCTTCTATATAATATGTTGTATGTAAGTATATAACTATATATATATTACTATACATAAAAAAATTATTTAAAAACAACCCTACGCCTGGGCGGCCGACTAGTCGGCCAGGAAATGTAGGGGACCGACTGGCCGCCTTGACAAGTATGATGTAGGCTATGTTAAAGCTGCTTGGCAGATCATGGAGGGCCTATCTGTTTGGCCCAACTACTGTTATTGTAAATATACAAGGGAGTCGCGGGTTCCTGATGCCCATCCTTGATTCTAGAAGAAAAAAAATGCCTCTGTTTACTGGAAAAGTTTTTCCTTTCTTCTTAAACATTCACATTGGAGGCATCGTAAATGTGACATCCCCTTTTGGATTGCAAGACGGCACCTGATCATATGCATTGTTATGCTGAAGAGGGGATTCAGATTGATACCAAAATCCTTATTAGTGAGATTCACAATGGAGATCTTGGGAGGAAATCAACTTCCTTGCGGACAATTTCACAACAGAAGGACAGCAGATGATTATCAATCATGAGTATTGTTACAAAGTATTATTAGCCTATTTAGTTGATAGGATAATTATTTAATGGGATTAAGTGTCTTGGCTCACAAAATCTTGTCTTGAGTCCCAAGTCTGTAATGTCTACACCCTTTCACCTATATATAGGACAGGAGTGTGCCATCTAACACAAGACAACAAGTGAGTTTTCCCCTCACATCTTTCAACATGGTATCAGAGCGTGCCTTGGGTACTTAACTCTAGCCGTCGGCTCTGCTTCCTTCTCTCCGCACTCGCTACCGCCCTAACTGCCGCCACTCTCTCTCATAGAGAGAGCGACAGAGAGAGAGCTTACAGTTGCGGGCGGCCGCCGTCTCTCCATGGCTTAGGCCGGCCTCTAGATTTCCATTATCGTTTCTTCTTCTTTTTTCATATAAATCTTAATCTATAAGCCGTCGCCATCCTTCCCGGCTATATATGCTTCCCTGAGTCTGCTCGTCGTATGGACGGTGCTAATTCTTGTTTGAATCTATTCGTCATCTCTTCTCCAAGGTTGTCTTCTTGATCATCTCCAGGCGTTGTTCGCCCAACCATTATTTACCTTCGTTTTCCTCAGAGATCTCTGCCGTCACAGTAGCAAAGGACATAGCAGTAGGGAAGTCGTCTTGTTCCCCTTCATCCCCGTGGTTCTAGATGGTGCTAATTCCCGTTCAGATATGTTTGTGGTCTAGCAAGGGAGCCACCACCATCCTCCTGCGGCTATTGTCATCCTCAAAACCTCCACTAACAGCCAAGGGTCTTTCCATGGACGGTACTAATTCTCGTTCAAATCAGTCCTTAGTCTAGCAAGGGGTTGTTGTTGCTTCAGATTCGCCCGATTCATTGTCACATGTGACGGTGCTAATTCGTGTCACCCCCTCGGTGCGTAATCCTGAGGTTGTGTTCTCTTTGACAGCGCTAATTCCCGTCAAAATCGTGCATTAGCCACCGCACTCCAGAAATCGTCCTGACAGCGTAGACTTTCATGCAGATCACGACTTACACGGTGTGTTGATGAACATTTGTTTCACGCCTCCGACAATCCTACACGGCATGTCATCTTCCAACATGGCGTATGGACAGACATTTGTTTCAAGTTTGTAATATTCCTGCATGGCGTGTCATCTTCTAACGCGGTGTGTTGATGGACATTTGTCACACCTCCGACAATCCTACATTGCGTGTCAGAAACTTCACACGGCGGGTTGCGGGAGCCTGTCATCTTCGAGCAACAAAGCTACATGGTGTGTCATGTCTTCACACGGCATGTCAAAAGCAATTTGTCTCCTTCCAATTCAAGTTATGATGTCCTCTAAAGGTCTTTCTCTCCTCCAAAACCTAATGATAATCGGATCCTACTATTTCTGGAAATAGTTCAAAACTTATTTTTTCGGGTCAAGAAAGATCCATTTATTTTTTCCTTTCCTAATCTTAGAATCGGATTGTTTTTGTAAGTTGATTTCAGTTATCGGTTTCTCTTCTCTACATACTACACCTCTCGTTTTATATTGTCCTTTTTTACCCATCATGTCTTCGTCTCTTTCTGCATGCAGTGGGGGGGATATGTCTCCTTTCCACACCACCTACTCATTCTCTTTGTATTGATGTGGGGGATATAGAGGACAGAGAGTGTGTGAGGAGAGTATGACAGAGCACATATGAGGAGAGGGATGAAAGTGGTATATTCTAGGCTATCTTCATGGAGCTTTATATTCTTTAGCACATCTGCTCTTCTGATGTCTTTATGGTGTCTCATTCCTACTAAGCATCACTTTACATGTGGGTTGGCTATCTACGCTAATTCCATTTAGCCACCGCTTTCAAACAGCGTTGAAGGATCTTAAATTCAGGGTTGACACCGAGCTTTTCGCGTTTGTATTGCATTATGTACGTCAGGACAAGAGCTTGATGTGCTAATTTTGACTTCTTCTTCCCCTCTGGAGTTATTGAGCATCAACGGATCATTCTCGATGTATTGTCATGAGACAGATGGTTACCTCTTCATCAAATTTCTCCTAAGCTCGTCGTCTTCTAGCCTGCAAATTATGTATCTGCATGGATTTCATCCAGATTTGTCTTCACCGAGCTACTTTCGTAACGTCTTCTACAAGTTTCATTGGTTGACATGGCCCTTCTATCGATCTTCCCGGGCTTCTCCTTGATGGCGCCAACATTCCATGGTTGACAGAACTGAACCAAGAGGTTCACCAGTTGAACCGAGAACTGGCCATGGTAGTAGTTCGGTCAGCCCCAGAACCCGTAATAGCCTCTTATCGGCCAATAAGCGGTAGACCGGTCGGTTGAACCGGTGAACCTTCGAACTGAGTTTGGTTCCTTACCAATCAGGCAAGTCTGATTAAGTGTCCACCCAACAACCATGACTTCATGTGTTGCTTAAAACGGGGCAAAACACCCCCCAATATCCCATCACTTCCTCTTGCTACTGCATCTACTTGAGCTCTAGACCTACTGTCGTTGAGCACCTCACGTAGCTGTTGTTGTCCCCTTCAGGCTCCATCACCATCACCTTCAAACCCTGCCATCGCCGCCCCTTGATGCACCGTCTTCGTTGTTCCCTTGAAGCCTTGCAACCACTAGCTTCTCTTGGTGCTATTGCCTAGTAGAATGCAGCCGCCAAGGTCCTCGCTAGTGATAAGCTTCGACCCCCCCTTCAAGGTCCACCACCATCTCCAACAAGACACACCATTGTCGTCCCAACATTGCGGCATCGTTCCCTTGAATCTACGCAACCATTGGCTTCTCTTGGTGCCTCTGCCTAGTAGCTATGCTACTGCAACCGCCAAGGTCCTCACTGGTAAACTGTGTCTTCCTCTTCATCTACTCTTATTCCTCAACTAATCACCCTCTCCCCTCTCTGCTTCCTGCTCTCAGTCGACTGTTGCTCACACGCTCCCCTTCTTTCTTTAGTTCTTTCTCTATTGATCCCTCCACCCATTCTAAATTTTCTTCCTCTCTAACTAATAATGACTATTGTTGCTTTGCCTCATGTTATCTTGATGTTTCTTAGGTGTTGCTTTTGGTTAATTGCTCTCCGATTGCTGCAATTGCTCCTCCAATTGCTGCAATTGCTCCTCCAATTGCTGCATTTGCTCCTCCAATTGCAGCATTTGTTCCTCCTATTATCAGGTTAATTTTCTAATCTTCTGTTGGAATGTATGCCCTGAGAGCCAATCATGGGATGGTTGGTGGGATACATTAAGATTGATTTGATAAACATCAAAGGCAAGCTTCCAATTCTTTCTGGTTCAGTCATATGAGATAGTGATAGAACAGATTGAATGTCTAGAGAATGACAGTACTCAATGACGTATGCTTTCAGGTTAAGGACCTGAACGATGAGATCATACGGATGCTAAGAGTTTGTACATTCTCATTATGTCCCTAGTCGGATGCCATTGTGGAAAGTAGATAGACAGCAATGACATGCAAGACTAGATTGTGGTGTTGGTTGATGACAGAATCTCATTAGTCATGATATAGAGATATCAAACCAAACACATAGGTACTTGTTAGAGAACAAGTGTACCGGACAGACCCACCGTGAGTTTGACACATGGAACCATGACATGGTAGTCACAGTCAGTACTCACAGTGATGGTGGTGAGTGTGATTCTTTGACCTGAAATCACTGCACTCAACACAAGTCGTTGGGTACACTTTGACATCATCAAACGCAGTCCTGAAACATAGGTTGTTATAAAGGTGATGATTGGGTGGCTCTGACACATGGGGCTTTTGAGGGGTGAGTGATAGATATGGGATTTGTCCCTCCTGAGGGAGCTTAGTAGGATTGAGAAAGGCGTGCACGCATGTGTGAATCAGTATGTGATATTGATGTCATACATATCTCTTCCAATCTACTCTGAGATCAAGAAAGTGAATGAACGTTGACAGGATGATTGTTCCATGCCTCGAGTTCATTCGGGATATCAGTGACAAAGGAATTATACATTCACTGTAACACCATTCACAGATTGTAGGATTGAAAATTGTTCTCCAACTTTCTATTTCACTTGGGTAGCACTGATGTGTGACTAGGCACCGCTCTTTGCTTGTGAAGTCATAAGTGTTATGGACTTTCACTGCCAACGTGAAATGGACCTGCAGGGTCACACACATAGGATTTAACCTAGAAAAGGAGTTTTGCCCACAAACAATGTTTAGATTGATTGCTAAAGGAGTTTAGTAGTTCAATTAAACACTCAATTAATTGATAGCTCAATATCATAATGTTCAAGGTGTTGGACACATTGATTGGAGTATCGGATTGATTGAAACTGCAATTGACTGATTCTGCACAATCTGCACTCCCAACCGATCGGCTCATGTGATGAACCGATCGGCTCAGCTTGGTGAACCGATCGGCTCAGCTTGGTGAACCGATCGGCTCAGGTGGTGAGTCGATCGGCTCATGGTCAAGGTGAAACGATTGTTTCAAGTGTTGAAACGATCGATTCAACTGTCGCAACCGAGCAAGTTGGGAAAGTAGGATTGGTGAAAATTTTCTTTTCGTTTCACTTGCCCAATTTGATTAGAACAAGGATTGGTATTTGGTACCAATTAGAAACAAAAGAAGAAAAGTCAATCGGGAACTGATCAGGACCACAAACCGATCGGTTCAGAAGTGAACCGACCGTTTCATGGGTCCCAACCGATCGGTTGAGGTGTCAACCGACCGTTTCAGAAATTAAACGATCGGTTCAGGTTGCGAGTTGGTTGTTTTTGTGGAAAATCTCGAACCTTCTACTCCTGCTCTAGTCCCGCATTGCCCGGGATGGAGAACCCTGTCCCATGACCCTCCTACATATATAGGGATATTGGGGGCTTCTCAAAGAACAACTCAGTGCAACCAGTTGCTCTGTAAAGTTGTCGTTCTCTCTGGTTTTGGTAACCGAGAGAGCCCGAGCAAGTGCTACCCGATAAGGGAGGCACAGCAAGGGAAAGACAACTACAGAAAGCGACTGGTGGCAGGAGAGCGTGTCAGTGACTAGTACGCTGACAGGAGGGTGCGACTCCTTCCAATTCCTTGTGGGACAAGGAGATTGGAGTTCCAGGTGGTCCGTGTGGACTACTTCAGAGGCGGGAGATTTCTGCTGCTCGGAGGACAGCTGTCAATCCCGACAGTCCCGGTAAGACCAGGAGTCGTCAGTCCCAGTGCGACCAGGAGCTGCACAAACACCGTCCAAGACCGGAGGTGAAGACCGCGCAAGCCACGAGGTATTGTCGTCGAGCAAGCCTCGGGACAAGGTATGATTCCACAAACCATCCTTTCCTATTGTATAGACGTTGACGCGTTTCCTTGTTCTGGGTTTGGGAGGAGAAATTTTTTTGTTTCCGCTGCCTTCTCTGCCTCCCTAAAACCCAACAGTGGTATCAGAACCACGTCAACTGCTCTATACTTTAGGATTATTGATATGATCGATTTTGGTTTGTTGCCTTTATTTATTGCATACGATGCGAATAAAATTGGCTTTATGCATGTCCAATCCTAAATCCACAAATCCCAATTTACATATATGATATGTATTATGAATGCACTCGATACGCGTCGCCCTTAAACGAGTTTTGTGGTGGATGTATAGCGTGGTAATGGCCAATAAACCCTATCTGTGTATGGTTGTATGTGGTTGCTTGCATCTCGATCTGCGCACCGATCTTCCCTTTCTCCTATTCCTGATGTAACTCGAAATAATTCGAGATTTCTTTCCTACCTTTGCACCCCTCGAATGTAACTCAAGGTTTCTCCTTTTACAATGTAAAATAGGATAGAATTTTATTTCTTGTTATGTCAAAGAACGGAGGACATCCTGACGACAGCTGAGACGATCGGTTCAAGGCATGAACCGATCGGTTGACGTTCGAGACGATCAGTTCAAGGAGTGAGCCGATCGGTTGATGACCGGTTCGAGGAGCGAGACGAGCGGGTGGCGGCCATGATGAGATGCACGACGACCAGGTGAACCGATCGGTTGGAGGAGCCAACCGATCGGCTGGTGGAACCCAGCCGACCGGCCTGATGGCAAGCCGATCAGTCATGTGATGAGTTGATCAAACCCAGAAAGGCAAAGCACAGAGTTCATCTTGTACAGGTTGCATGTGATGTAGACCTAGATGACCGTGATTCCTCTTGGCTTGAGGAATCACATTAGGATGGCCATAATCATCGCTTTTATCGTTTCGCATGTTTTCTGTGGGATATAGCATGTATATGATACGTACTATGTATTGTGGTGATTGGATATGTATATGTATATAAAACCAAATTCCTCATTAAATATTAAGTTGTCGATGCCTTCCAAATACGACACACGTGAAAAGCTTGATCGACCAAGTGTGGGTACGCCCAAGCGTGGTGCACCGTCTATCTCGTGGAAGCGTGAAGGATGGATATGTGGGTCTGCCCAAGCAGGGTGCACATTCATCGTGTTGGCTTTGGGTCGGACTTAACAAGGTGACTAGATAGGATCTAGCACCTTGAGGCATGGAGATGATCATGGCAAGGAGTTGCATATGACATCTTATCAAGAGTTGCATATGATGTAATTGGCAAGAGTTGCCTACCTGAGAGATCTAAGTTGTGGGTGACAGCCCAAGTTGGTCCATGACTTAGAGGATTTCAGGATCTTGCCCACTAGAAGGTTGTACGCTGCAATCTTCCGAATTGATGGTGAGGGCTATCAATTTGAAGTAAAATAGTGGGAGCTATAATTAATTAAAGGCCTAATTATATCGTCAACTTTTCAAATCAATCAAATAAGTCAAAAACGAGTTTTGGACTAAAATTGCATATTTTCTTTTTGTAGTACAAATAACAACAAACAACAATCACTTTTCTTTGTGATCGGTCCTTGAAAAGGACAAGCTAAATGGGACAAACTTCCACGACTGGTATAGGACATTGAGAATTGTTCTCACTCAAGAGCGAAAGCTCTATGTCCTGGATACTCCAATTCCAGATGAACCTGCTCCAAATGCACCAAAGATAGAAAGGGATGCTTACAAGAAGCATTCTGATGATGCCATTGATGCAAAGTGCTTGATGTTGTGCTCTATGAACCACGAGTTGCAGAGACAACATGAGAACATGGGTGTCATTGAGATTATTCAGCATCTCAGGAACATGTATGAAGATCTAGCACGGCAAGAGAGATACAATGTCTCAAGGGCACTGTTCAAGTGCGTCATGACAGAAGGAGATCCAGTTGGTCCTCACACACTCAAGATGATTGGGTATGTGGAGAACCTGACAAGACTGGGATTTTCACTGAGCCAAGAGTTGGCTACTGGCGTGATACTGCAATCGTTGCCAGAATCCTACAGTCAGTTTGTGATGAACTACAACATGAACAATTTTAATAGGCCACTGTCAGAGTTGTTGGGCATGTTGAGGACAGCCGAGATACAGATGAATAAGGACAAGCCTAAGTCTGTGATGGTGATCACAAGCAAGAAAGGCAAGTCCAAGCGCAAGGGCAAGGGCAAAGCTAAGAAAGGTTCTGATGCGAGCCAGGAGCCCAAGTCGTCTTCAGCTCTCAAGGCCAAGGGAGGCGTGACCAAGAAAGGCAATTGTCACCATTGTCAAAAGCCAAGACATTGGAAAAGGAATTGCCCTCTCTATCTGGAAGAACAAAAGAAAGAGGCGACTGATGTCTCCACTTAAAGGTGTCATGAAAGTAAACTTGTAACTCTTTTGAGGTATATGATACCAAGATGTAAAGTGTAAAGCACTCAATAATTGGGGCAAGTGTTGCCGCCATAGATAGGAGTACTTTAGTTTATTTTCAGCCTTAAAGGCATGTAATACAGTTATGAACTGCTATTTCATATTTGCCAATAGATAGAAACACTTTATTTTTGCATATTGTATGACAATGATGGCAATCAATAAAGAGATGTTTCAATTTCTAAAGATATGATCTTTGTGGCAATGCCTTGTTTATCTTGTGGTATTTGATATGCATAAGATAAAATGATACCTAAAAGTTATAGATAACTCAAACAATCAAATTAGCATCAATCATGAGAAATTCATTTCTAGTTTTCATGTGATGGATAAATCTAGACTCTTTTGGTTAGAGAACCAGTAAGAGACATGAATACCTTGGACATGATTAATCAATCTTCACTAATGGTAGTGGGAGAATGATTATCCTATTAGGTATAATACATGTGATGTATTTACATACCTATTGGAACAAATGTTAATACTTCAAATGGTGTTTAGAGAAATACCAATATGAATATCTTGAAGTGTTCAAGATTATCATATATGAAGTGTAAATTTGATAAAGTGTTAATTCTTGATGAGATCAATGAATGAAATACTTGGACCAAATGTTTGAGATCCTTATGAGTGATTATGATAGTGTATCATAATGAGCTCATGATTAAGGCATGGTGATGTCTAAATCAAGAAGGAATCATACTCTAAGGAGTTAGAGAATGATTATCAAATAACTGAATTCTTCTTAATAAAAGAATACCCCACACTAATAAAGGACATTAAGAATCACAAGGGTTGTGAGTTCTTATATCCTTAACAGATATACCTCAATTATCTATGTGATGAGTTGTTCATGTGATGAGTCAACTATCTAGATGAATATGAGGAACCGAATTTTGAGTTATGGTTTACAACCATTACATCCTAAATGACTTCCATGTGAACCATAAGGTATGACCTTGATGGTAGCACCCATTGGATGAAATCCATAAGTGCAAATGAATCTTAAGTGTTAAGACACATGGATAACATTTTGAGAAGGATGATGCTTGTTGATTGCAACTTAATGACTAAGACATTTGGCATATGGACGCTAAAACCGCATTCCTATGGGGAATAAAACAAGGATGTGTACGTGACACAACCTATATGGTTTATGGATCCACTAATGCAAATGAAGTCTATAAGTTACAATGGACTAATCAATGTGATTGATTGAGTACAAGCAACTCAGAATTGGATCTTTACTTTGATGATTTAGTCAAAGGGTTTGACTAATATGTCAAAGATAAAGAAGGGATCTGTGATTTAGTGGGAGCGTGTTCACATTCCACATGTTGATGTGAAATGGAAATGTTCTAGAATGGAAATCCAAAAGTGGAAATTATCTTTAAGGAAGATAGAGATGTTTCCTATGTGATAGGAATAGAGATCTATAGAGATAGTTCTCGAAAACCTATTGACCTGAAAAGAGAAAGCATACATTAGCAATCTGTACTTAAGGGTTCAGTATGCACAGATTCAGTGGGAGAAAACCTATCCATGTTACATGGAGTTAGTATCCCAAGGCCAAGTGTCCAATTCTTATGAAGAATGGGAACACTAAGAATAGATATGGATCTATCATGTATGTGATTATCCCATTATCTTGCATGTATCAACATGGCAAGAACAAAATGCATTCATCATCTTGTATGTGGGACATGACAATATGATGTGCTCATCCTGATAACTCGTATGTGGGACATGACGAGTGGATGTCTGTCTAATTCCAGTAAGGGTTACTGGAATACCATGAGAACTTGATAAGTACTTGTGAAGTACTAGTTCTATGGAGATAAGGAGGAGTTCGATGTAAAGAGTTACATTGATGCGAACTTCCGGAAAGGACAGAAAATTAATCGCAAAATATAAAGGATATATAAAAGTGAAAGTTTGTTGATAATTGGAAGTGTTCCAATAAAACCATTTAAAAGGAAATGCCGAGTATCTATGTGTTAGAGAACAGCAGTAGATACTATATGGATCTGGAAGTTCATGAGATGAACTTACAGATATTCCACTCATTGATGACAAGTATGGAATCCTTGATCATGCAATGTGGCTAAAGGTTAGCAAAGCAATACTAGATCGCATATTACGACAACTCCATCTCATACGTGTGACGTACAGCGAAGAGATGTGAGACATGCAATTTATACTGACTTTGGCAAGGTGTTGCCATTACTCACTATGTTGGCACTAGAGCACAGTAACATGTGGGACATGTTTGAAGATCACTATGAATATGATTCAAGGGTGATTGGCTAGCAGTGCAAGTGGGAGTTTGTTGGTATGTATGCCCTGAGAGCCAATCATGGGATGATTGGTGGGATACATTAAGATTGATTTGATAAACATCAAAGGCAAGCTTCCAATTCTTTCTGGTTCAGTCATATGAGATAGTGATAGAACAGATTGAATGTCTAGAGAATGACAGTACTCAATGACGTATGCTTTCAGGTTAAGGACCTGAACGATGAGATCATACGGATGCTAAGAGTTTGTACATTCTCATTATGTCCCTAGTTGGATGTCATTGTGGAAGGTAGATAGACAGCAATGACACACAAGACTAGATTGTGGTGTTGGTTGAAGACAGAATCTCATTAGTCATGATATAGAGATATCAAACCAAACACATAAGTACTTGTTAAAGAACAAGTGTACCGGACAGACACACCGTGAGTTTGACACATGGAACCATGACATGGTAGTCACAGTCAGTACTCACAGTGATGGTGGTGAGTGTGATTCTTTGACCTGAAATCACTGCGCTCAACACATGTCGTTGGGTACACTTTGACATCATCAAACGCAGTCCTGAAACATGGGTTGTTATAAAGGTGATGATTGGGTGGCTTTGACACATGGGGCTTTTGAGGGGTGAGTGATAGATATGGGATTTGTGCCTCCTGAGGGAATTTGATGTCCATGGCCACTTGATGAGTAGGATTGAGAAAGGCGTGCACGCATGTGTGAATCAGTATGTGATATTGATGTCATACATATCTCTTCCAATCTACTCTGAGATCAAGAAAGTGAATGAACGTTGACAGGATGATTGTTCCATGCCTCGAGTTCATTCGGGATATCAGTGACAAAGGAATTATACATTCACTGTAACACCATTCACGGATTGTAGGATTGAAAGTTGTTCTCTAACTTTCTATTTCATTTGGGTAGCACTGATGTGTGACTAGGCACCGCTCTTTGCTTGTGAAGTCATAAGTGTTATGGACTTTCACTGCCAACGTGAAATGGACCTGCAGGGTCACACACATAGGATTTAACCTGGAAAAGGAGTTTTGTCCACAAACAATGTTTAGATTGATTGCTAAAGCAGTTTAGTAGTTCAATTAAACACTCAATTAATTGATAGCTCAATATCATAATGTTCAAGGTGTTGGACACATTGATTGGAGTATCGGATTGATTGAAACTGCAATTGACTGATTCTACACAATCTGCACTCCCAACCGATCGGCTCATGTGATGAACCGATCGGCTCAGCTTGGTGAACCGATCGGCTCAGGTGGTGAGTCGATCGGCTCATGGACAGGGTGAAACGATTGCTTCAAGTGTTGAAACGATCGATTCAACTGTCGCAACCGAGCAAGTTGGGAAAGTAGGATTGGTGAGAAATTTCTTTTCGTTTCACTTGCCCAATTTGATTGGAACAAGGATTGGTATTTGGTACCAATTAGAAACAAAAGAAGAAAAGTCAATCGGGAACTGATCAAGACCATGAACCGATCGGTTCAGAAGTGAACCGACCGTTTCATGGGTCCCAACCGATCGGTTGAGGTGTCAACCGACCGGCTCAGGTCCCCAACCGACCGTTTCAGAAATGAAACGATCGGTTCAGGTTGCGAGTTGGTTGTTTTTGTGAAAAATCTCAAACCCTTCTACTCCTGCTTTAGTCCCGCATTGCCCGGGAAGAACCCTGTCCCATGACCCTCCTATATATATAGGGATATTGGGGGCTTCTCAAAGAACAACTCAGTGCAACCAGTTGCTCTGTAAAGTTGTCGTTCTCTCTGGTTTTGGTAACCGAGAGAGCCCGAGCAAGTGCCACCCGATAAGGGAGGCACAGCAAGGGAAAGACAACTGCAGAAAGCGACTGGTGGCAGGAGAGCGTGTCAGTGACTAGTACGCTGACAGGAGGGTGCGACTCCTTCTAATTCCTTGTGGGACAAGGAGATTGGAGTTCCAGGTGGTCCGTGTGGACTACTTCAGAGGCGGGAGATTTCTGCCGCTCGGAGGACAGCTGTCAATCCCGACAGTCCCGGTGAGACCAGGAGTCGTTAGTCCCGGTGCGACCAGGAGCTGCACAGACACCGTCCAAGACCGAAGGTGAAGACCGCGCAAGCCGCGAGGTATTGTCGCCGAGCAAGCCTTGGGACAAGGTATGATTCCACAAACCATCCTTTCCTATTGTATAGACGTTGACGCGTTTCCTTGTTCTGGGTTTGGGAGGAGAAATTTTTTTGTTTCCGCTGCCTTCTCTGCCTCCCCTAAAACCCAACATCTTCTATAATCTCATTCTCCATCATTGTCTATAAAACCACTGATGTGCCACTTGGTTGGGTGATTGCATTGTTTGTTAGTTATATTTCTTCATCTCAATCTTATTATTCTTAACACTGATATATTGAATGATCATGATTCATGAATGACTATTGTGTGCAATTGTGCACTTCTCACTTCAATGTTATTCTCTTATATCCTTTACATGTTTCTATCCTTGAACATCACATTTATATGTTTACTATCCTTGAATTATCATATATTCTACGATTTTAAAAAAATTATCAATGCCATGCTGACGTCACGGGTTGAGTCGGTCCAACCTCTAGTTGAACCAGTGAACCGAGTACCGGAGGCCTCACCGGTTCACTTACTGGTTTGTTTCTGACAACCTTGATATTAGGCAACGAGATCATCAAAATGAATTCATGGAGAACTATGTACAACATGGTTACCAAAACCGGTCCCCGGTTCAACCGGTTGAAGCGGGAACTGGTTCGGTTTGACCCCAAACCCAGAAATCTCTTTGAACCGGTCAAACCAACCGGTTGAACTGGGGAACCGGTGAACCAGTCTGATTTTTACTGAACCAGCGATTTGCTGCAATTTGGCTAATGCTGCAGGTACACGCTACCCTCCTTCCTTTTCCCCTATTCTTCCTCTTCCTTATCTTCCTCCTTATCCTCCTTTTCATGTAATTTCAATAATTTGCAGCTAGCATTTGCTATGGTTGTTGTTGCTACTTGTTGTTGCCTTTTTGTTGTATTGATCCTCTTACAATTACTCCAGTGCCTCTCTTCTTCATCTATTCTCTTAGTAAAGTTTCCATGTAATTAAAATATCCCACCTGCCTTTTCTCGTTCTTTAGCATATTCCTACTGTCCAGCCAGGTCAGTGACTATACAAAAGCCTAGTGCTACTGTCTATATTTATTTTCCTATAAGGTTTCCAATATCTTTATGCCATTTCTACTATGGTAAGCCCCTAGTGCTACTGTCTATATTTATTTTCCTATAAGGTTTCCAATATCTTTATGCCATTTCAACTGTGGTATCACCTCATGTTTACGAAAGTTTATTTGATACTTAATAATTTGACATAGGAAATACAATTCCCAATTGGATTATTGTTGTTTCCATGCTAGTTTTTGATGTTCTCTTAGATTTGCTTACTATTCCTTGATTTTTCATATAATATAAAGTTACAAAAACAATTTACAGTGTCATGTTGACGTCACCGGTTGAACCAGTGAACCTAGAATGGAAGCCTCACCGGTTCACTCATTGGTTCGGTTCTAACAACCTTCATTCATATCAAGCACCCAAGGTTCACGCGCCAAATTTATGGAACCAGTGTGGCAGCCACCAGCACCTCGTCCGACTCGTGTCCATGCCACGTTACGGACGTTTGTTGTCTTCTATGCTAATTCTAGTTGGCTACATTTCTCAAACGATTTGAAGATACCTCTATTTCGACATCGACATTGTGCCTCCGCATTCGTTCTGCGTTATGTACCTGGGATGTGTTGATTGTGCGCCTATACCAATCACACATTCCTCTCCAGTGAAGATGGCATGACAAGGTTCTTTTGATCGTCTGCACTAATTTGAGTACGGAAAAATGTTTGTTTGTGGCATTTTGGTTCCATTTATCAGATGTTTTTCATTCCAGATGCACTTCAAAAAACCTTCTCCAAAGCTTGAGTATTTCCATTCGGCAAGAATACAACTCAAAAGAGGTGTCGTCACATGTTTCTAGTTAGAAAATATTGTTTAAGGGGGAGTAACAATTTTTGAATGGGGAGTGACAATTTTATCTTTATCGTCTAATTGAGTCTTGTAAGTCCAAGCTAGACATAAGTTTCATTCATTCTCCAGCTTGGGGGTGTTAGAAAGTATTATTAACCTATTTAGATAATAGGATAATTAGTTAATGGGCTTACGTGTCTCGGCCATGGTTTTAAAAAACCCGCCTCGAGGCTTAAGAGGCGTACGCCTCGAGGCGAGGCGGCCTCCGGTACGCCTCGAGGCTTAAGCCTCAGTCTGCCAGTGAGAGGCGTGCGCCTCAGTATCTGCGAGGCGTATCGAGGCGTTAGAGGCGTTGAGGCGTTTGTGAGGCGTAAGCCTCAGACTCTGTGTCTAAAAAAAGGCTGTATAATCCTATTTTGGGCTTAATAAAGGCTAAATTAACCCAAAATTGTATGTATATAGATATATGTATGTGCATATCTATATATGTGTATGTTTGTATGTTAACAACTATGGATATTTTACTACTTTTATCATTATATGCTGCATGTATGTACACATTCTCTTGTGTATGTGTATATATATGCATGTGTATAATTATAACTATATTTATATGTATAGATATGTATCTATATATACATGTGTATTTGTAATAGTATATCTATCTATACATATATATATTTCTGTTTCAGAGATATGTAAATCTGTATATATATATATATATGTAAATCTGTATAGTATAAAACAGAAATCTGTCTATATAGTAATAGTATATTTATATATATCTGTTATATATATGTCAATCTGTATAGTATAAAATAGAAATCTGTCTATGTAGTATATAGATGTGTGCATATGTAAATCTGTATATATGACTATATACACGTACATATATGTATTCATATATAAATATATGGGATTATATATGTATATGTACATATATGTATTCATATATATATATATATATATATATATATATATATATATATAGGATTATGTATATGTATATGTATGTTTATACATATATATATATATATATATATATATTATATGTGGATATATTTATATATATTTTTATATATTGATATGTACGCCTCGATACAATCTGAGGCTTACGCCTCGACCGCCTCGAGGCTTACGCCTCGCCTCGCTGAGCCGAAAACGCCTCGATGCGCCTCACGCACTTTAAAACCTTGGTCTCGGCACATATATCCTACCTTGAGTCCCAAGTCTATAATGTCTTCACCCTTTCTCCTATATATAGGACAGGGGTGTGTCATCTAACATAACACAACAAGGGTAAGCTTTCCCCTTATACCTTTCAACATGATATCAGAATGTGTCATGGGAACTTAACCGTAGTCGTCGACTCCGCTTCCTTCTCTTCTCCGCGCTCGCTTCCGCCCTAGCCTTTGTTTCTCTCTCCTAGAGAGAGCAAAAAGGAGAGAGCTCCGTCTGCAGGCGGCCGTCGTCTCTCCGTACCTTATAGGCTGGTCACCCGCTAGGCATCGTCACAGCCTCCATGATCGTTTCTTCTCCTTTCATATAGATCTTAATCTATAAGTCGGCGCCATCCTTCCTGTCCATCTATGCTTCCCCAAGTTTGTTCGTCGTCTGAACGATGCTAATTCTCGTCTGATCTGCTCAGCGTCTCTTCCCCAAGGTTGTCTTCCCGATCATTTGCATGCGGTGTTCACCAGCCATCATCTCCCATCATTTGCCCCAGAGATCTCCTTCGTCGTCACATCCACAAAGGCATAATAGGGAAGCCGCATTGCTCCCCTAGAACCCCTTGGTTCTAGACGGTGCTAATTCCCGTTTAAATATGTTCATGGTCTAGTAAGGGAGTCGCGGTCATCCCCAGTGGCTATTGTCATCAAAACTTCCACTAATTCCTAAAGGTCTTTCCCTAGACGGCGCTAATTCCCATTCAGATTGGTCCTTAGTCTAACAAGGGGTTGTTGCTTTTTTAGATTCCCACAATCTATTGTCACATGTGACGGTGCTAATTCACATCGCCCCTCAGTGCGTCTTCCCGGGGTTGTGCTCTCTTTGACGGCACTAATTTCCCTCCAAATCGTGCATTAGCCGCCGTTGACAATGTGTTGCCTAGACGATACAGTGTGTTGCTTTTCAAAAAACGTCCAAACCGCATAGAGTTTCATGTAGATCGCAACTTATACGGGATGTCATCTTCCAACATGGCGTATTGACAGACATGTTTCATGCCTCCGACAATCCTATATAGTGTGTCATCTTTCAACACAGCATGTTAACCGATATTTGTTTCACACCTCCGACAATACTATACGACGTGTCATCTTCCAACACGGCGTGTTGACAGACATATGTTTCACACCTCCGACAATCCTACAAGGCGTGTTAGAATCCTCACACAGTGTTTTGATGGGAGCATGTCATCTTCGAACAACAAAGCTACACGGCGTGACGTGTCAGGCCTTCGCACGGCGTGTCAAAAGCAGTTTGTCTGCTTCCAGTTCTAGTGATAACGTCCTTCAAAGGTCTTTTTCTTCTCTAATACCTAATGATAATTTGATTCTACTATTTTTTGACATAGTCCAAAATTTATTTTTTCTGGTCATTAAAGATTCATTTATTCTATTTATTTGGATCTTATAATCGGATCGCTTTGCGTATTGATTTCGGTTATCGGTTTCTCTTCTCTAAATACTACACCTCTCGTTTTACATTGTTCTTTCCCAGCCTCCCACCCATCATTTGTGTCTCTTTCCACCACCTACTCATTCTCTTCGTATTTGGTGTAGGGGATATAGAGGAGAGAGAGAGTATAAGGAGAGTATGAGAGAGCACATATGAGAAGAGAGATGAGTGATATATTTGAGGTTATCTTCATGGAGCTTTGAATTCTTCAACACATCTACTTTTTTGATGTCTTTGTGGTGCATCATTCCCACTAAGCATCACTCTACATGTGGATTATCTATCTGTGCTAATTCCGTTTAGCCACCGCTTTCAGACAGCGTTGAAGGATCTAATTGAATGGACACCAAGCTTTTCGCATTTGTATCGCATTATGTACGTCAGGACAAGAGCTTGTTGTGCTAATCCCAGCCTCTTGATCCCCTCTCTGGTGATATTGAGTATCAGCTAATCATTCTCACTGCATTCTCATGAGACAGATGGTTGCTTCTTTATCAAATTTCTCCAAAGTTGTTCATCGTCTAGGCTGCAAATTATGTATCCGCATGGATTTCATCCAGATTTGTCTTCACCAAGCTACTTTTGTTACGTCTTCTCCAAGTGGCATCTTTTGGCATGGCCCTTCTGTCGATCTTCTTGGGCTTCTCCTTGATGGTGCCTTCATTCCTATCAAGCCCCCAAGGTTCACGAGCCAAATTTATGGAACCAGTGGCAGCCATTAGCACCTCATCCAGCACGTATTCGTGACACGTTATGCACGTTTATGGTCTTTTTGTGCTAATTCCAGTTTGGTACACTTCTCATACTATTTGAAGATACCTCTATTGCTACATCGGCATTGTGCCTCCACGTTTGTGACGCGTTATGTACATGGGATGTGTTGACTGTGTGCTTATACCACTCACACATTCCTCCCCAGTGAAGAAGGCATGTCGGGGTGCTTTTGATCGTCTGCTCCAGTTTTATTGTAGTGAGATTTTTGTTATGGCGTTTGGATTCCATTTATCAAATATTCTTCATTCCATGTGCAATTCAACTTCTCCAAAGCTTGAGTATTTCCATCCTACAGAACACAACTAAAAAGAGGTGTTGTCAATGTTTCCAGTTAAGAAGTATCGTTTAAGGGGGGGTAACAACTTTTGTACGGGGAGTGACAATTTTATCTTCATCGTCTAATTGAGTCTTGCAAGTCCAAGTTGGGACATGAATATCATTCATGCTCCAGCTTGATGGGGAGTGTTAGAAAGTATTATTACTCTATTTAGTTAATATGATAATTAGTTAATGGGCTTAAGCGTCGCAGCCCATATATCCTGCCTTGAGTGCCAAGTCTGTATTGTATCCACTCTTTCTCCTGTGTAGAGGACATGGGTGAGCCATCTAACACTGCACAACACAAGTGATTTTTCCCCTCACGCCTTTCCACAGGTATCTTCTTGAGGATGAAAGAGACCAACTAGCTTAGGAACCAAAAGATACAGAGAACTTCTCTGCCTTGGCTAAGATTGATCGGGGAAGGCTACTACAATCGTTTGGCCTTTCCACAAATGGTTATGGTTTCATCTTTGGCTCATGGAAGATTATGCAAAATGCTCTGCCAATGGATTAAGGTTGTACTTGTTACATGGTGAATCATGGGGAGGGGAATGATGGTGAAACAAGAAATGTTGTTTGTTTGCCATGGTGATAGGGAATCGTGGTGAATCCATGGTGAAATTTGGTCTATTTTTGTCCCCATAGAAAAAGAATGGTGAATCATGGTGAAAAAAGTTTCTATCAAGACATAGCTACTTATTTAGACACATGCAAAAAACGTTCTAACAAATATGAATCCTACTTGTTTAGGGTGCTTTTTATAAAAAAATCTCCTCACCGTCCCTATAACAATGTAACAAACAACATTTTTTAAGTTTTACCCCATCCATATCACTATCACCATGCACATGCTACCAAACAACACATTTTTACAATCTCCCCATCACCATCACCGTCCCCTTCGCTATCACCATCACCGTCCATGTCACCATCAATTTTTTCACCACATACCAAACAAAGCCTAAAGGATTGGAGAATGCACCATTCTTTAAGCTTTCGTTATGAATGCTGCAATGAAAAACATAGTGAACGCCTTTAGGATTGAGTCATCAAGGAAATATGAAGCCAGCACTTCAACTGTGCTCTTTGGTGGATATTCCTAAGTGGCTGTTGGTTGGTGAATAGGATCCCCTCCTGTCTAGCACTCGTAACTCATCATGGATTGTCAGTTTTCTGCACAGCCAGGGACTCCACTGCTCAAGTATTAGTGCACTAATAAGCAAATTTCAGTGATTCCTTGTTTCACGAGCACTGGCTGCCTGAAAGTCAGCAATTCCTAGAGTTCCACCTCTGATAGACAATTCTCAAGCAAGAATGCTGGCTGGGTAGATTTGTTGATAAAGAAGAGAACCTTGCAAGAGTCTATTCGGTTTGGTCCTATCCACAGATGAATAAGATACACAAGACTAATTATGATGATTCCGAGCAACTCAATGTGTTATCAGAAGTGGCTAGGTTGGCAGCTAGAAGAGGGACCAAAGAGAAAAAAATACCTCAATTCCCGTCTTGTCACCCGTTCGTCCCCTCCTGTCAATGCTTATAACCCCTGGAGACTTATAATAGCAAGAAAGCTTATGGAATCCCTCGACCTCCGGGTGTATTCGCGCTTCCGCAGCCGTGAGGTAACGCCTACCGGCTGTCGACGACATAAACCCCATCAGCACACGGTGGTTCCCCGTTCCTGACTAAAGACCGGACCGGTCCATGTTTTTTACGGTACTTGACCGACCGGATTTATTCCGTATGTTGTGTATTTTTTTGACTCTACTAAATTTGGATTCATTAAATTCCAGAAACTTCAGTTCGAGTGAGGTAGTTACAAATTTGGAATGTTGCAGTGAAAGTAAGTCAAACGGGTGGGTGGGTTGGGTTTGGGTTGGGTCGTTGCGGGTGCAGGTCTGGCGGGTGCGGGTCAAAAAGATACACTTCTAAACGGGTGGAAGAAAAGCACACCCAAACTCGACCCAGCGGGTTGCGGGTTGCCCGCAGGTGCCCATATAAAATGTGTCCAGTCAATAATAAGTTGTCAGTTTCTTTCCTTAACACTAAAAATAACATTTAAATCAGCTTGTAACTATTATTTTTATGTCAAATATAGTGCAAAGGAACCGACCAACTACTATGTTTGATGTCAAACCATTCAATTAGTTGTTGATATATGTTTATGCAAACTTAAAGAAATAATAACAACTAATTGTTGTATGTTGATGTAAAATAGAAAAAATTATGTAGTTTTTATAGATATATATCACAAAAAAACATAATTTTGTCATGTAACATTAGATATTTATGATATTACAAGTACTTGTTTTTGCATATTGCAAACACAAAATAAAGAGAATAGAATTGTTGTCGGTAAATGTAAAGAGCTAACTTGTATGAAACGAGTATCATCTTTTGATAGCTCTATGTGTATATTATGTATATAAATATACTTGCTTCAGTTAACTGGGTCACCCGTGGGTGCCCGCGGATCACCCGTGAAACCCGCTAAATAAAACGGGTGGGTATGGGCATAAAATTAAATGTCTGATTTCGATGCCGTGTCCGATGGCCCAGAAACAGAAATTTTTCAAAATTTCGCACTAAATTTCGATATTTACGGCCCTAACGATTTCAACGACCAAATCAGCGAATTAAATCATGAAAATTTACCAGGATGATCTAAACGCCAAGATCTACTCAAATATACAATAATATTTCATATTGGATATGGGGGGTCCTACATTTGTAAGTGAAGGAAGCTGAACAATTTCAACAGAATTTCAATGGCAAAATGAAGGAATTAAGCTTTGAAATTCTGCAAACACAAAGTCTAGACATAAACACACTAGATTATATAATAAATCTATATGTTTAGAGGTTAGGGTGGGATCCATGTCTTGATGAGTGAGTGCACAAATGAACAGAATTGTCAAGTCCGTTAGACTGTAAACAGCTTACAAACCCACAATTTACCACTTAGACCTTAAAACTTACAGTTGCAAGTTACAAACTTACATGTTACAACTTATATAAGTCTGGTGTTAAAATTTAGTTAGGTTACATGGGTCATGTATACATAGATCAAAGAAAATGCATTATTTTTAAGTCATTTTATGTATAAATATGTGTAATAATAACAAATTTATTGTAGAATTGCAGACTTAATACTATTATTTCATAGATCCTCAAGTTTGTTTGTAGTTCATGTGATTTTTGAAAGAGAATCGCCAAAATACCTAACATGTAGCAACAGCACTTAGAACTTTGTTATTTTTCATAGTATCTCTTCACATCTTTTAGAAGAGTGTAAACATAGAAAGAGGTATACATGGGCTAGGGATAGGGGAAACGTACCTTAGAATCAAAGAAAATAGCCTCTATAAGCAAAAGATACAAAGAGAATCGCCAAAATACCTAACATGTAGTGGCAGCAGTCTTAGGAACAAATATCTCAAAATTTCTATCGAAATTTTGTGTCATTTTGCGAAATTATGGCCCAAACTGGGTGAAATTTGCACTGTTTTGCGAAATTTCGCACCTAAGTGCGAAATTTCTGCGAAATGATGTCCCATTCTCTGCGTACATGCGTTTAGATGTCCGATTGAAAAAAAAACGGAAATTTCGGTCGAAATTTCGCAATTTCGATAGAAATTTTATAATATGGGTATGGGTTTGGGTGATTTTCAGTGGGTGGTGAATTTCACCACCCAAACTCAACTTAAACGGGTCGACCTATGGGCGCCCGCGGATTTTGACCCAGTTTGACATGTCTAATGGGCACGTTTGGTTTATAGGATTGAATTGGATTCTAAGATTTACTGGATTTTCTTGATCCCAGTTAAACGGATTACAGGTTTTGAGAAATGCAGAAAGACAAAACTTTAGCTTTGGGTACTTGGATAAGTAAGTCAGGACTAGTCTTTTTACGCGGCCGAAGCTGCTGAGTCTAACATGCATAGCTCCCCGGCAGGTCATTGCAACCGCAGATGGTGGAGGGGACCACAGCCAGTAGTAGCTGTCATAGGCAGGGCTGAAGCCCCGGTCTGCTACATTGCGGCGTAGGGCGATTTTGAGATGGAAAGTGGTCTCCTGCATTTCTGTACAAGAAAAAAATACCGGATTTCTGTAATTATCCAGCTCCTATGAAACAAACGTAAATTTTCTTCCGATGGGTTTAGATTACGATCCGATCCTGCTAGATACAGGAAACCAAACGTCCCCTAAGAAAGTGAGTCGGGGGTCAACCGTGGAACTGTGGAAGGCTCACCTACTGCCAGTGCAAAGCTAGCGTCCCGAACTTGGAAACCAGACGCGCCTGGACGGCGGATGCACAGCCCAGCCAAGCGCGAGATATTCACTGGCCTCACCCGCGGATTGAATCCCTGACCTCGCTGCCTCCTCGTCGCCTCATCCTGCAGTGAGTATAGTGGACGAATAGAGGGGTGGTGGCTGGTGAGTATGGTAGAAAGCCCCAACTTGCGGAAGAAGGGAGCTGCACGGATCGCTTTGCGGCCTTGACGCGGGCGGGATTCCCTTTCCCGGCACTTGCAACACTCTCGGGTACGAAAGGGCAGAGCAGACCCGCTGGGCTTCAAGTCCTCCCGGCTGATCGCAGCCATCCATAAACCCAAAACCCACCCCCCTAATGCGTATAGGAGGAGATCCATCTACAAAGCCTACCAAGGAAGATAAATGCAGTTTTTTATTATATTTAGAATTACAAATAGATTCATATATGTGTATATTATAAATTTATTTTTTTTATTAAATTATATTCAAAAGAGAGATGAATGTAATTTTTTCTATTATTTTTTAGGGTTAAAAACTGGTCCAATGTGCCTATAGTGCACTTTTGTCTTTTCTTTATTCAATTATATATTGTATAAGGAGACCCATTTATACCATATAAGAAAAGACTAAATGTAATTTTCTCAATTATTTTATAAAATTACAGTATGGTCCTTGTGTGTACACTACGGTATTAACTATTTTTTTAATTGTATACTGCATAAGGAGACTCGACTATCTATATTATATAAAGGACAAGCACGTGTTTCATATTTTATTTAATCTAATATATGACATTCAGATATATGTGTGTGATACAATTATAGTTGACTTGTCTAAATTGGTCAAAATGGGTTCACAACCAATACTACTTTGGGATATACATTAGAGCATGTATACCACAAAAGCTTATAGAAAAGTTAGATGTAACTCACAATACTTACATACAATTTTCTAAAAGAGAGCAACTAATTGTCAATTGATTCTCTCTAACATGTACTAACATGTAACGTCTCAGTACCAACATTACATTTGTTACCCATGTGTATATTGACGAATAATATATAATGTATACTTACATAAACTTACACATATCTTTTCGAAAAGAACATCATTGTCAACTACTAGTTGACTCCTCCTAGTTTGTAGCATGCACCGCACAATTTATATGTGTTCCTCTTCTTGGGCATGTGCCTATTGACGGCTAATATACTCAATTACCAACTTACTACATCTTATTATGAAAATTGCCTCAACTCTAAATAATGATCTCATTAGGAATCACAATAATTTACATACAACCTATTGACAGGGAACAACTCGATTACAAGTTGACTCCCTTCAACATGTAGTGTGTCATTCCAAAATTACATGTAGTCTCCTTCTTGGATGTGTGAATATTGACCACTAATATATAATCAGTACTCAAATTATTTACATACAATCCACCAAACTAGAATGATTAGATTATTACCAGTTAATTATCTCCAACATGTATGTGTGACTACAAATATTCTCTTCGTCTAATATATTATATTATCAGTACTCAGAATAACATGTTTGCAACCTGTTAAAAGAGAACGATTGAAATAATTATCAATTGGCTCCCTCTAACCTATAGCGTGTCATTGGTATAATTATGTATGCATTTTTCTTTTGTATGTGCCTATCAATGACTAATATACAATTAGTACTCACGATAATTTTAAATTTAACATGCTAAAAGATAACTAAGTTAATCTTTGTGTGATCCGTTCAACCTATCGCGTTTGATAACTGAGATTCTCTACTGCAAAAATGACCAAATAACATGTGCATCTTCGTGGGCATGTGTCTGTTGACGATTCATGTGTAATCAATACTTACGATATTTACATTATCTCGTTAAAAGATAACAACTTGATTAGTTGTCTGTTGATTATCTCTGACCTATTCTGTGTCACTACTATAGTTGTCATTACCAAAAAAAAATTGTTGCAAAAAAAAAGTTAGGTACGTAAGTACATAAAGATGTTGGATTGTTGGACTCACAAACGGATTGCGGAATTGCATAAACAAACTGGTAAATGCATAGACATATTGATGAAATATGTAGAAATAACCAAAAAATCATATGCATACATATACATATGTGAAAAATAGAGACCATAAAGTGATTTTTCTATGTGGAAATAAATCAAAATAGGAAAATAGAGTAAGTATACAAAAAGTTGAATCAATTCTAAAGAGCATGATGAGAAAATATGTAAACAACATCTTGGAATAGCAAATAGTAAGTCTGTGTAGGGGGTTGAATGCATCTTTTTCCATTGATTTTTGGAATTAAAAATAAGTTCATGTGTGTATACTATACTTTTATCATTTCTTTGTGTGTGTGTGTGTATATATATATATATATATATATATATATATATATAGTCGACAAGGAGTGGCTCAAGTGGTCAAGCATGGTGCCTCCTCATGAAGGGACCCGGGTTCGAATCCCAGTTGTCGCCTTGATTTACCACCCTCCCGGGCATCCGGCCTCCACCACGGGCATGCGAGAGGGGGGGAGAAATATTTTTCGCTTAAAATCATATATATATATATATATAGAGAGAGAGAGAGAGAGAGGGAGGGGGGTTAGAAAGTGTGTACATGTAAGTTACATGTATCGGCCATTAAAATAGCACATGTGGAGTATGTTGATAAAATCTAACCATATGAATGGATTCAGAACTGTATAGATTAGATGTGATTAAAAAATAATAATCATATCTCATATAGATCATGAGATATAGCAATATACCATTCAACGTTTTCTATAATTTCTGCAACTCACCGTTGATTAGAAAATACACATTTTCTTTATGATCTATGAATATCAGATTGTGGTGATTTTTTATACACATCTTAACTAAGGGGTATACTTTATATCCATAAGTTTGGAGTGTTCAATAGAATTTTAGGTACATATAAGCTACATATACTCAGGTACACAATTCTTTATATATATATATATATATATATATATATATATATATATATATATATATATATATATATAATATAGGCGGTTTATTTAATATGCGCGTGGTACTGTAACAGAGCTACCTATCTCTTAGACACGATGGCATACTTATAAATAATTAACAATTAATAGCTATCAGGCAGCTTCCCATTCATTTGGTGACACGGTAGCATAATTGTAATTAATTAAAAATCAAAAGTGACCAGCTCCCGCTCCCTTCCACTGCTTCCACTGCCGGTCGGCTGACCTCTCCTTCGTTGCCCCTACTTCCGCCGTCGTCTCATCTTCAACATTGATTCCTCTCGTACGAAGATCTCTCCTTCTCCCATTTGGAACTTCAAACACACAATACTATTTCGTTTCAAGCTCCATTCCTAGTCTATCATTCGTAGTCCGCGAACAGGAATAACAAGTCTAAAGGTGAAGTATCAACGGGTTTGGAGTTTAGGTCACGACAAAGAGGATCTTCTATTGTTCATGGGAGTAGGAGGAGCAGGTGGTTGGGTGACAATCGCTCTTGAGCAGGTGCTTAATTGACAACCAAGTAAGAACAATCTTCTGCATCTTTGATTATTTTCCGCCTATCTGTCATTTGATGACGTTGGGTAGTAATTGCAGTATGATTGGGACCGTCTGTGTATCTATCTATTCATTTGAAACATAGTGTTACTTTCTATTTGTTGTAGTTACTTTTGTTATGACGTGGTTACTTTTTTATTTATAGTAGTGTTACTATTTTATTTACAAGGTTACGTTGCAATCTGTCAAGTTACTTTTGCAATCTGTTATGGATCCTAGTCTTGATATTGATGTTGATATGCTAATATTGATTGTGGTGATGATAATGTTCATTCTTCTTCATCTGTTGTTGTTGATATTCTGTCCTCAGCTGATGTCCCTAGAATTGGACTTCAATTCAGAAGTTTAGATGATGACATATCTTTTCTTTTGTGAACTAGATCCTTCTTCAACAACTTATACTTCTTCATTCCGACCCTCTTCGACTTCCATTTCTTCATCAGAGCCTTCCTTGTCTCGCACTGCCAACATAGTTACTTTTATTTTTTTAAAGGTACTTTTCTGTTAATAAAATTACTTTTCAGTTGTAAGTGATATGTTTATATTCTTCAAGTTACTTTTTCTTTAACCAGTTACTATGTAGTTGACGTAGTTACTTTTTTCACCGTACAGTTACTTTTTGGTTGCTAACAGTTACGCTATGGTAAGCAATGTTACTTTTATAGTTCAAAAGGGTTACATTTTGTATACAACTATACATACAATGAATATTACCTTATGCATCCTCTTTCTCATGCTCTGCAACCCCCTGTTCTGCAACCTCCTTCTCTTCGGCCTGTTCTCACGTTGGTTCCTTATCTCCAGCATCATTACCTTCGACATTTGTAGTAGTTGTTTTACTGTTTTCTCTCTTCTTCTTGCTTTTTTTTGCTTTTTCTCTCACAGTAGTTTCACTTTCCTTTTCTACACCCTTCTCCCACCTCTGAACTCTGCAAAGTAGACTCAACAACGGCTTCAAATACTTTTTCTACTATCCTTTCCACATCGTCGTAGTGCTTTGTTACGAAATCATCTTATTCAGTTACTTTTTCACTGGCCTTACTCTGTGGCCTCTTTACTGTCACTTTTGATGACTTCGTTCTTCCCATCACTCAGCAGCATCAGAGAATCAACAATGGAGAAAATCGGCTGTGGTAGAGGCACAACAGTGGAGGAATTTAGTTGTTAGGGCAATGTATACCACAAATCATAGCAGTTGTGGGAAGGAGCCCACGATGCGAAGAGGAGAACGACGAAGTCAATATTTGGGGTGGGGGAAACGGAGACAAACTACAATGAAGAGGGTTTGAAATCGGGATCTGAGGGTTTTTTCGGCGGAGATTATCGCAAATTACTTTTCGCACCAACTGCCGCTCATTTTACAAAATTACAAGTTTGCCACCGCGTGTTTTGCGACTAGCACCGCTTCTGCAGTGTGTTTTAATATATTTATAATATTGCCACCGTATTTTTGAAATGGGTAGCTTTACTTTAGTACCCGTGCGGGTATTAAAAACAAACTCATATATATATATATATATATATATATATATATATATTCATATATATATAAGCTCACAAAGGGTGTTGAATGTCATTTCTCCATTATGTTTTAGAATTATAACACTGGTCCCTATGTGTACACTATACTTTTATCTTTTCATTTTAAAGTATATATTATATAAGGAGACACATTATATTATATAAGAAAGCTTGCATAGCGGGATGAATATAATTTTCTCCATTATTTTTGGAATTACAAATCGGTCCTTGTATGTGTACACTACAATTTTGTTTTCTTTTTTAAATTATATACTATTTAAGGAGACTCATCTAAACTATATAAGAAAATATGCATAGGGGGATGAATACAATATCTCCATTATTTTTTTGGAATTACAAATCGGTCAATGTGTGTGTACACTACAGTTTTATCTTTTCTTCTTAAAATTGTGTATTGCATAAGGAGATTTATCTATACTATAAAAGAAAGTGTATGGAGGGGGTTGAATGCAATTTTCTCTATGATCTTTTAAAATTATAAAGCGATCCATGTGTGTACTACACTTTTGTCTCTTTTTGAAATTAAAAATATATAAGGAGACTCATCTATACTATATAAGAGATCATGTGAAGGGGGCTTAATACAATTTTCTCCATTATTTTTTGAAAGTACAAACCAGTCCCTATGTGTACACTACACTTTTAAATTTCTTTTAAATTGTATACACATCAATACTATATAAAAAACCTCATGTATGTATTTCAATGCAATTTTCTCTATTATTTTTTAGAATTACACATTGGTCTATGTGTATATACTACACTTTTGTCTTTTCTTTTTTAAATTATTATATTGTATAAGGACACTCATTTATACTATATAAGAATGCACACGGAGGGGGCTGAATGCAATTTTCTTTGTTATTTTTTTGAATTACAAATTGGTCCATGTGTGTATGTACACAACACTTTTGTCTTTTCTTTATTAAATTATGTATTATATAAAGACACTCATCTATACTATATTAGAAAGCACTCGAAGGGCTAAATGCAATTTTCTCCACTGTTTTTAGAATTACAAACTCGTCCCTTTGTGTGTCCACTACACTTTTATCTTTTCATTTTTTAAATTATATATTGTATAAGGATACTTATCTATACTATATAAGAAAGTCCACAAAAGGGTTCCCATTATTTCTTGGATTTATAAACCAATACATGTTTGTGTACATTATAATTTTGTCTTTTCTTTTTTAAATGATATAATGTATAAGGAACATTAATTATATTATACTTAAAAGCTTGTAGAGGGGGTTGAATGCAACTTTCTTCATTATTTTTTGGAATTACAAATTGGTACATGTCGTACACTACACTTTTGTCTTTTTTTTAAATATCTATTATATAAGGAGACTCATTTATATATATATATATATATATATATATATATATATATATATGAAAGCTTGCAGAGAGTTCTGAATGTAATTTTTTCTATTATTTTTTGGAATTACAAATTGGTCCATTATGTGTACACTACATTTTTTTCTTTTCTTTTTAAAATTATATATTGTGTAAGGAGGCATATCTATAGCTATACTATATTAAAAATATCATGAAGGGGTTGAATACAATTTTCTTCACTATTTTTTAGAATTACAAAGTGATCCTTTATTCTTAAAATAATTTATTATATAAAGAGAATTATCTATTGTATATAAGAAAGCTCCTAACGAGGGATAGATGTAATTTTCTCCATTACTTTTTGGATTTACAAATTGGTCACTCTATGTATGATAAGACCTATTAATATATATTGTACATATTTATAGCACGGGATCATGCCTAGTAGTACATAGAAGAGAATCACAATTAGTGGGGAGAGAGAGTATGAAGAAAGAGATATATCATGATGTGTGGCCGCATTGGGGAAATAAGAGGGATAGGGAAGGGGGTGAAAGGGGTTAACTTACCGAAAAATTTGAGAGTGTGTGTGTTTTATATCTTTTCTTTTCTTTGTAAGTGTAACATTTAAAAGTTGATATAATAATAGGAGGGGAGGTTGTTGTCTCATGGTGAATTAATGGTTTCCAATAAATGGATCATGATTAAACCCCTGATAGTATACATGGAAATGATCGATAGTTCTGCTATGTAGGGTGCCCCATTTTAAGAATTTGAGCTTCTCCTCTAATGTGCGCGTAGATGAGAAGACAGTTAGGTCTACAATGTCTGACATGGGACTAAAGTCACTCTTCTCTAAAGTGGTTCCACCTTCATCTAAAAAAGAAAATTGATATAACATTAAAAAAATACAAAATAGTGTTGTGACGTCTCTGTATGACAAAATGATTTTATATATTAGATACAACATGGATTTATTCCCGAATGAGTTTCATTCTAGATTTAATTTAATAAACATTATTATAATCAATATTTGAGAAAGTAAGAAGCGGAAAGCATGCAAGCATGACCTTGTAACTGCTTAAGCGTTGAACCAGACGCTTTTTAAAAAAGTGGGTGTAAATTCTGATATATTTTTATAAAAAAGATTATACATTTGCATATATAAAAATATATTTCATAGAAATTAGTATTCATATCTAGTCAGAATAATAATAGCAAACTAAGTATTGATCAATATTTAACAAATAATCAATGTTTCTAATCACCAAAATCAACAAACAAATCAATAATTGTAAATAATCAACTATGAATTAATTATTAAACTCATTACTAATAATCGGTAATGTTGTTCGGTAAAATAAGCAAGAATATCAGTACATCAATTTTAGCTAAGCATTTATCTATACTTACTACCAATCAATATTTTTAATAATTAAATTCAACAAGCAAATCAGTGATTGTCAATAATCAACTATGAATTAATTATTTAGTATTTTACTATGAATCTATAATATTAATCAAGTAATCAGTATTATGCTAAAAAAGTAATACTAATCAGTAATACCAATCAGTAATCAGTGAAAGCAGCAAGGATAAGCAGGCACTTAGTGGCCCAAGCACTAGGCGGGCCCCTAAGGCTGAATTAGATGACCAATACTTGTCAACGCTTAAGCGGCCGCCTGGGTTGTTTCTTAATACAATGATTATAATATTCACACCTTTTTACACTCCTTTTGAAGAGCTTAACAAGATATGTCATCTTGTTTCACTCTCATCCAGTCAAAGCAACAAAAGCTTCCCATTTCATCTATCAACTTCTAAAGTGAGTGGGCGTTACAATTTCTTATCACGATTGCTATCGAGGATAGCATGTTTTTTGTTGATTTATAAATAATTGCATGGGCATACAAATAGTAATTATCTCTAAAGTGATGTCGATGTGATGATTATGCACAACCCGGCCAAACGTGAGATATTCACTGGCCTCGCCCGCAGATTGAGTCCATGGCCTCGCTGCGACTGCCTCCTCATGGCCTCATCCTGCAGTGTGTCCTGATTAGGGGTGAGTAGAATTTGGTTAATAACCGATTAACCGAATGGTTAATTTCGAATGGTTAATTTTTTTAGACTATTTGGTTAATTCGGTTAATTTGGTTAATTTAATTCGGTTAATCGGTTAAATGGTTAATTTCATGGTTAAAGATATTTTTGGTATGGTTAACCAAATTAACCGAATAGTTATAATTTATTCTTAAATAATATCCTACACACGAATATATACATATATAGTTGTACTTTTATTTCAAAAAACTTCCCCATATACATAGTAATCAAGTTTTCACGAGCCATACAACATTATATTTCCAGAAATACCACTATAATATAACAATTGTTCAAAATTCAGTGAGTATTTCAAATAACATTATTACACGTGTTATTTGGTTAACCAAATTAAACGACCGAATTAACCGTTAACCGATTGGACAATAACTGAATTAACCGATGCAATTCGGTTAGGTTAATGGTTAAAATCTCAAACCACAAATTAACCATTTAACCGAATCGAATTAACCGTAACCGACCGAATTAACCAAATGCTCACCCCTAGTCCTGATCTTGTAGAAACCAAAAGTGTGCCAACTCCCAAGGATAACGATGATCTTGTAGTTCGAAGGACAAGCAGTGAGTGTAGTGGACGAATAGAAGGTCGGTGGTTGGAGAGTATGGCAGAATGCCCCAACTTACGGAAGAAGGAGCACGTCCACCGACCGCTTTGCAGCCTTGACGCAGGCGGGATTCCCTTTTTCTCCAGTTGCAAGACTCTCGGGTAGGAAAGGCAGACCCGATGGACTTCAAATCCTCTGCACCCGCGTGATCCCAGCCATCCATAAACCCTTAAAAAATGGGGTTTGCTATCAGAACAAGAAATGAGTCTTTTTTTTTGTTATGAGCAGATAACACGTGCTTAGCACGTGCAATATAGTTAAATAATTTAAAAAAACTGTTGTGAAATTCTATACTTTAGTTCATATTTTTGGCACAACTTAAATAAAAAATGTTATACACATATCCAGGTAATGTAGCCAGTAGGGTGACAACTGAACTTCTGTCAAAGTGATTTTCCATGTCAAACTCATGAATAATATAATATTATATTTTTTAACAGTTTATATACAACTACAAAGAGAGAGAGATAATCTGGATTAACAATAAAATGAATCCTTCTAACTTATAAGGACAAAAAATTCAAAAAAAACGACTGCTAAAATATCCATTACCAATATTTTGTAAAAAAATATTGAAAACCAAGTTATCAAAATAATCACTTACTTGGCAATAACAACAACTAGAATCCATCTAGAACCTGACCACATAAACATACTTGACTAATTAATACACAATACACAAATATGTTGATGGAATAAAATGATTAAATAGAATGATTGAATGAACTATTGAGCACAGAACTAAATTACTCGAGCACACACACATGTTCGATTAACAACCACTTGGCTCCCTCCAACAATGAGATATGTCATTATAAAAATATAAACACAAAATATTTTTTATTGGGTTAATGATTAATACTACATCACATCCCAATTACTTATATACAAATGACTAAATGTGAGCAATTTGATTAACAACCAATTGACTCCCTTCAACCTTTAAGCACAAAGACATATTAAGTATTGAACACCTAGTCATGATGTTTGATGATGACACAAATAAATTGCATCAACGAGCACACAAACAAATTGTTGGAATCCTCTGTCACAAAATTGATTTTTTTATCAAGCTAACATTAGCATGACATTGTTAAATACACATGTAATTAGACTGATCAGCATGCAAATAGGTTGCTGAAACACAAAAATTGACATGAACGATAAACACAAAAGGCTAAGTTGATGGAATAGACACAAATGTTGGTTGAATAAAACACATAAAAAATATGGCACTTCTAGAATAGATCCATTCTCATTTAACATAGCAGCAATCAAAACAAAGAGACATCGACCTAGTAATGGAACTCCAATTGAAAGAAAAAAAATATCAAAAGTAACATATATTAAAATATACAAAAAGCAACAAAATAGTGGTCAAGTCGAGCAAGCTACTTAGAAATCAAATAGACAAATAGTAGAGTTGATCTCACACAGAAAATTATCCAGAACTCCTTATGAACCCAAATCTGAAACTCACATATAGAATTGAATGTTTAACATGTAGTTAGACTATTATAACTCATAGACTGAATGAAAAATAGGAGCACACGGTCAAACTCTTGAATCACGCATGTAGGTTTAACCAATAAGTACAAAAACACAATGTGTTGCTTTTATAGCGATTCCATCACCATCTGGCATGGTAAAAAAAATAAAGTTGGACTATAAAGAAAGTGAACACAAGAAATAGCTCAAATTACCCAAAAAATCTCGACACTCACATGGACACAGACATGTGACTCTCATTTATTCGCCAAAAAAAAATCAGAACACTACTTCAAAAATGCAAATGACCACGTGAAATGGCCCAAATTACAAAAAATACAATTAAAAACTTATAACACACAGGTGAATGCGGCACAGGCAAAAAAAAGCACTCAACGATGAAATGAATTAAAGAAAAATAGCCAAGATAGGTGCTAGATGAGCACATAGACGCATAGCAGAGACTCTCTTATTTATAGGGTAGTAGATGAATATGTCTCTTTCTAATCCTATTTCTTTTTCATGTAGCATTTAAAAAAAAATAGGATGGTGTATTTATGACTGAGAAGCAAAGGGACGAGATTTCGAGTGGGACATTGGATTTGGACCCATCTGTTGATGCTTTAAATTCCATCCTATCTGATTAGCTAAGAACAGTCCTTGTCCAGCCCAACCCAACACTTGAATGGATATTAGCAAACCCAAAAAAATTTAAGATAGGGTAGAGGTTGATAGGGTTGGGCCGGATTGAGTCCAACATCTTTGTCGTGGTTGTTATAATTGCCTCACTTTATATAAACTGGCTGAATAAGTGAGAGTAATAGACAATCAGATAAATAAGTAGGGATGAGCATTCAGTTAATTTGGTTAGTTATGGTTAGTTCGGTTCGGTTAAATGGTTAATCACCAAAAACAAGATTCTTTGTTGCAAAAATCACCAAATTATATGTGTGCATCTTCGTGGGCATGCGCCTATTGACGATAAATATGTAATTAATACTTAAGACAACTTACACTAACTCATTAAAAGATAATAGCTTGATTAGTTGTCGGTTGATTCCCTCTGACCTATTGTGTGTCACTACCACAATTGTCATTACCAAAATTTTCAGTTGCAAAAAATAAGATAGGTAAGTAAGTACATAAATAGGTTGGATTGTTGGACTAAACAATAGATTGTTGAAATGTATAAACAAACTGGTGGATGATGCATAGACGTGTATAGAAATAGTCAAAAATTCACATGTATATCTAAACATGTGTGAAAAATAGAGACCATAAAGCAATTTTTCTACGTGGCAACAAATCCAAATAGGAAATAAAGTAAGTATACAAAACGTTGAATCAATTCTAAAGAGCGTGATGAGAAAACATGCAAACAACCTCTTGGAATAGCAAACATTAAGCCCACAGAGGGGGTCGAATGCACTTTTTTCCATTATTTTTGGAATTACAAATAGATATTTGTCTTTTCTTTGTAATAATATTTATACGAAAGCTCATGACGGGTGTTGAATGCCATTTTCTCCATTTTTTTTTTGAAATTATATATTTGTCTCTATTATTTACTACACTTTTGTCTTTTAATATTTGAAGTATATATTATAAGGAGACACATCTATATTATATAAGAAAGCTTGTGGTGGGGGTTGGATACAATTTTCTCCATTGTTTTTTAGAATTACAAAACAGTCCTTATGTGTTTACACTACATTTTTGTCTTTTCTTTTTTAAAATTATATATATATATATTAAGGAGACTCATCTAAACTGTATAAGAAAGCCCACAGAGGGGACTGAATGCAATATGTCCATTTTTTTATAATTACAAATTGGCCCATATATGTGTACACTATAGTTTTATATTTTCTTTTTAAAAGTGTATGTTGCATGAGGAGACTCATCTATACTATATAAGAAAGCATACGAGGGGGTTGAATGCAATTTTTTCCATTATTGTCTTGAAATTATAAATTGGTTCAATTGTGTGAACACTACATTTTTATCTCTTTTTTAAATTAAAATTATATAAGGAGACTCATCTATATTATATAAGAAATCTTGTGGAGAGGGCTGAATATAATTTTCTTCATTATCTTTTGGAAGTACAAACCAATCCCTGTGTGTACACTGCACTTTTAATTTTTTTTTTGAAATTATATAGTCATCTATACAATATAAGAAAGCATTATGGGCGGAGTTGAATGCAATTTTCTCCATTATTTCTTAGAATTACAAATTGGTCCACGTGTGTACACTACACTTTTATCTTTTCTTTTTTAGATTGTGTATTGTATAAGGAGACTCATCTATACTATATAAGAATGTTCATGGAGGGGCATGGATGCAATTTTCTCTATTATTTTTTTAATTACAAACTGGTCCATGTGTGTATGTACACTACACTTTTGTCTTTTCTTTTTTAATTACATATTATATAAGGACCCTCATCTATATAGAATAAGAAAGCATGCAGAAGGGTTGAATGCAATTTTTTCCTTTTTTTTTTGGAATTGCAAACCGGTCCATATATGTGTTCACTACACTTTTATCTTTACATTTTAAAGTTATATATTGTATAAGGAGAGTCATCTATGCTATATAAGAAAGTCTACAGAGGGGTTCTCCATTAGTTTTTGGAATTATAAACCAGTACTCGTGTGTGTGTATTACACTTTTGTCTTTTCTTTTTAATTTATATAATGTATAAGGAGTCTCAGCTATATTATATTCAAAAGCCTAAGAAGGGGGCTGAATGTAATTTTGTCTATTATTTTTTGGAATTACAAACAAGTCACTATTGTGTCTTTTCATTTAAAATTTTATATTATAGAAGGAAACTCATCTATTCTATATATGAAAGCTTACAGAGGAGGTTGAATGTAATTTTTTGTATTACTTTTTAGAAGTATGAATTGGTCCATGCTTGTATACACTACACTTTTGTCTTTTATTTTTTAAATTAAATATTGTATAAGGAGCGCATCTATAGTTATACTCTATTGTAAAGCCCACAGAGGGGCTTGAATGCAATTTTATCTATTATTTTTAGAATAACAAACGTGTCCTCTATTCTTAAAATAATATATTGTATAAAGAGAATTATCTATACTATATAAGAAAGATCGAAAAGAGAGATGAATGTAATTTTCTATTTTAAATTTTGAATTTATGATGTGCATAAATCATATCATCTTTTGGATCATGTTTGGTTGCATATTAATGTTGTTTTGACTCAATTATCACTCGCATTCATGCTAGATTCTATATTTTTAGTTATTCTTACTTGTCTCATGGTTTGGATTGTAGTTACTACATTTTACAATGAAATGATGAGAAATATATCATATTAACACTTATTGGATCACTCCTTAAGTATCTACATGTTTTGGGGTTTGAAATTGTGCAAATACCACTTTTTACAGCACGTAAATCGGACCTACACACTGAAAGTTATGAGCAGAATACACAACAGCCCAGAACAGTCATTGACACGCCGTGTCTTAAAAAGACATGTCGTGCTCCTGGGAGCGTCGAGCAGACTGAAAGTTTCTGGAAAGTTGCACGACATGCATTAATTCAGCACACGCCGTGCAAAGTGCATTCTGGAGAAACTGACGAAGGATTTACACATCGTGCACCGGGAATGCACGTCATGCGCTTATCAGTTTCACCAATTTTCAAATACGACTCCTTTCATTTTAAAAGGTGAAACCACACCATGGAGCAGTTATCACTTGTCATAATTGGAAGGTCTTTTCTCCCAGAGAAGGTCTAGAGCAAGGGAGGGCGATTTTGGGTGGAAGAAGGTGGTTTCTTGCCAAAGAACCCCCATTCTTCTTCTCCATTTTCTTCTCTGGAGGTGTAGCAGAGCTTCTTCACTCCACAAAGCTTCTCGGGAGGGAAGTTTGTCTAGTTTGGAGCAGCTATAGGAGTGGGATTTTGTCCTCAAGTCGGAGTTCTACCTTTCTTGTGTTACACCTTAGGATTACTTAGCTTTTCCTTCTCTAAATCATGTTGAATTCTGAAAATTCTGTACATTTCCTGTTGTACACATTCATGGATGAGTAGTTTCCTTTTCTTGGACATGGGAGTAGCTCCCATGTCATAGCATGTTTGGATTATGGTAATTTCGTACTAAATACTATGTTGCCTATTTTTCCACCTTGTGAGTACTGGTTTCTTCTTTTATACATGTATGGCTAGCCACCTTATGTGTATGTTTTATGCTCTTTTGCTTGATCTAAGAAGATAGGTAGGAGACTAGGGATGTACTCTCTTGGAAACTCCTTCTTTATCATGAGAGTGAAAATTATGGATTTGAGGAGTAGGTTTGTTATCCAAAACGAAATACATACATGGGAATGTTGAATTGAGTTAGGATCATTGTACTTGCACCGAGAGGTGAAGTGTAACATACAACTCTCTTTTAAAACAAGTGCTTAGTATGTTTAAATTTCATGCTCCTATTTTATGCTATGATATGTTGGTGAAATCCTAGGTCCATGATCCTTCCATATATGAATCTTAACCTTTCTTAAGTGATAATTTACTATTTTGTTTTAAATCTATAATTTAGTTGTTCTAATCCAATCATCTTGTGTACAACGATCTAGATTATTGAAAATCATAACTCTTGCGCTTAACTAACCAATTCTCCTTGTGTTTGACCTCGACTACAACTACCTCTGTATACTTGCGGAGATTGGTTAAGTTGAGTAAACGATCCTTCTTAGGATTGAAACTCGTTAGCGTAAATAGCCAACAAGTTTTTGGTGCCGTTGGCGGGGAGCATCAATATTCATGTTAGTGTAAGAGTTGTTGATAAGTAAATGAGACTATATCACAACCTTCATATCCACCATCATATTTATAAATCATAATTCATCATGATCATCATAATTTTTTGTATCTTCCATGTTTGTTTTTGTATCTTACTCGCCTTGTTTATTTGCAGGAGCATATGGGGTGTTCATAAAAAGATCATTGAACCGTACATATCTCTACATTAAAAAAATGAACACATCGTTTGCAGCCCTCATGGAGAAAGAAGGAGTGAACCCAAACATGTATGGAGGAATCACAACCATAATCCATGTCACCATCATCCAAATGACATTCACCCATGCCACCTTCATCCATATCACCTTCACGTACACCACCACCATCTACGCCACATCCACCTAATCCTCTAGATCCACATGAAGAACTAGTCAAGGAGGATGACCTTCCTCTTAAGGACTACTTTAGTACAACTACAATGCACATGAATGGGCCTATTAATATTTCAAAATTTGAGGCAGAGGAGTTTTCTATCAGCCTAGCCATCATACAATTGCTACAGCTAAATGCATTTGGAGGGACACCAATGGAGGATCTAGACCTCCACATTGCTGAATTTCTGCAGTTGCTAAGCACCATAAAGATATATGGTGTTCCTACTAATGGGATACACCTAATCCTTTTTCTATTCTCTCTTAGAGATAGAGCCAAGACATGGTTCTATACTTTGCCAAAGAAGTCAATCAGCACTTGGGAGGAGATTCTAAAGGTCTTTTGGCAAGATATTTTCCACCTAGTAAAACTTTACAGCTGAGGAGTCGACTCATCAATTATTCTCAAAGGGATGGAGAGACCTTATATGATACATGGGAGAGGTTCAAAGATCTTCAACATCTTTGACCACATCACGGTCTAAGCAATTGGCTTCTATTGCAATCTTTCTATAACAGATTGTGTGAAAATACAAGGATGTCTATTGATGCAGCTGCAAATGGAGCTTTAATGAACAAATATTATGGAGAAGCCTATGCTATTATTGAATATATGGTATCAAATCATTACCAATGGAGCTTGGATACAAACTACCAGCCATCTTATTCAGCTACTACATCCGAGATACAAGTGGGGAGTCACATGGTTGATGCTATAGACATAATTACATCAAAGCTAGACACTTTATCACAAAGGTTTGAGAAGCTAAGCACACAGCCATTTCAAGCAGCCAATATTATTTGTGATGCATGTGGGTTGCTTAGACACTCATCTTCTACATGTTATACTTCTTCTACTTATTCTCCAATGGGATACACTCCATTGGACTTCTACAGCAATGCGAACCCAAATTCCATTCATCCACAACAACCACTAGTAACTTCTAGATTAGAGTCCATGCTTGCAACATTTATTTCAACTCAAATGCAGCAAAATGAGGAGTTCCATCAACAAAGACAATCAATGAAGGGTGCCATTTGCCAACTCTCTTCTAAGGTGGACGATATTTCCACTCATGCACACATCTTGGAGAAACAAATTGCCCAGCAAGCTCTTTCTAGCAAAGAAGCATTTCCACCTTTCTTGCCTAGTCCACCGGAGATGAATCATACATATTTCAGGCCGGTGACATTGAAGAATGGTGTTGTCATAGAAGTATATCCTTTAAAGTATGATGATGTTGATATCCATGATGATTATAAAGTTGCAACTAAAGGGGAGAAAGCTATAACACATGCTCTGTATGTTGATTCTTCAAGCAAGCCACATGTCCTTCCTCCTCACACTCTAGCTGACACATTGCTTTATAATGAGAACACTCTTCCCAACTCATATTTTGATGATGCTTCGAAGAAGAATGAAAAGACATAGTATTGGCGTATAAAAGACTATTCTTGTTGCAGCTCATATGTGCTTTTTCTTTCCCCAAATCAAGGACATATTTGCAAGGAGGCATCAATCTTTAGCACAACAATTTCCAACCTCAAATCAAAGCAATGGACCTCCATCTTCATCATTCACCATAATAGGTATCCGGTTGCAATCCTCTTGAGTTTGTTATATGCAATGAGGACACTGCAAATTTTAAGCTTAGGGGGAGAGCAACTGGCCGGTAGTGTAGTTTTATTTCTCTTTTATCATCTTTTTCTTAGTTGTTGTTTTTAGTTCTGCTCTAGTAGTGGCAAATCTAGTATGATATGAGGTTTATCTTTTATATGTGGATAGAACTCCTATGCTTAACTGATTGTCCTCTTTTGATGAGAAATATCATTTGGAGAAATTGTAAAAGGCATGCATTAATCAAATGAAACCTTTTGGCCATCAACATGTGCTTAACTCTGGTTTATGCTTCTAGCCTGAACATTCATCTTTCACATCTTTGATTGCTTAAAATATGTAATGGTTTCAATTTTTGTGAGTAAATCAACTTTACAACATCATTTGGAATACGGGATGCCCTTGCCAAGCTCTTAGTGCATTTTCAACCACTCTTTCAATGATTTTTTTTTCTTCAAAAGAAATGAATGAAATCTAGCTAATGTTGCAATTTAGTTGACTCTCCTATGTTTTGGAAAAAAATTGAAATTTCTTTTGGCTTATCTCATCTTTATACCCCATAAAAGATGGCTAAACCACCCACATATCATGCTAGCCTAGTGTAAGTCCGATCTGGCCACGATGGTTAGGTGGTATGTCTTATAAGAGGGTAAAATACCCCAACTGACACTCCACGTGTGCATAAGCCTACATTAGCAGCCGAGTGTCGGAACACATAATCCATTGTCACATCATTTTTGCTAAAATTGTCATTTTTTTCATCATTTATATCCTTAATAGTTGAGAGTTTGAGTTGCACATCCACTAATTGCTTGGCTTAGTCATCCAAATTCTATTTAGTGTTGTTTAATTGATTAATTCATTTAATTGTGACCACCCATGCTGAACTAAAAATCTCTTTCTTGGGTGTTTAAGTTGAATTGATGGCTATGAGTATTAACATGTTGATCATGGTTGGCTTGGTCTTATACACAACTTTCTTTTCATTTGATCTATGCTTGAACTTGACAATTCTTCATTTGTGTTTCTATGCTCTTTTTGCTTGAGGACAAGCAATGGTTTAAGCTTAGGGGGATTTGATGTGAACAAATCATATCATCTTTTGGATCTTGTTTGGTTGCATATCTATGTTGTTTTGACTCAATTATCACTCTCATTCATCCTAGATTCTATATTTTTAGCTATTCTTACTTGTCTCATGGTTTGGATTGTAGGTACTATATTTTGCAATAAAATGATGAGGAATATATCATATTATTACTTATTGGATCACTCCTCAAGTATCTACATGTTTTGGGGTTCGAAACTGCGCAAATACCACTTTTTACGGCATGTAAATCGGGCCTACATGCTGAAAGTTAACAGTAGAATACACAACAGGCCATAACAACCATTGACACGATGTGTCTTAAAAAGACACGTCATGCACCTGGGAGCGTCGAGCAGACTGAAAGTTTTTGAAAAGTTGCACGGTATACATTAATTCAGCACACACCGTGCAAAGTGCATTCTGGAGCAACTGACAAAGGATTTGCACGCCGTGCACCGAGAATGCACGTCGTGCGTCTATCAGTTTCAGTAATTTTCAAATACGACTCCTTTCATTTTAAAAGATGAAACCACACTATGGATCAGTTATCACTTGCCATAATTGGAAGATCTTTCATCCTAGAGAAGGTATAGAGCAAGGGAGGGCGATTTTGGGTGGAAGAAGGTGGTTTCTTGCCAAAGAACCCCCATTCTTGTTCTCTTCTTCTCCATTTTCTTCTTTGGAGGTACAACAGAGCTTCTTCACTCTACAAAGCTTCTCGGGAGAGAAGTTTGTCCAGTTTGGAGCAGTTGTAGGAGTGGGATTTCGTCCTCAAGTCGGAGTTCTACCTTTCTTGGGTTACACCTTGGGATTACTTAGCTTTTCCTTCTCTAAATCATGTTGAATTCTGAAAATTCTGCACATATCCTATTGTACAGATTCATGGACGAGTAGTTTCCTTTTCTTGGATATGGGAGAGTAGCTCCCATGTCATAGCATGTTTGGAACATGGTAATTTCATACTAAATTCTATGTTGCTTGTTTTTCTACCTTGTGAGTATCAGTTTCTTCTTTTCTACATGTATGACTGGCCACCTTATGTGTATATTTTATGCTCTTTTGCTTGATCTGAGAAGATAGGTAGGAGAGTAAGGAGGTACTCTTTTGGAAACTCCTTTATCACAAGAGTAGAAATTATGGAGTTGAAGAGTAGGTTTGTGATCCAAAATGAAATTCATACATGGGAATGTTGAATTGAGTTAGGATCATTATACTTGCACCGAGAGGTGAAGTGCAACATACAAGTCTCTTTTAAAAAAGTGCTTAGTATGTTTAAATTTCATGCTCCTATTTTATGCTATGATATGTTGGTGAAATCTTAGGTCCATGATCCTTCCATATCTGAATCTTAACCTTTCTTAAGTGATAATTTATTGTTTTGTTTTAAATCTATAATTTAGTTGTTCTAATCCAATCATCTTGTGTACAACGATCTACACTATTGAAAATCATAACTCTTGCGCCTAACTAACCAACACTCCTTGTATTCGACCTCGACTACAACTACCTATGTATACTTGTGAAGATTGGTTAAGTTGAGTAAATGATCCTTCTTAGGATTGAAACTCGTTAGCGTAAATAGCCAACAATTTACAAACTAGTCACTTTGTGTATGATAAGACATGTTAGTATTTAATGTACATATTTATAGTGTGGGATTATGCCCAGTAGTATAGGGAAGAGAATAAAGATTAGTGGGGAGAGAGAGTATGAAGAAAGAGAAATTTGGTGTATGAAGAGAGAGAGATAGATATATATATCACATTATGAGTGACTGTATCCATGGGGAAATAAGATGGATAGGGGAGGGTAAAGGACGGAAGGGGTTAACTTGTCGACAATTTTTTTAGAGAGTGTCTTTCGTATCTTTTTTTCTTTATAAGTGTAGTATTTAAAACTTGATATTACAATATCCAGGGAGGTTGTAGTTCGGTGGTGAATTAATGGTTTCCAACAAAAGGAATTATGATCAAGCTCCTAATAGTGTACATGGGAATGATCGATAGTTCTTTTATGTACGGTGTCCCATTTATGAATTTGAACTTCTCCTCCAGTGTGTGTGTAGACGAGAAGACGGTCGGGTCTACGTTGTCAAACATGGGACTAAAGTCGCTCTTCTCTAAGTGGTTCCACCTTCATCTAAAAAGGAAAATCAGTTTAACATTGTCAAAATTAAAATTAAAAAAACATCACAAAAGAGTGTTGCGACGTCTTTGTATGACAAAATGGTTTCTTATTATATGAGAGACAACATAGTGATGGACTTATTCCTAGATGTATTTTATTCTAGATTCAATTTGATAAATATTATTATAATCAATGTTTGAGAAAGTGAGAAGCGAGAAACATGCAGACATGACCTTATAACTGCTTAAGCGCTAGGTGGACACTGAAGTGGGCACTTTTTGAAAAAATGGGTATAAATTCTTATATATTTTTATAAAAAAATATACAATTGTATATAAAAATATATTTCTAAGGAACTTTTATACATATCTAATCAACAAATCAGTAAGTAACTAAGTATTAGTCAACACTTAATAAATAATCAATATTTCTAATTAGCAAAATAAAAATCAAATCAATAATTGTAAATAACCAACTATGAATGAATTAGTAAACTCTTTACTAATAATTAGTAATATTGATTGGTAAAACAAGCAAGCATATCAATACATTAATATTTAACTAAGCATTTATCTATACTTACTACCAATCAATGTTTCTAATCATTAAATTGAGCAAACAAATCAATGATTCTCAACAATCAATTATGAATCACTTATTTAATATTTTACTACCAATCTATAATATTAACCAAGTAATCAAAATTGTTCCAAAAAGTAACAATAATCAGTAATACCAATAAGTATTCAGTGGAAGCAACAAGAATATAAATAATACTAATCATTTACTAGAAGTATAATAGAGTAATATCCATTCAATTATAACATTAGAAAAGAAACCCATAAAACTAATCCAATATCATGACCTCTAGGAGTTGATTTTTACTTAATCAAGTCAAAGCGGTCGGCTAGAGCAGTTTCTGAAGCAGTCACTTAGGCAGACTGGGCAGCCCAAAAGTGGGCGCTTAGTGGCCCAAGCCCTAGATGGGGCCCCTAAGGCTGAATTAGACGATCAACACATGTCAACGCTTAAGCAGCCGTCTAAGTTATTTCTAATACATATATCTTTTTGACACAACTTATGATAGATTGAGTTGCCAACTAGTTAGTAGTATTACTCATGTAAATTGCACTCTATTTGAAGAGCTTAATGACATATGTCATCTTGTTTCACTCTTATCCAGTCAAAGCAACAAAAGCTTCCCATTTCATCTACCGGCTTCCAAAGTGAGTGTTACAATTTCTTATCATGACTGCTATCAATGAGAGCATGTTTTTCTTGAATTATAAATGATTACTTGGGCATACAAATATGAATTATCTCCAAAGTATTATTATTGTTACAATTTCTTATTACGACTGCTATCAAGGTGAGATGTTTTTCTTGATTTATAAATAATTGCATGGGCATACAAATATTAATTATCTCCAAAGTGTTGGCGATGTGATAATTATGCAACATTTTCCAACTCAAGTTGTATGAGATACTTCATGTAAATATTTACATGTTTAGGATAAAATGTTGGCTTGGATGTTACTTTTTATTGTGTTAGTGATGAAGAGTTGACCTTTTAACCTTGTGGACATTAACCATTGTTGTATAAAAAGATAGCCACTTGTTATTTGGTCTCACCCATTTTGGATTTTTGGATTTTCCACCGATGTTAATAATCTTATGTAGTGATTGGGAAAGTGTTTGTTTTCATAGTGAATTACTTCTCGTTGATCAGTCATGGCAAAAATTTCTCATGATAAGAAAGGAGTATTTGATTAGTATTGTTGATAACTATAAATAGAAAAGTTCATTTAAAATAAGAGTTGTTGGCAGTCGCACATTTCACAAAGAGTTTAGTATCAATCGACACATATGTTATTATTACTCGTTGTTGCCCCTTGCATCACCTCCAGGGACACGTTTCTCTTAAAACTATTTTTTATTGTAATACTATGTCATTTTTTCTCTTATATACGATATATATTGGTTCCTTAATAACCTAAAATTAATTAAAATGATAAAAAAACTATTTAATTTTGTTTATTTTTCATATTTTTGTCATTTTATAAATAAACAACAATACATATTCAAATATGTGTATATAAATAGATTAATACTATTCATTTGTCATAATTTGATCATTTTCAAATAAACAAACAACACACATTAATAAATAAATAATATATGTATGTAAATAAACTATATTCATATATTTTCTTTTAAATTTGCATGTATTGTGTGGTTTTTATATGTGTTTATTATATGTGTATATATGTCGATTTATATGTATTGGTATTTTTTATATTGTGTTTGTTGTATTTAAAAGAACACTTTAGTATGGAATATGCCAAGTGATGAAGAACACCGAAAAAATTCAAGATACACTTTATATGTATTTGTATTTTTTATATTGTGTTTGTTGTATTTAAACTCAAGATACACTTTAGTATGGAATATGCCAAATGATGAAGAACACCCAAAAAACTGATAAAAACCCATAGTAGGGTTTGAAATATATCTAAATACTCAAAAGAAGATCATGATATGCCCTACCCTAACTAGGATGCCAGTCGACAAACCTAACATGGATTATAAAAAGGTGCAAGAATTGCATAAATATAATTTAAAGGAAGAAATATTGTTTAGAATAGAAGAGAATGTTTATACATAAAATGCAAAATATTTTGGTGACTTCACAAATAACAGATTCCATTTGTTAAGTTTGAAGAGAAATTGTAATTGAATTAACTGGGAAAGGCCCTAAAATAAAAGGTAGGACTACAAAGATATAAAAAAATGACTCATTCAATTTTAAGAATATGATTTGCCAATCAACTTAACATGAAAGCCCCAAATATGAGAGTTTGGCATTAACAATAAAAAATATATAAATGAACTCTAAAACAAGAATGGATTAAGAAAAATGAAGTACACAAGTGAAAAAACAAAACTACTCAAATTTTGAATAAGGGGAGAATAAGAAAAAACTAACTTAATGAATATTGATTATTATATAAAAAGGGTATTCATAGAAGGATAAAAGTAAATAGCATTACTTGAACATGTGAGAGATGAGACAAGGATAAGTAATAAAGCTAAAAAAAGAAGGACAATGAATGTAATATATATGGTTTATAGAAATAGGGTAATATGATAAGAAAGGAATATGATGATATGTGTCTCATTTTTTATTTTAATGATTTAACATAGTAGTTAACCATTTTTCTTTGAATTATTTTAGTGGACTCTTTATGATTGAAAGAATATAGGAAAACCAAGGATCATTCTATGGAGATTAATAAATTTCATGTATGTCAATTGCATTAATACCAAAAAGGATTGATATTGAAAGAAATGTTTGGGCCTTACATGATTTTTTTAATACACAGTCACAAACACACACACACACACAAACACAAACACACAAACACACACACTTGTGTGTATTTTGTCTGTGTGTCTATACATAAAAAATGTAGAATCATATACATGAATGAGACTTGAATAAGAGGAGAGATGTGACGAACCCCTCCCCCTCTTATCCCCATTTAAGGTAGGCCAACGAAAGGATCAACACTATACTTACAAACTTAAGGAATATTCAATAATTCCATACTATAACATTATTTAATAATAGAATGGAAGGTATATGATCCTCAAAAGAGTTACATAAATTTCAAAGGGAAAATAGTACATAAATGGAAATTATCACAAGAAATATCTACTAATCCTAAACATGTCTTTAACCTTGTTGTATTTGATGCAATCCTCTGGATGTCCATATATTCAAGCTTTAAATAAGGAAGCTAGCCAAAATTGTCGGCAAACAAAAAATGTGATCATCATATTAGTGTACATAGGTGTAGGAAAACTTGTGTGCATATATGGATAACAACATACATCATATATTAATCCATTACTGGCAATAAACTTGCATTTCAATTTAATCCCCTAGCCCATGTTTGCTTTATCTTCTTGGGTGTACCGATCTCTTGTTCTATCTACGGACTATAGGGTTTTAATCTAACATTGGATTGCATGGTGAATATCCATCATTGGACTTTGTCACAAGATTATCATTGGATTTGTAATAATTTCCTCAATGACTATCTCTTAGTTTCCTGGAGTGTTTATCTCATTATGTTACCTATAAGAGATTGCATTATGTGTTCGAAAAAATAATATACTCATATGTGATACACATACGACATTATAGTTGTATCTGGATTGAATAAATCACAAAGTTTATATGTGTGATCATATTAATAAACCTCCAGAAAACATCACAAGTCTATGTGATAGTTATTCATAAAGTAACCACATACATTCTTAATGAGAAGTGATGTACAAGCAATCTTAATCCAAGCAACAAAAGATTCAATCTGACCAAGGCTCAATCCAAAACAATCAATATGAAATTATCACATAACACTAAATTGTTATCCTTGTATTCTTTAGATGTGGATTAGGCCTATTCTTGATCCTAGAGGTCTTGGTTCAGGGTCGGATTCGGCTTGAGTTAGAGTTGTACTTCAAAACTCTAAACTTTCATATTATTTATCCTTAGATTAGGAATCCCTAACTATGCATCAAAGTAACCCAAATATGATAAATATCATAAAATTTCATTGTGAACATGGTTTGATTATATCCCAAATTAGTCATATTCAATCAGATGAACACCTTAGTCTTTTTGTATGATCATCGATTTAAAATACCAACAAATGCGTGAGATGGGTCGTGAACGGGGGGAAGGGGGCGAGGGCGTGGGCGATCTGCTGGCGGCAGAGGAGGTGGAAATCACGCCGCTGAATCGTCGATTCCTCCATCTTGCCAATAGGAGGCAAATGGAGACGGAGGCTCCTCCGCCCTGGACAAAGCCACAGCTCCGCCGCGCAAGGAAACAAACCCTCAAGCGTCCGCCGCCGCCTTCCCTTCCAGTACTCCGACCTGTTCTTCCGGAAGGAGTCTGTCCTCGATTCAACTTGCCGACTGGCTGCAGTGTAGCAGATTTGGCCGCTGTGAGGTTCAGGTCGAGATGATGGACTTCATCGAGCCGATTGTCAAGGATGGGAAGAGGTGTGCCTCCATCTCCAGCCAAGACAGCATCGTGCCCGATTGGGAGGATTGTATCTCTATCAGATTCGTCGGCAGGAAGCCATAAGGTGGCCAGTTGCTAGGCTAGATCCGAAGGCAATGGAGGCCTAGTGGCCCTATCGAGGTCATTTCTGAGGAGAGGGAGGGATTCATTGTGAATATGCCATCCCGAAATGAAAGAGACAGGGTCTTGGATGAAGCTCTGTGGTTTATGGATGGGTCACTGATTGTGGCTCATCCATGGAAACCAGGCGCTCCCCTTCAACCCCTCTCATTCACATAGGTCCCGATTTGGTTCAGGATAGAGAATCCCAGAATCCCTTGGACTCGCAAGCACATTTCCAGTGTTGCGAGCACCATTGGGAGACCTGTGGATTCCGATGATTTCTCGGTTGTTGTTGGGTGCCTTGGTAATGCCCGTGTCTGCATCGAGATGAAGTGCGACTCCAAGCTGCTTAAGGAAACGATGGTGGAGGTCGACTTTCTGCCCAAGACTCTGAAGGTTGAGACTATTAAAAAACCTGCGACATGTCCTAATTGTAAGAGATTTGGTCACAAGGCTCCTTCCTGCCCTCAGAAGACGAGGAAAGATCCGCCAGAAAACGACCTTCAGGTCCGGCTGGGGAAGTCGCTAGGTGCTCGAGACAATGCCAATAAGAGTTCTAAGAAGCTTTCCATGGCAGGTCAAGAGAACAAAGATTTGAGTCAGGAAGAAATTCATGTTGACAACCCAAATGCAGCGGATGATGCTCTCTGTGAATCCATTGCTCAACAGGTTGAAGACGTGGTTCTTTCTGGAGTTAGAAAGCACAAGCCTCACCTCCCTCTCTGCGATCTAGAGCCTGATATGGCTGGGTCTCCTCCGGTGGTATGCGCTGGGAGCCTCAATCTTGACAGGGAACTGGAGCTGAGTAGGAGAAGTAGAGGAGAGATGAGTTCATCCTCGTGGAAGATCAACAGGATTTGGGACAACAATGACTTCTCCACGGATTTCCAACAGGAAAAGGAGAAGTTATTTGAAGATGATGAAGAGTCTAATACAGACTCGAATACTGAATTGGATTATGATCCATTGGAGGCTGATTCGCTGGACTTTAGCAAGTTTAGGCCTAATAGGAGGAAAAAAATTCCTAAGAAGAAAAAGGATGGGGGCTGAACCCCACCTTATCATGATGATTTTCTGGCTTCAATTTTGTTCAGTATTCACCTCTGAAATTCTTAATCTGCTGGTTGATGTCTGGGGGTTCAATCCTAGTTCTTTCGCCCACACCTTCAGTTTGTGTTGTTAATTCCAGTTGGGGGGAGGCCTAGGCGTTGGTCCACTGGTATTTGATTCTGCCGAGTCCAAGTTTGAAGATGTGTGTTTCTTAACAGGCTGATGACATGAGATAGTTCCAGCGACCACTTAATGTGGATGCTGATGATGGTTAGACTTGTCAATATTTGAATACGTTCATATGCCCTAGTACATATGTTAGCTGACAGTCATCTGCCCATCAAAGCTGAGTCTGCACATTTTGTGGGTAAGCATAATGATAGTGGAGCTCCTCATCTGAGATGGCTGCTGGCAGGCTAGTCTTCTGTCTGTATGTAGGCTTTGGTGTATTTTTTGTTTGGTCTTTTCTTTCTATTTGAGGTCTTCTGTGTAAGATTTGGGTTATTTTATTTGTGTTTTCTTTGGTAATCCTTTTAGAGGATTAGGGGGTGCGTTCCTTTGTACCTAAAGTTTTTGGTATCATTTAATAGCAACCGAGTTTTGGCCGACCAAAAAAAATCGATTTAAAATCATGCATCAAAATCTGCTTTTGACCCTTAGACTAAAATAGGTCTTGAAACCCTTATTTTCATATTCTACATATCCTTCCAAGAATATATATATATATATATATATATATATATATATAAAGAGAGAGAGAGAGCAAGTATTGAATTCACATGATTTTCACAAAATTAATTGCAAGTGAGCCAATCACATTCTGCCACATCATCAAAGTGGGGGGGGGTTGCTTAAACGAAGTTTAAATTGAGGGTAAAGACCCATTTACCCTTATACAATGACCCAATATGGTCATGTAGACCAAGGCGGGGAGGTAATTACCTCACAAGGATTCTTCCCCCATGCCTTGTGCATGAGCATCAAGCCATGGAGTCAACCCTAGGATTGGCTCCAGGCTGTTAGCAATGACAGCCACAACCGAGGGTCGGGTTGAGTCTTGTAGAACTCCCCAAAACCAATGAGCCCTATGACTTTCAATAACGAATGACCAATGATGGTGAATTATATGTTATAATAGTAGGGGACGTCAATATATAAAAGATGGGGAATTACCTCTAATATGGGTGTGTTGTTAGTCAAGGAAGATCACACGATGCATGGTGGTGAGTTTCTACCACTTGAGGGGTCGTGTTGTGGCTGAAGCTCAATTTCTAACAAAGAGCTTCAAGAAGTAATGGGAGGAAGTCAAGGATGGGTTTAGTGGTACTCTTGGACACAACTGAGAGGGGTTTCATGCTTTTGGGTCAAGAGGTATTAATTGAGGGTTGTAAATAGGAATGGGGTTGAGTGTAGAGGTGAAAATTGCTAGCCCTGGGTCTATGGATAATCCAAGGTTTTTGAGGATTATATAGTTTCATTTGGATGTTGGTAATTTGAGGATTGTTTGGATTCTCATTGATCCAACAAAGCCAATGGCATAATAGTCATAGAGGAGGTGGTATAGAGAGAGTGAGAGAAAAGACCGAGAAGGTAAGAGGGTTCCTTGAATTTGCAGGGAGTAAGAGACCAGATGAGAGAAGAGACCTCTTTGTTCACACCTCTACATGGATCTGACGTTCGATCTGAGCGAACTATGTTGCTATATTTTTTTAAAAAATACAACTATACTTTAAATAAGTATTTGCCTAGGCCTTGTCATGGTTGAAATTTATCTCAAACTTTGGAATAATCCCTCTTTCGTGATTATATAGTCTTAGGCAAGAGACCAAAATAAAATAACCTCATTTGTTATCCAAAACATGATTATCAAGAAAAGAGAGTGATAATTCAATAATTAATTAATAAGTTACTAACTAACTTGCACTTTTTTGGATTCTCATTTATTGTTTCAAAATTCATCTCTTTATTAATTAAAAATATCATTTGCATTTGTTGATGGCATTGGATATTTATTTGGAAACTTTTCACATTAGGGACTCAATTGCACAACAAGTGTGTATGAAATAGCCAATTAGAAGACAATACAACCAATTAAATCAATTCAATTTTATAGAATAGCTTACCGAAAGCTTAGAAACTCCATTATGTTACAAGAGATAATATTTGAATGGTATTGTAAAGATAGAAAGTAAAGAAAAATTTCACACAAGGAGCATAATGCTTATATGGTAATATCAGATTAAACCACGTCATTAAGAAAATGTGAGGAGTGATAAAACACATAATAATTATATGTTATAAAACATACTAATTAGATCTATATATAATATAAATATTAATAAAATATTTGGATAGATAGAAGTCAAAAATTCCTAAATGTTCTCCTCTCTCCTATATCTTCATAAATGAAACTGAAATGGAAAGGATAACCCATTCAAACTAAAGTAGGAAAGTAAGAGAAGCATTCATAAAGGTATTCTATTATGAAGAACTGATACAAATGAAGAAAAGTGTGAATTTTAAAAAAGTATTATAATGCATGAGTGCTGAATTTTGTAGGTCCTTGTATCTCTAGAAATTCTTCATCAACCTTAAATCCTAATAGTGAATGCATATTGTGAGTTTGAGTATTAATAAGTGTCTGACAATAATTTTCTTATAGTTTTCAAGTAAACTACTTTAGAATGAGATATTCACGTAAATATGTACTAAGAGAACACAAAGAAATTTATCCACTAGTTTTTTATTGGGATTAAAGCAAACAAAACACATTCACATTTTCATGTAGATTAAACATGTCGAGGAACAATTCCAATATCAATGATATTTTAAATGTACTCCTTTGTAGGACAACTCAGACATGCATGAACATTTAGGAGGCAAAGTAAATATTGGATATAGTAATTCCAATAGGAGAGGTAATGCATCTAGAACTATAAGAAAAATGAGGTGAATGTGACGAATGCATATTCATCCCAATTTTAGATGCATCCTTAGTCTAATTTAGCATTCATATAGCTTAGTTTTCATTAGGAATAGCTTTGTTTTTATCTACATAGTTTTTTATACTAATTTGTAGGAATTTGATATTTTTCTTGACTCCCTTTGTAGGCTTTGAATTCTATCACTCTACAATAAGTTTTCCTAGGGGTCCCAGATCGAAACAAATTTTGAGCACTTCCAGAAGACAAATCGACATACAATTTTTGTGTCTAAGGACAAATTCTACTTGTCAATCAACCTACCAATTGACGTAAAAATCATTTCACAATCAAGACATGCAGGAGGTCCACAGACTTGTCGACCTTCCAGAAAGAACAACCCACGTCCAACTAAGATTACAGGGCCATCAGCCTCATCAACTCCTCCTATTAAGATCATCGCAAAAATTCTCAGCACACGCATTAAACCCATTATGCAAAGCATTATTGATCACTGACAATGCACTTTCCTACCATACATGAACATACAAGATGCATTTATCACAGTCCAAGAAACTCTACACACCCATTTATCTACCAAAGAGCCTATTCTCACACTCAAGCTTGACTTTGAAAAAGCCTTTGACAACATCAATTGGAATTTCATGATCAGTTGTATGCAAGGTTTTGACTTCCCACCCCAATGGTGTACATGGATCAAATCATGTGTCAACACATGTACTTTCTCCACCCTCATCAATTGCTCTACCTTTGGTTGCTTCTATAGCACTAATGGGCTGAGGCAAGGTGATCCCTTATCCCTTATATCTTCATCATTGTTACCTATGTACTCAACTCTCTCATTTGAAATGCCACCAACAACAACGTCCTTCATCTTCTAAAGGATTGTACCCACAACGTCATCCAATATGTGGATAACACTATCATTTTCATCAAACCCCTTGAGTCCAAAATCATTAACCTAGTCAGAATCCTGGCCATCTTCTTAGAAATATCGGGACTCAAAATCAACCTCAACAAGTCCACTATCATTAGCACCTTGATGGATTCATATGACATCAACATATTCATTGACTTGCTAGGATGCAAACATGAGACTTTACCTTTCTCCTACCTTGGTTTGCCTCTCACCCCAACCCGCCTCCCATGTGTTGCATGAAACCCGATTATTCAACACTTTAAACAACGTGTCCTATCCTGGAAAAACAACTTTCTATCCACTGTTGGGATGATTGCATTACTAAATGCAACAATCACCCCTATCATCACATACCACCTCTCATGTATCGCATTACCTTCCATAGTGCTCAGATCCATAAACACAATCTGTAGGACCTTAAACCATGGCAAGAAACTTCAACTTGCCAATTGGGACACCATATGTAGTCCCAAATCGGAGGAAGGATGGGGAATCATTAACATCAAACTCCACAATCTCTATCTCATCCACAAGATCACCACATCAATATGCCACATAGATAACAAACTATGGAAAAACATTTTCAATGTCAAATATCTCACACACCAACCACCATGGTCCTTCGGAGCCCATAGAACTACCTCGCCTCTATGAAAACATCTATCTCAGACAATCCATATCATTTCTAATACCATACGTATACCACCCCATTTATGGTCCAATACAAACTTCTAGATGGACCCATGGTGGAACATACTCAAACTCATAAATCATCATATGTTGGACAACAACATTCCAGCCACCATCTCCAACTATGACACAGACCATGCCCTCACTAAACTGAGGTCATACAGGAATAACGCCTTTAAGAACTTTCTTAGGACATGGACTGATATGGATACATACAGGAACATCTTACACCAACTCGAAAACAACATCACTACACACGTCACATGGACTTGGGGTGTGTTACACTACCAAACATGCATACATTTTTTTTGCCTTCAGAGTATCCACCAGGAAATTCAACACCATATGACACACCAGATGCCCGCCCAAAGTAAATATACTACTATGGATAATTTGCTATAAGAGAGTTCCCACATACTCTTTTATGAGATCACGAGGGTTCATAGGACCATCCAGATGCTCCATGTGCAAAGAACAAGAAGAATGCACACGACACCTCTTCTTTGGATGCCACATATCCAAGAAACTATGGGTACATTTCACCTCAGCCACAACACCCTGGCACAACCCCTACACAACATATTATACTGACTACAACACACCACCATCCGGCACAACATGCACATCGATTGCAACACTCTAGTCACTGTCCATATGGCTTACTCATAACAAAATCTTTTTTGAGAACCATAATATTTATTTCGCACATTTACTACAACAAGTAGACACACATTATCATGAATTTACATTTTGTAGGTTGTGTAGGGGAGAGAGATCACAAAGAGCAGTAGTTCCACCAAGAAGTTGAGATTGGTATGCCCAGTAACCTAAATGAGCATCTGATCATCCACTCATTGGAGGGAGGTGGTGAAAACTGAGGCAACCATTCCCCATTTACTTTCTATTGATCAAACTGATATATGGGGATGTATAACATGAGAGCCCCACCCATTTTGGTACAACTTCATCTAGATACTATGGGACATCATCTACGATGTCTTTTATTTTGCACTACCATTTTGGCTATGTAACAAACCTTAAGCCTGCATGCTCATTGCGGTCACATGAGTCTGGCCTTTTTATCATCAATATAATGGAAACGATTACGTAAAAAGAAAACAAAGACATGTTGACCCCCACGATCGATACACAGATGCTCAACATCAGAAGCTCGACACTTAGACTCATTGAGGAACAAGGTCGACATACACATCGATCTCTCTCCCTCAATAGAATCATCGAGCTAGAGCTGATGAGAAATCAAGCCATCGACCTACTACTGTCGATACTCTTGTCGAAGACCAACACTACTCAACAGCCCCATCGACCCTTAAGGTTGATAAGCTATCGACCTCAAAGATTGATGACCGAAAGTCCCAAAGTCAAGACTGACAGACCCATCGATCTATAGCAAGTGATCGACATCGATGGGAAGTGGTCAAAATCCATGACCCTATAAATAGGCCCCTAGTGGAGCAATTCAAATCATCTCAAAATCTTGGAGACAAACCACGCCGAAAGTCTATCGCCGAGATCAGAATTAAAGGAAAGTCCTATTGACCAAGCGAGTTATACCGACCTACCTTGGCTATCGATCTATGTATTTGGAAACTTCAATCGACCTTCAACAACTCCAAGCTATCAACCTCCCCTCTGGGTGATCAATCTCTTCACCGAGTTGTTGTCTATCCACATGCTTCTATTGTAAGTAGGGTTAATACTTGAAGGAGAAAGAAGGGAGGAAGTTTGTTGTCACACACCATGCTGAGCCACTTCTGTTACCATCATGACCATGATGGTGTCCTCTTCCTTTACTAGTGATATTAATCTCACCATGTTGAGGGAGTAGTCTTTTCACTAAAGTGTGGGGACTAGTCCCACTACCTATTTGTTGTAATTTCATTCATGTTCCAACTCTTATACGAACTCATTTAATTCATAGCTAATCGTTTATTGCATGTCTTGTGGATTGATCACCTACTTTACGTGATTTATCATAATCTTTTACCGCAAAAACTTCAACATTAAGATTTGAATATCGATTAGCTTTGGTTGATGCCCTGACGAGAACTTCTGACAAAAAGTATCCGGAGTAGTGGATATATGATCTGTAAGTAACAAGACATGGAGATTACATATATATCTACTCATACAAGTTTCTAAATCTGGAAGGGGGAATTTGCATAACTCCAATTATATGTTCATACAAGTTTGGATTTGAATGATTGTGCAAATTCAAGTAGAGGCGGTGAAACCCAGTTCCACCCTAGTATTTCCATCTATTGATAACTAGAACCTTAATCTATCTCTTTATATTCTTGCAACCTTAGTTAAACAAACCAATATTAACTTTTGTGATAAACACTAGTTTTTCTAAGTTACTTTAATTAGATAATTCTTAAATAAGTTGTCCCTTGGGATTTGATCCTCAACTATACTGTGATAGGACCCATCCACTTGCGGGTGGTATTGCACGCTAGTTTTGGTAAACTCTAAGAATTACATTCTTAGTGAAAATATAGTGTGATAATATCCATGTCAGAATGCAATGCGAATTTATCATATAAAAACTATGATATGAAACCATCAAATACAAAAAAATGTTTTTTTATCATCCAATACAAATGACGTTACAAAAAATAGTTAATTTTTTTAAGGAGAGGGGAAAATTTTCCATTATAATTAATAACATCACACAAAGGAAATTAAGGATAAGGATCAAACATTTGGACAAATAAAGAATGCACATAAGCTTATATCTTGAAGGGAACTCACCTAAATTCATCTGATGCTTCAAATGTTAGGCATAAAGGATCGTGGGACCACCTCTAAGTGTGACGGTGTTAAAGGTGAACATTGCAACATTGAGGAGGCTACCTAGATTCATTAGGTGGTGTCTAGGACCGCAATGATGTTATTATAGGGATTTAACTATAACGTCCTAGGTCTTGAGGCCTCAGATAAAATGATCTTAAAAGGAATTATTGTAGTATCCATATTGTTAAGGCACACCTTCTTTTCAAGGATACCATCATTATTGAGCTCTGTGATTAGGCTTGCTCATCCCTTAGTAGTACTAGGATGGGTGACTTCTCAGAAAATTTATGTTGGGTGTACGTGAGTGAGGACAAAGTGCGCAATTGAGGCTAGTGGTGGTTTATGGGGTCAATCATTATTCCTGAAACTCTACGAGAGTGTTGGGAAGTGGGTGTGAGTGTTACAAATGGTATCAAAGTCAAAACTCCTTCAGTAGGTGGGCCCCACATGGGTATGTGGCATTTCAGTCTTGAGGCATGCAGTCCAGACATGTTAGAAAGGACTATATATGGTAATGTAGCCACCCTCATGCTGGTAGCTGTGATTGGGAGATGGGTGCACATGGGTCATTCTAAGTCTACACTAAGATGGGGAATGATTATGAAGCCTTATAGTTGAGCCATGATGAGGATGTCAACTATCTAACTGGGGGAGGTCGTAACGTCCCAGATCTAGAGGCCTCAAATAAAATGATCTCAAAATGAATGATTGGACTACCCATATCGCCAAGGTGCACTCCTTTTTAGAGAGTTGATCACTAAAGACTCTGGTTAAGCGTGCTCATCCCATAGTAGTACTCAGATGGATTATCTTTGGGGAGTTGATTCCGAGATGTGCATGAGTGAGGAAAAAATGCAAAATTGAGGTTAGTGGTGATCTATGGGGACAATCGTCATTCTTGAAACTCTTCTAGAGCCTTGGATAGTGGGCCCTAGTGTTACATGAACACAAGCTTTCCTCAAACATTGGAATTGTGGGATTAGGATTGTAGTTTGTAGGAAGGTAAACCTTTCAAGGACCTAAAGTCAATAATTAATAAAATATTGATTGAAATAATAGTTGACACCTATTCCATTGACAACGTAATAATTGCTTACAAATATCCACCACACATATTTCTTATATACATTTTTAATAAATAATACTTTTACAGTCAATATTATCTAAATAAAGTTTGTCTAAAGTTATGACCATGACGTCACATGTTGCCAAAATAACTTTGCTAAAAATTATTGCAAAACCATTTTGTATGTGGTCAACACCAGTGATAGAGTCAAGCCATGTGTTGTCTTTGGGTGCTTTATCTTGTATTTACGAACCATTCACTAAATGTATTGGCTTCATTGAAGTGTAAGGTATTGTGAGAAGATGGGTGTATAAGTGTCCTGATAGGAATGGTTGAAATGTGCATGTTAGACAAATTATAATGCTAAGTTATGTTATAGACATGAAAAGGGGAGATATGGTGGGGTGCCATGGGGATAAGTGCTATAGACGAGGGGCAAAACAATTTGGGTTGAAACTCCACGACGTGGAGAAGAACTGGGCTTGATCCCCATCAGTAGGATTTGAACTACTACAAAGACTGACATGAGTGGTAGTGCATAGGGCTTGAAAATTAGGAATTAAATCATAATCCCTCGTGTGTGGGTTTCATAGCCCACAAGTTTACAAAAAAGGGTATTATGGGAAGTAGACAAGGATTCAATGGAGAACAGATGAAGGCCTTATTGGCTTGTCCAAGACCATTTTGAAGGTAGAGTACATTTTTGTAGTCCATAGAGGATCTTAATTACAAACAAAAGACTAGAAAAGATGGTAGAGTTAGTTGGAAAAAGTGTGGCTATGAAGGAGGTTTTCGTTTAGCTGTTGAAGAAGTAGGAAATGCCTCTAAAGAGATGTCTTCACACAAGTATCATGAAGAACAAGACACCCCATTTTGCCCTGGAGAAGAATGACTTAGATATGGTAATCCAAGGAGATTCAAATGAGGATCTAGAGCTGATAATAAGTGTTATGTACTTTCTGTGTTTAGTTGGTATTTTTGTGCCAATACTAAAGCCTCTAAGATTTGGTTATTAAGCCCAACCATTTGAGGATGCAAGATAAGACACATGGCATTTGCAAAGATTCACAATTAAGTTGAATCCTTCAAGGTGAATGAAAAGGGATAGGGTATGATGGATAATGCATTTGTAGTAGCCAACTAGGTGATGTGATCTTTCAATGGCTATATATTGTGCTTATAATACTATGTCAGCATTGTTATTTTATGTGTGAAAAACTGGACAAGTAGGTAACATACCTCATTGATTTGCTAATGCTATATTTATAGTCATATATGAAAATTGATTATACGCATGCTAACTGAAAAAGAACTAAATAAGAAATATTCTAGCATGCAATGTGATGGAATTCCACATGGAAATTTTCATCGATAATGTGGTGTGATTGAACAACATTCTAGATGTGCATATCACTCTTGAATCTATATGTACATAATCATCCCACTTGGATGTGACCAAGCTTCATCATCATGATGTTTAATAGGTGAACCAAATGATAACTTGTAAACCCTCAATTCACACCTTAAATTCTCTTCATCCCCATCTTATAACTATCTACTTCTTGTTGATATGTATGCCCATAGAGAAAGTCATGTGATGATTGTAATGGGATACTTTGCAAATGATTTGAATAATAATAAGGCAATTTCCAATCTATATGTTTTATCTGTTTATGAGATGATAGTATAACATGATAGATGTCTAAAGAATTGTTTTACTTGATGACGTATGCTTTTAGGTTAAGGACCTAAATGATGAGATCATACGGATGTTAAGAGTATACATTCTTGTTTTGTCCCTAGTCGGTTGTTATTGTGGAAATAACCATAGACATCAATAACACTAAAGACTAGATTGTGTGTTGGTTGATGATAGAATCTCATTAGTCATGATATAGTGATATCAAACCAAGCACATAGGTACTTGTTAGAGAACAAGTGTACCAGACAGACCCACCGTGAGAGTGACACATGGAACCATGATTTGGTAGTCACAATCATCTCTCACAGTGATGGTGGTGAATGTGATTCTTTGACCTGAAATCACTACATTCAACACATGTCGTTGGGTACACTTTGACATCATCAAACGCAATCTTGAAACATGGGTTGTTATAAAGGTGATGATTGGGTGACTTTGACACATGGGGCTTTTGAGGGGTGAGTGATATATATGGGATTTATCCCTCCTAAGGGAGTTTGATGTCCATGGCCACTTGATGAGTAGGATTGAGAAAGGCATGCGCATGCATGTATGAATCAATATGTGATATTGATGTCGCACACATCTCACCCAGTCTGCTCTGAGATCAAGGAAATGAATGGATGTTGAAAGGATGACTGCACCATGCCTTGAGTTCATTCAGGACATTAGTGACAAAGGAATTATACATTCGTTGTAACACCATTCATGAAATGTAGGATTGAAAGTTGTTCTTCAACTTTCTATTTCACTTGGGTAGCACTGATGTGTGACTAGGTACCGCTCTTTGCTTGTGAAGTCATAAGTGTTATGGACTTTCACTGCCAATGTGAAATGGACCTACATGGTCACACACACTAGGACGTGTTCCTGAAAGAGGAGTTTCTCCATAAATCTTGTTTGGATTGATTACTAAAGGAGTTTAGTAGTTCAGTTAAACACCCGATCGATTGATAGCTCAAAATCATAGTATTCAAGGTGTTGGATCAAATGATTAGAGTATCAGATTGATTGAAATTGTGATTGACTGACCTGCTGCCCCAACCAATCGACTCATGGAGATGAACTGATCGACTCAGGCTGGTGAGCCGAGCGGTTAAGGTCAATGAACTGATTGATTCACTTAGTTGAACTGGTTGGCTGACCAACCGAGTTTGTTTCACTTTTCTAATTTGATTTGGATAAGGACTAATATGTGATTATTTGGAAATGAACATGGAAAGTCAATTTGAGTTAGACCATGACCACGAACCGATTGGCTCATGCTTGAATCGATCAGCTCATGCTTGAATCGATCGACTCATGCTTGAATCGATCGGCTTAAGGGCCCAGACGATCGGTTCAATTGGCACAGTTTGTCTGATTTTGTGGAAAATCTTGAACCCTTCTACTCCTGCTTTAGTCCCGCATTGCCCGGGATAGAGAACCCTATCCCATTACCCTCTAATATATATAGGGGTATCGAGGGCTTCTCAAAGTACAACTCAGAACACCAGTTGCTCTACAAAGTTGTCGTTCTCTCTGGTTGTGGTAACCAGGAGAGCCCGAGAAAGTGCTACCCGATAAGGGAGGCACAACAAGGGAAAGACAACTGTAGAAAAGCGATTGGTTGCAGGAGAGTGTGTCAGTGACTAGTACGCCAATAGGAGGGTACGACTCCTTCTGGTGCCTTGTGCGACAAGGCGATCGGAGTTCCAGGCAGTCCGTGTGGATGACTGCAGAGGCGGGAGACTTCTGCCGCTCGGAGGACAGTTGTCAATCCTGACAGTCCCAGATAGACTAGGAGCTACACAGACACCATCCAAGACCAGAGGTGAAGACCGTACAAGCCATGAGGTAACGTCTCCGAGCAAGCCTCGGGACAATGTATGCCTCTACAAACCATCCTTCCTACTGTATAGACGTTGATGCGTTTCCTTCATTCTGGGTTATGGGGAGAGAATTTTTTTGTTTCCTATGCCTTCTCTGTCTCCCATAAAACCCAATAGTGGTATCAGAACCACATCAACTGTTCTATACTTTAGGATTATCAATATGATCGATTTTGGTTTGTTGTCTTTATTGCATACGATGCGAATAAAATTGGCTTTATGCATGTCCAATCCTAAATCCACAAATCCCTATATACATATATGATATGTAATATAAATGCACTTGATACGCGTCACCCTTAAATGAGTTTTGTGGTGGATGTATAGTGTAGTTATGGCCAATAAACCCTATGTATGTGTGCTTGGTTGTATGTGGATGCTTGCATCTCGGTTTGCACACCGATTCCCTATATCTTATTCCTGATGTAACTTGAGATAACTCAAGATTTCTTTCCTACCTTTACTCCCCTCGAATGTAACTCAAGGTTTCTCAATACAAATTTAAAATAGGATAGATATTTTATTTTCTATTATGTCGAAGAACGGCAGACAACCTGACGACAACGGAGATGATCAGTTCAAGGAGTGAACCGATCAGTTGGTGATCTAGACGATCGAATCGAGGAGCGAGACGATCGGGTGGCGGCCATGAGGAGATGCACGATGACCAGGCGAACCGATCGGTTGGAGAAGCCAACCAATCGGTTGGTGGCACCCAGACGACCGGCCAGAGCGAGTAGGTCATTCATATGATAAGTTGATCAACTCAGACGGCTATAGCAATTCATCATGAACAAGTTGCATGTGATGTAGACCTAGATGACTGTGATTCCTCTTGGCTCGAGGAATCGCATTAGGATGGCCATAATCATTGCTTATGTCATTTCACATGTTTTCTGTGGGATATAACATGTATATGATACATACTATATATTGTGGTGATTGGATATGTATATGTACCTATAAAAACCAAATCCCTCATCTAAATATTAAGTATTTCATGCCTTCCATTAGCGACACACATGATAAACATGATCTACCAAGCGTAGGTTACGCCAAAGCATGGTGCGCCGTCTATCTCGCGGAGGTGTGAAGGGTAAACATGTAGGTTCTGCCAAAGCAGGGTGCATGTTTACCGTGTCGGCTTTTGTGATAGACTTAACTGGTGATTCTTAGAGCATCTAAGCCCAGAGGCACGAAATGTTCATGGCAAGGTGTTGTGCATGTTCATTCATCAAGAGTTGCATATTGTAAAGAGTGAGACCCAAAAGGGGATCCACTCAAATGATATAATACAAGAGCCATGTAATAATAAAGCAGCAGAAACAAAACTATTACAAAGTCACTTCATAATTCATTTATACAATTGTTCCTCACCATAATAGGTGATTTTACAAAAATTTGAACTAGGCACATCTAAGCCAGTAGCAGAGGGTAACCCAGCCATTCCAAGCTATCCTTAAGTTCATGACTCGTTAGAAATCTTTTTGAGCTCTTTTCTTCCAAGGTACCTAAACCTGGGTGGAAAGGAACATCACCCAGAACAAGGGAAAACAAATAAAGAGGTCAGCAAAGGCTGAGTATGTACATACATAAAACATTCTGGGCATTATATAGGGTTACAAGTACAAAAAGAGGTGTTCCCACAAGAAAAGGGGGCTATTTGCAATTAGGTAAGTTTCAAAAGGAATATAACAAAAGAAATGAAGCAAAAGAAATGAGGCATATTAAATTTCAGATTACAAGCATGATAATAAAAGAGTGTCTTGCCATAACAATCATCCACAAGTTCATATTAAAACATCAAACATTTGCATGCATAACAATGTAGACTAAATATACCTAAAACAGGGCCATAACACCATAGGATCATGGCCTAAAAGAAATAAGGGTGGAAACGCACACCCCGGGTGGAATACACACGCCCTATATAAGTATGGTTGTACATAAGTACCACTATTCTAGATATTCTAGTCAAACACGTAGCATGTATAAATAGAGTGGCAAGACTAACATTTTAGTCAATTTCACATAAAATGGCAATCATAGAAGGAGAGGTCCAAAGACCCATTATAAATGAATATTCTAGCAATCACATGAATTTATATGAATCAAAAGCAGAAAGTATGAATGTCCAAAAATTGTATTTTAAATAAAATTGATAGTTCAAGAGATGCCTCGTTAAAGAAATGTAATTTCAGTCAAATAATGCCCAAAATAAAATAGAGGATGTACACACCTTATGATCAGACCTAGATATTCGGTAACACCTCCTAAGCAAAGGGTCAGGGTTGTCTCAACCTAGTCATAATATGTGTGCATTCAGTTAATATGAAATGTATTAAATCTCTTGCTTAGAAATCGACCCTACTGTCGGTTGCAAATCTGAGCATGAAATCTATCCCAATAAATCAGGCATATTTTTTTTCTTTCAAAAATATATATACTTGTATTTTTATACTGAACTAATAATTGGTTATGATTTTTATAAGATAAAATCAATTGCTGATAAAAAGGAAGACGAATTGCAAAATGACCGTACTACCCCTGAATCAAATGTGAATACATGTGACATGGTGTCACATGAACTTTAGGGAAATAATTTGAACCCATGGTTCATCAGACGAATTTGAAATTCTCTATTTTGCCCTTGGGGCGTGACATGATTGTCACCAGTCCCATGGGCGAGACCAGCATCTGCACCAGGGATTGATTTCCCTCATCTCGCACCATGGACAAGACTCAGGAGCTTGGCTCCAAGTTCCAGTCCCTGTGGAACCACGGTGGATGCTAACTGGGATGTCGATTGGGCTGTGGCGGAAAGAGGGAGGATGTCCGCACGGGGTCCTTCCCACCCACAATGACCAAAAAAACGCAGGTGGTTGCCTGGCCTCGCCCTTGCATCCCAAGACAGCAAGCACCAAAGAACCCATCGCAATGACCCCTACGCAGACACAGAACTCTTGAAACGGCCTTGTACCAGTCATCCCTGGCTCGGTGCAGACGAAGACAGCAACCCCAAAATTACCATCATTGCCACAACAGTAACAATGGCATCGTCGGGGTGACACATAAGCCCTCCCAAAGAGAAAACCCAGCACAAGGATAATTCTCGGTATGGGTGCGAGGCCGCTGGGGTTAGAAACATCGAAAGTGGAATTAAGTTATCTAAAACTAGCGCCGATGAGGATCCATGCTATTAGGAAGAAGCTTCCCTCTCATCATGAAACAGAACAGGGGAGACAGAGGTGTTTTGTTGACCGGGAAAACTAGACGACTCTAGGGAAAAATGAGTACACGGGAAAGAATAGCAGGTGTCCAAGATCGTTACCTTACGACGGATTTGACTGAGGAGGGGAAAGCTAGCAGCTTCTTGCCATCCTCACCGGAGAAGGTGACCTGCGCCGGCAGCAACTCCGAGATGCCCACATGTAAAATCGATCAAAGAGGAAATAAGAGGGGGCGCCGGAGTCCGTTTCTGGAGTGGGAGATGCGAAGAGATCTAGGGAGCTGAGAAAATGGCTGTGACTGCCGTGACACGGCCAAGAGGCATTTTATATTTATACCACCACTCTCTGTGAGTAAAGGATCGTCGAGTTCGGTTTAGGGCATAAAATCCTTTGATGAGGAAAACATGGTGTTTTGGTGAGTGAGGTAGGTGAGAGACGACCGACCGTTGCGGCGGGGACCTGGTCTCTCACGGACATGCAGGAGTCATAGGAAGGGGACAACGAGTCCTCCTCCTGAAAACCCGACCTGAGTTAGGACTGCGTGTCCATATGGTCACGGCTAGAGTGGGTGACGCTGAATAAATCTGGACTTTATCCAGTACATCAGCATGACCAAGTCTATAATGAAATAAATCTCCTAGCTTATATCTTCACTCCTAAATCACCGTTAAGGGTGCATTTGACATACGATTAAGACCAAAATTGGAATGCTAGCTAATTTGGGTGTAAGGAACATGAATTTGGACTTATTTTTACCATTTAAGATTGCTAGTGTTATATTTTTCCTAGTATATACTTAAGTCATTTAATTAGGGTTTAAGATCATCCTAATGGTCAAATTGGGTAAATCCTTTTGAATTATCTCCGTTCTATAACTCTAAGGACCTAGGATTATCTTTGAGGATCTTATTAGGGCAAAGATCATAGATTTGTATTGATACTCATAAATTCCCATAATTCAATTATTAGGGTTATTACATCTTATGATTTCATGTTCATGTGATTCGAAAGAGTCAATTAGGGTTATCAGATCCTAATATGGTTTGATCTATGCTATTACAACAAAGTATATACATTGAAAGGTAGCTAAGAAAAGAAAAGGGACAAGGGATTTTGGATATCCATCTAATCAATAAGGGGCCTATAAGAATGGGAAATTAGCCTATGTGTCTAGAATCGAGTATGTTACAACACTCCACCCCTTAAAGAGGATTTCGTCCCTGAAATATATCCAGTTTTGGTATGGTATACTAAGTTATACTTTTAACCAAGTCATAAATTTCTAGTGTACCTAATGTAGGGGGTGAAAACATACCATTCGTGTCACACTTATGGTCCACTCTCAGGGTGAAGCTATATGTCTCCATGTGTCATGCATCCATTAATATGATTATGGGAGATATTTGGCTAGAAACGTTACAACAAGACCTAGGATTATGCCAACCAGTTTGTATCCATTAGGGCTACCTACAATGTTATCATAGTTTTGCCATTCTTTGATCATGATCCACATAATTTCCCTTGTTATCATCATCATCATCATCAAAATAACATCATCTTCATTATCATCTACTCATAATCATAATCATCATCATCATATCATTAATATCATCGACATCATCACCTACTCCTCATCATCATCATCATAAACATCATTAACATATTATTACTTAAAATGGTCACATGGGAAAGGCTAAGAAATTCCACCATACTGACTATGTTCATCCCAGCCTATACTATATAGTCATCCTTGCCATTTAATTATTAGTGGTTTGGAGTATAGAATAGTAATTTGAACTTTTAAGTGTAATTTTACTTTTACCTACATCTGACTAAATACATCCTTCAAGGATAATTCAAGGAAAAAAAATCTTAAAATCTATATTAATTGTCGAGGTTTTTTTTTGATGGTATGATTAGCAAGGCTCGACTGGAATTCTCTATTTGGTAACCTCTACATATGTTTGACATTTATGCTAGGAGTTATCCATATTTTACTTATTGTAACTGTTATTAATCATAGTCATTCCTTAGTTAGTTTGATTCCTAATGAATAAACTGTATGAAACTCCACCCCTTAAAAGGTTTAAACTATAGCTTGGTGCATAACCTAAAGGGGCAAAAGAGTGGATCTACTAGGTCTAATATATATATTTGAAACAAACTATATCAGTCTTAGGCCTAGGGTATTAGGGTTGAACATGCCAACCAAGGTACTTCACTAAAGAGATCCTCTACTACTCAACTTTCTTGTGGTGGTGACTTAGTTCCAAAAACCATCGATAAAATCTGAAAACTTTTCTTTTATACATATAAATTTATAATGAAAATAAGTTTGATGATGCAAAACTTGCGGTGAAAAATCCAAAATTGGTGCCAAAATCATTCGGGGAACCAAGTCAACCACCTATCACAACCTGTCACATACACTACTATCCTATCATCACTTCCTTCTCCAAAAGAGTCTGATCCTCCTATCACCAAAAAGGTCATACGACTATTCTCTAATATGTAACGTGTGAGAGAGAGAAGGGTTTCTTATTACTCACGGTCAACCCCAAACAAAACCTATGAAAGCATGACATTCCACCATTCCCCATGTCATTCTTAAGCACAACTGACACAACCTCATCACAAGACCTAGGGATTCATAAGGTCGTCCAACCATTATAGGAAGAAATTTGAGATTTTCCCAATACTAGTTGGTTTACATTTATAGTGCCTTCTGAAGATAATGTAACCCTACGCAACCAAGCTACACATCTTCAATCATTAAATAAACGAATCACACTATGGGATATGAGAAAGATGATTACTCATGGGTTTCTACTAATACTTGTAGCTTTCTTAGTAAACCATAAGTATGAGGCATGACAAGCTCAATGAAAAAGGTATCCAATTCTTACATGGATTTAGGTAGATGTATGTGTGACATACTCCATATCGAAGGCAAAACATTCCTAAGTATAATATAGCTAATTAATTCAATCACCTACTATCCATGTAATCATCAACATGTTTTCACCCATGTCATTGTTATATATATGTCATCGATACATGCTTCCGTACATACCAAGCCCTCCTAGTGGGCATATCTGAGACATGCCAGACAAACAACTAGAATAGGGCCCATGTGGGAATTAGGGTTAATCCTATATACTAGTGTTTGAGTCCACCTACATCTTAACACTAAACTATACTTCCATCTGGTGGGAAAATTAAGTTTAATAACCAGAATAGTCGACCCCTATTTAGGGAAGTTTATTTATCCATATGGGGTGTTGGGTGAACTACGGTTCTAAAATCGATGTCTCAAGCAATTAGTGGTTTGGGGAGTGAAAGTGACCAATTTAATCATGGGTTAAACCCTAATTGGCATTCCACTACTAGAAATTAGGTGTATCAACAACCTCTAAGAGTCACCTATTAATTAAGGATCAACCTAGGATAACTTGAAATAGTCAAGTTACCGACTGCTTAGGCTCTGATACCATTTTGTAAAGAGTGAGACCCAAAAGGGGATCCACTCAAATGATATAATACAAGAGCCATGTAATAATAAAGCAGCGAAAACAAAACTATTACAAAGTCACTTCATAATTCATTTATACAATTGTTCCTCACCATAATAGGTGATTTTACAAAAACTTGAACTAGGCACATCTAATCCAGTAGCAGAGGGTAACCCAGCCATTCCAAACTATCCTTAAGTTCATGACTCGTTAGCAATCTTTTTGAGCTCTTGTCTTCCAAGGTACCTAAACATGGGTGGAAAGGAACATCACCCAAAATAAGGGAAAACAAATAAAGAGGTCAGCAAAGGCTGAGTATGTACATACATAAAACATTCTGGGCATTATATAGGGTTACAAGTACAAAAAGAGGTGTTCCCACAAGAAAAGGGGGCTATTTGCAATTAGGTAAGTTTCAAAAGGAATATATAACAAAAGAAATGAAGCAAAAGAAATGAGGCATATTAAATTTCAGATTACAAGCATGATAATAAAAGAGTGTCTTGCCATAACAATCATCCACAGGTTCATATTAAAACATCAAACATTTTCATGCATAACAATGTAGACTAAATATACCTAAAACAGGGCCATAACACCATAGGATCATGGACTAAAAGAAATAAGGGTGGAAACGCACACCCCGGGCGGAATACGCACACCCTATATAAGTATGGTTGTACATAAGTACCAATATTCTAGATATTCTAGTCAAACACGTAGCATGCATAAATAGAGTGGCAAGACTAACATTTTAGTAAATTTCACATAAAATGGCAATCATAGAAGGAGAGGTCCAAAGACCCATTATAAATGAATATTCCAACAATCACATGAATTTATATGAATCAAAAGCAGAAAGTATGAATGTCCAAAAATTGGATTTTAAATAAAATTGATAGTTCAAGAGATGCCTCATTAAAGAAATGTAATTTCAGTCAAATAATGCCCAAAATAAAATAGAGGATGTACATACCTTATGATCAGACCTAGATATTCGGTAACACCTCCTAAGCAAAGGGTCAGGGTTATCTCAACCTAGTCATAATATGTGTGCATTTAGTTAATATGAAATGTATTAAATCTCTTGCTTAGAAATCGACCCTACTGTCGGTTGCAAATCTGAGCGTGAAACCTGTCCCAATAACTCGGGCGTATTTTTTTTTTAATTTCAAAAATATATATACTTGTATTTTTATACTGAACCAATAATTGGTTATGATTTTTATAAGATAAAATCAATTGCTGATAAAAAGGAAGACAAATTGCAAAATGACCATACTACCCCTGAATCAAATGTGAATACACGTGACATGGTGTCACATGAACTTTAGGGAAATAATTTGAACCCATGGTTCATCAGACGAATTTGAAATTCTCTATTTTGCCCTTGGGCGTGACATGAATGTCACCAATACCATGGGCGAGACCAGCATCTGCACCAGGGATTGTTTTCCCTCATCTCGCACCATGGACGAAACTCAGGAGCTTGGCTCCAAGTTCCAGTCCCTGTGGAACCACGGTGGATGCTAACTGGGATGTCGATTGGGTTGTGGCGGAAAGAGGGAGGATGTCCGCGCGGGGTCCTTCCCACCCACAATGACCAAAAAACACAGGTGGCTGCCTGGCCTCGCCCTTGCATCCCAAGATAGCAAGCACCAAAGAACCCATCGCAATGACCCCTACGAAGACAGAGAACTCTTGAAACGACCCTTTACCAGTCATCCCTGGCTCAGTGCAGACGAAGACAGCAACCCCAAAATTACCATCATTTCCACGACAGTAACAATGGCGTCGCCGGGGTGACACATAAGCCCTCCCAAAGAGAAAACCCAACACAAGGATAATTCTCGGTATGGGTGCGAGGCCGCTGGGGTTGGAAACATCGAAAGCGGAAAACAAGTTATCTAAAACTAGCGCCGATGAGGATCCCTTCTATCAGGAAGAAGCTTCCCTCTCATCGTGAAACAGAACAGGGGAGACAGAGGCGTTTTGTTGACCGGGCAAACTAGACGACTCTAGGGCAAAATGAGTACACGGGAAAGAATAGCAGGTGTCCAAGATCATTACCTTATGTCGGATTTAACTGAGGAGGGGAAAGCTAGAATCTGCTCGCCATCCTCACCGGAGAAGGTGACCTGCGCCGACAGCAACTCCGAGACACCCACATGTAAAATCGACCAAAGAGGAAATAAGAGGGGGCGCCGGAGTCCGTTTCTGGAGCGGGAGATCTAGGGAGCTGAGAAAATGGCTGTGACTGCCGTGACACGGCCAAGAGGCATTTTATATTTATACCACCACTCGTTGTGAGTAAAGGATCATCGAGTTCGGTTTAGGGCATGGAATCCTATGACGAGGAAAACATGGTGTTTTCGTGAGTGAGGTAGGTGAGAGACGACCAACCGTTGTGGCGGGGACCTGGTCTCTCAAGGACGCACAAGACTCGGAGGAAGGGGACAACGAGTCCTCCTCCTGAAAACCCGAACCGAGTTAGGACTGCGTGTCCATATGGTCACAGCTAGAGTGGGTGACGCTGAATAAATCTGGACTTTATCCTGTACATCAGCGTGACCAAGTCTATAATGAAATAAATCTCCTAGCTTATATCTTCACTCCTAAATCACCGTTAAGGGTGCATTTGACATACGATTATGACCAAAATTGGAATGCTAGCTAATTTGGGTGTAAGGAACACGAATTTGGACTTATTTTTACCATTTAAGATTGCTAGTGTTATATTTTTCCTAGTATATACTTAAGTCATTTAATTAGGGTTTAAGCTCATCCTAATGGTCAAATTGGGTAAATCCTTTTGAATTATCTCCGTTCTATAACTCTAAGGACCTAGGATTATCTTTAAGGATCTTATTAGGGCCAAGATCATAGATTTGTATTGATACTCATAAATTCCCATAATTCAATTATTAGGGTTATTACATCTTATGATTTCCTGTTCATGTGATTCGAAAGAGTCAATTAGGGTTATCAGATCCGAATATGGTTTGATCTATGCTATTACAACAAAATATATACATTGAAAGGTAGCTAAGAAAAGAAAAGGGACAAGGGATTTTGGATATCCATCTAATCAATAAGGGGCCTAGAAGAATCGGAAATTAGCCTATGTGTCTAGAATCGAGTATGTTACACATATGATGCAATTGGCATGATGGCCTACCTAAATAGTCAAGTTATGGGCGATCAGCCAAAGCTGACTCATGACTTGATGAAATACGGATCTTGACCCACTAGGAGATTGTATGCCGCAATCTTCCAAATTGATGGTGGGGGCTGTCAATTTGAATCAAAATAGTGGGAGCAGTAATTAATTAAAGGCCTAATTAACTATAGTCAAATTTTATCAAATCAAATCAAAAGGAGTTTTGACAAAATGCAATTTTCTCTTATAGAATGGCAAAAGAATCATCTTTCAAAATGGGCAAATTAATTGAGAATAAATTCCATAACTGGTTGGGGATTGTGAGAAGTGTTCTGCACAATCCAGATATACCGGTAGTCTTTGAGTCCACTCTATGTACGCTTAAGGCATTGTTTGAGACAAGTGAGAAGAAGGATAGTTCATTGATAAAGATCTATGACATAGGTAAGGGAGAGAAGGGTTCTCTCACCAAACCAAATTCTTCTGCACTCAAAATATGGAGAGGATGGAAGGAACGATGGAAGAAGAAGCCAGAGATAGACATCTCTACTTCTGGTATATACATGATAGAGATTAAATTTACTACTTCTTTGTCATGGGTACTTAATACCGGATGTGGATCTTACATTTGTTCAAATGTGAAGGATCTTAAGAGAAGTAGGCCTTTGGGGAAAGGCGAGGTTGAACTACGTGTTGCCAATGGGGCAAGGGTTGCCTCCAGTGCCATAGGAACCTATGAGTTAACTCTGCCTAGTGGGTTAATAATAGAGTTGAAGAACTGCTATTATGTACCTGCCATAAATAGGAATATCATTTCCATTTCTTGTTTAGACAAGGATGGTTTTGAATTTCTTATTAAGAATGGAAAGTGTTCCATTTCAAAAGATGAGATCTTTTATGACAGTGCCCCAATGTCTTATGATCTATACTTGATAGATCTAGAGACAAGTGTATACAACGTAAACACCAAAAGGCAAAAACTCAACAACTCAAACAAAACATATCTTTGGCATTGTCGTCTAGGGCACATAAACGAGAAGCACATTTCTAGACTCCATAAAGATGGTTATCTAGACTCTTTTGATTATGAATCAATAGAGACATGTGAATCTTGTTTGTTGGGAAAGATGACCAAGACTCCCTTTTCAAGTAAAGGTGAGAGAGCTAGTTATCTATTAGGATTCATACATAATGATGTATGTGGGCCTTTTAGAACTAATGCCAGAAATGGGTATCAGTACTTCATTACCTTCACTAATGACTTCAGTAGGTATGGCTATGTATACCTGATGAAACATAAGTCAGAAACCCTTGAAAGGTTCAAGGATTTCATGAATGAAGTACATAACCAACTTGGTAAAAGTATTAAATCACTTCGATCCGATCGAGGTGGAGAATACTTAATCTAAGAGTTTGAGGACCTTCTGCGAGCCCGTGGTATTGTATCACAATGGACTCTGCCTGGAACACCACAACATAACAGTGTGTCTAAAAGAAGGAATCACACTTTACTGGATATGGTGCGATCAATGATGAGTTTTGCTGATCTTTCGATTTCTTTTCAGGGTCATGCTCTTGAGACTGCCGCGTTTACACTTAACCGAGTACCATCTAAATCGGTTCAAAAGACACAATATGAGATATGGATTGGGAAGCATCCCAATATGTCTTTTATGAGGATTTGGGGGTGTGAGGCATATGTCAAGAAAATGTTTCCTGACAAGCTAGGCCCTAGATCTAATAAATGTTATTTTGTTGGATATCCTAAGGAAACCGAGGGATATTACTTATACCACCCAACTAACAACAAAGTGTTTTTTGCCAGGGATGTTGTGTTCCTAGAAAAGGAATTTATTTCCAAAGGAAGCAGTGGGAGGAAAATAGAGCTTGAAGAGGTTCAAGCCCAACAAGAAGACATTTAACCATTAGATGTACAAGAGGAACATGGAGATTCACAAGGTGTTGTGGAATCTCAGTCTCCTCAAGTAGTACAAGGACCTCGTAGATCTAGTAGGGCACGCCTTAAACTTGAGAGGTTTGGATACTTTGTGACTCAGGAAGGTGGTCAGTTGATCATAGATGATGATCCAACTACCTATCTAGAGGCTATGGAGGGACCAAATTCTGAGAAATGGCTTGAGGTCATGAAATCTGAGATGGAATCCATGTACTCCAATAAAGTATGGACTTTGTGGAACCACCTGAAGGGGTAAAACCCATAGGGTGCAAGTGGGTCTTCAAGAAGAAGACCGACATGGATGGAAATGTGCAAACTTATAAAGGTAGATTGGTTGCAAAGGGTTTCCGACAAGTTCAAGGTGTTGATTATGACGAAACTTTTTCTCCAGTTGCCATGATTAAGTCCATCAAGATCATGCTTTCTATTGCGGCTTACTATGACTATGAGATTTGGCAAATGGATGTTAAAACTACATTCCTTAATGGGAATATAAATGAGAATGTGTACATGACACAGCCTGAAGGTTTTGTAGATCCAAAGAATGCCAATAAAGTATGTAAGCCACAAATGTCAATCTATGGATTGAAGTAAGCGTCTCAGAGTTGGAATCTTCGATTTGATGAGGAAGTCAAAGTGTTTGGCTTTATTCAAAATGAAGATGAACCTTGTGTGTATAAGAAGGTTAGTGGGAGCACGACCACATTCCTCATATTGTATGTGGATGACATACTATTGATGGGGAATGATGTCACAACCTTAGAGAAGGTAAAGACTTGGCTTGGGAATACTTTCTCAATGAAGGACTGAGGAGAAGCATCATACATTATAGGTATTAAGATCTATAGAGATAGATCTAAAAGGCTTCTCGGACTAAGTCAAAACACGTACATTGACAAAGTGTTGAAGCGGTTCAACATGGAGAACTCAAAGAGAGGCAACATCCCCATGCTACATGGAGTCACCATCTCCAGAGCTCAATGTCCCCAATCTTGTGAAGAGAGGGAGCGTATGAATGGGATCCCATATGCATCAGCCATCGGATCCATCATGTACGCTATGTTGTGCACACGCCCAGATGTCTTGTATGCTCTCAACATGACGAGAAGGTACCAATCAGATCTCGGGGATGCTCACTGGACAGATGTAAAGAACATCCTCAAGTACTAGCGAAGGACTAAGGATCAATTCCTTATATACGGCAGTGAGGAAGAACTGGTTGTAAGAGGTTACACCGATGCAAGCTTCCAAACTGACAAAGATGATTACAGATCACAATCAAGATTTGTGTTTTGCCTAAATAATGGAGCTGTGAGCTGGAAGAGTTCCAAGCAAGAAACAATTGTTGATTCTACTACAGAGGCCGAGTATATTGCTGCTTCACATGCCGCAAAGGAAGCTGTGTGGATCAGGAAGTTCATCACTGAACTTGGTGTAGTTCCCAATAGCTGTGATGCAATTGAGCTTTATTGTGACAATAATGGAGCTATTTCTCAAGCTAAGGAGCCCAGATCACATCAGCGGTCCAAGCACATACTGTGGCGCTTCCATCTCATACGAGAGATCATACGACGAGGAGATGTGAAGATTTGCAAAGTACCAACTGAAGACAACATATCTGATCCACTGACTAAGGCCCTTTCTCAGCAGAAGCATGATGGTCATGCTAGGTTACAAGGATTGAGATTCCTAGGTGACTGGCTCTAAGTGCAAGTGGGAGTCTGTTGGTATGTATGCCCATAGAGCAAGTCATGTGATGATTGTAATGGGATACTTTGTAAATGATTTGAATAATAATAAAGGCAATTTCCAATCTATATGTTTTATCTATTTCTGAGATGATAGTATAACATGATAGATGTCTAAAGAATTGTTTTACTCGATGATGTATGCTTTTAGGTTAAGGACCTAAATGATGAGATCATACATATGTTAAGAGTATGCATTCTTGTTTTGTCCCTAGTCAGTTGTTATTGTGGAAATAACCATAGACATCAATAACACTAAAGACTAGATTGTGTGTTGGTTGATGACAGAATCTCATTAGTCATGATATAGTGATATCAAACCAAGCACATAGGTACTTGTTAGAGAACAAGTGTACCAGACAGACCCACCGTGAGAGTGACACATGGAACCATGATTTGGTAGTCACAGTCAACTCTCACAGTGATGGTGGTGAATGTGATTCTTCGACCTGAAATCATTACACTCAACACATGTCGTTGGGTACACTTTGACATCATCAAATGTAATCCTGAAACATGGGTTGTTATAAAGGTGATGATTGGGTGACTTTGATACATGGGGCTTCTGAGGGATGAGTGATAGATATGGGATTTGTCCCTCCTTAGGGAGTTTGATGTCCATGGCCACTTGATGAGTAGGATTGAGAAAGGCATGCACATGCATGTGTGAATCAATATTGATGTCACACACATCTCACCCAGTCTGCTCTGAGATCAAGGAAATGATCGAATGTTGAAAGGATGACTGCACCATGCCTTGAGTTCATTCAGGACATTAGTGACAAAGGAATTATACATTCGGTGTAATACCATTCACAGATTGGAGGATTGAAAGTTGTTCTCCAACTTTCTATTTCACTTGGGTAGCACTGATGTGTGACTAGGTACCGCTCTTTGCTTGTGAAGTCATAAGTGTTATGGACTTTCACTACCAATGTGAAATGGACCTACAGGGTCACACACACTAGGACATGTTCCTGGAAGAGGAGTTTCTCCATAAATCTTGTTTGGATTGATTACTAAAGGAGTTTAGTAGTTCAATTAAACACCCAATCGATTGATAGCTTAAAATCATAGTATTCAAGGTGATGGATCAAATTATTAGAGTATTGGATTGATTGAAACTGCGATTGACTGTCCTACTGTCTCAACTGATCGGCTCAGGCTGGTGAGCCGAGCGGCTCAGGTCAATGAACCGATCAGTTCACTTAGTTGAACTGGTCGGCTGACCAACCGAGTTTGTTTCACTTGTAAAATTTGATTTGGATAAGGACTAATATGTGATTAGTTGGAAACAAACATGGAAAGTCAATTTGAGTTGGACCAGGACCACGAACCGATCGACGCATGCTTGAATCGATCGGCTCAAGGACCCATACGATCGGTTCAGGGCTGAACCGATCGGTTCAACTGGCGCAGTTTGTCTGATTTTGTGGAAAATCTCAAACCCTTCTACTCCTGCTTTAGTCCCGCATTGCCCGGGGTAGAGAACCCTATCCCATGACCCTCATATATATAGGGGTATTGGGGACTTCTCAAAGTACAACTTAGAACACCAGTTGCTCTGCAAAGTTGTCGTTCTCTCTGGTTGTGGTAATTAGGAGAGCCCGAGCAAGTGCTACCTGATAAGGGAGGCACAACAAGGGATAGAAAACTGCAGAAAAGTGATTGGTTGTAGGAGAGTGTGCCGGTGATTAGTACACCGATAGGAGAGTACGACTCCTTCTGGTGCCTTGTGCGACAAGACGATCAGAGTTCGAGGTAGTCCGTGTGGACAACTTCAGAGGTGGGAGACTTCTGCCGCTCGAAGGACAACTGTCAATCCCGATAGTCCCGGTTAGACCAGGAGCTGTAAAGACACCATCCAAGACCGGAGGTGAAGACCACGCAAGCTGCGAGGTAACATCGCCGAGCAAGCCTCAAGACAAGGTATGCCTCTACAAACCATCCTTCCTACTGTATAGACGTTGACACGTTTCCTTCATTCTGGGTTATGGGGAGAGAATTTTTTTTGTTTCTACTGCCTTCTCTGTCTCTCATAAAACCCAACACTTCTCCCTTCCATCCCTTTCTATGCAAAGTAAACATAGTCCATCGACATCCTTTTTGACTTGGCACAATTATTTGGCTTTACAAGGAAGAATGTATCCCAGGATTTAGATAATAGTAAAACTTTATGTGGTATCATTAACTATCCAGTTGGCTCTCACATGAAATATAGTGTTATGCATAGAGCGTTGGTGCATAGTATATACAAGGCCAATGATGGCCAACGACCCGCTATCCCTGACTCCCCACCTCTTTCGATTTACACAGTGGGAAATTTGGATAGGAGCATTCAATAGTAGCAAAAATTGTTTTCTCAAACTAAACCTTCACTTGTTATCTAACTTTTTCTCTATCTTAGTTACCTAGTTGTTTGTTGGGTAACCTAGTGATGGATGGGAAAAGAAATCAAGAATGATATGATTAATAAATAGGGTTTGAGATGGTTTCTGATATTTTAGGTTGGTAATTTTAGTTTCATACATGTATGAATACAATAACAAACCCAAACCCGATGTACCCTACCATACTTGAGCCAAATTGTTGGCTTAAAGACACAATTTAAGCCTACCAAATATGGTTTTTATGACAACCCACAACCACATGAGAGAGATTACTCAAACCAAAGTGTGCAATTTAATACTAATCATCTAGATTACTAGAAAGCATGGTAAATTAAAATATATTTCATATATTCACAAAAGTAAAAACATTTTACATATGAGTCCACAACTATGCTACATGCATAACATATCATATCACATAATGATATATATCACTTTTTAGTGGCCATCATGCCACAAACATGTTACTTATGATAACCTGTTTACATGTATACAAGCCATATATGTACAACCATGGCCTACTGCCAAAAACTTGTGTCGATATACAATGTCTAAAAACACCCCCAAGGACCTAAGAGTACAGGGACGACAACTCTACTACAAAACACTAGCAGCTTATCCAACCTTTAAAAACTACTGCTCTTCTTGGTTCTTAGCCTCAACCGCATGATCTCTATCTCATCATGCACGACCACCTAAAAGACATGGAAACCCATAGAGTGAGACCAATGTCCCAGTGAGAGATATAAATATTTACCAATGTCTATTATTGACACGGATAAGCTAAATCAAGAAGATAACATTATTATCAAGTTGAGCAGATTCAGCTAAATAATATGAATAAAGCAACTAATATTGTTTAAGAAAATTAGACATCTACAACTAAGCAGTAGACATCTTATGCATTCAGAAGGAATATGAGGAACATGTATAATAGTTTATTTCTCTTACTGCATTATAAATCAAAGAAACAATACAAGAGATAAGGCAAAGGGTCATCCAATGTGAGTCGTGTTTAACCCTAAGTAGATATACTACATGGTTGTATTATTTTTTTATTATGCCCTGAGGAGATGATGTATACCACTCATGCTCCAACTGACCACTGCTAAGTCGAAATCAGTCAAACACAACTCTATTATGTTGTGGCTCAGATTTATGGTAGATCTTTTTCCACTCCTAATTTCATTACTTGTTTTGGACCTAAGAGGTAATCTAATATAATTAGGGGTGTTCCTTTATGATCATCGAGAGAAGAATTGGACCGTCAATGGGGTTTTAGTCATGTTTCATGAGAGTGTGGGATGACCCCCACAAGAGTGGCTACCATGGTACATACTTGGTTAGGATGTTGTTTTCTAGCTAGGGTGTTTGAGGCTTTTCCACACCCAAGAATGAGGTTCCTAAACTATGTAATTCATCATTGCATATCCTGGAACTCATTCTCTCATTTAGTAACTTTTTATGAAATCAACTTTATTTATCTTCTCTTGTTTTTTTTTCTCATGTAGTTTTAGTTCTAAACATACTTATCGCCTATTTGTTTTTCTTTACTAAGTAAGAGCCTGATCACATCAGTTTTGATGCAGTTTTAATAGTCTTTTACATGATAAATATCAAGAGAAATATTGTTTAGATGTTTAGTTTTACCCATTTTTACTCTTGTTCACTTAAATGATAAAACTCTAATCCAGTGTTGATGATATTTGAAGGAATCCAGTGCAAATCCAATGAAATGGATGAAGTCTGAAAGACATTGTTTCAAACAGTCGACCAACCAATCAACAAGATAATATTTCACCAAGATGTCGACAAAAAGACCAATCGAATCAAGCTTGACAAACTCATCAAGCACCAACTTGTCGGATTAAAGAACCTTGACAACCATATGTCAGAGTAATGGATGTCGAGCAAAAGACAAGTTTCATTTGCTTCAATTAGACAATGAGAGTCCATCTTGTCGACAAACGATAGATTTTTGTCAGTCTAAATCTATCGATCCAATCCTTGACACATCTATCAAACAAAGGACCCTCGATACCCCCATCAATTGTTCTAACAATAGCCACATCGACAACACTATCGATGTCCAGAAGACAACAAGCGGTGAGTCACCTCGAAAAATTGATTGAACTTCCTAGTCGACATTATCAAATCGACAGATTCCCTATAAACAAGAACTCTATCAATGACAATAAGAGATCAACATACCTATTGATCGACAAAGATTTGTTGAAGAAGTCTCATGTTGACGTACTTGTCGACATCTACATCAATGCCACATGGATAAGTCACCTTGACAGACCCCCAGTCAAAGACTATATATAGACCCGCAAGGAATAACTTCAAAACATCTTGAATCCTTGGAGTCAAAGTTCCAAGAGGATGCCACCAAGTATTCTCAAGTTCCAGAGCCAAAGGATAAAACCTATCAACCTGGCTAGATCTATTGATCGAGCCTGTCGACCTTGCTCCTTGACGATTCCATTTGTCATCACTGTCGATCTAAAGGACTTTCTTATTTCAATCCAAGATCAGAAGGGAGGAGGAAACTATCGACACTACTGTCGACCGTCGGGATATCATTCGAGAGGTTGGTAGATTGGTCATTCGATCTACCCTTGTATTGATCTCCTCCTTCCCCTTTCTTTATCATGACTTATTCTAGTTGTGATCTTTTCATTTCTTCAGTCATGCGTGGCTAAACCCCATAACTTGGGTTGGGAGCAGCCGTCAGGCCATCCCAACTATGTAGTTGTTCATCTTTCTAATTTATGGCATATGTTCTTTAAAGTTTTGTTCTTATACTCTTATTTTATTGCATTGTTTGATGATAAGCTACCATCTTCCGATGTTTGATATGAATATTGTTCGAGAGAATGATTTCAATGAGATATGGGGTATAGGGTAGTAACGATACATGAGAGTGAGGAGTTGCTATAACAAAAGTCATACTGTTTTCCCTTAATCTTTTGTTATTACCTCGAGAGAGATAGCCCCACTTGATAAAAATCTGCTTGGATCTCGAGAGAAAGAAGGAGTAGATATGTTCTTATGGCTATTTGCAAAATGAGTGGAGGATATATATATAAAAGGAGTGAAGGTTCTACATTGTTGTGGTTGGGTTGATTGGTGAAACCCAATCCAAGTCCCCGTTTATCTTGATTTCTCAATTTATCTTTATTATTCCTTTGATCCTTTATAATTTAGGTTACTTATTCATTAGATTAAATCCATTCCTTAATCAGAACACCATCAATTTGTTCTTTGGTTAGGCTAGACTAAGCCAAGATTTCATGTTCTTACTTTGTTATTCTCCTTGTACTTGTTTTGACCCCAATTACAAGGGCTCTGTATTGAGTTACGAATGTCTCTACTAGTTTGGTGTAAATATGAAGTCTAATTTATTTGACTAGGATAATCATTTTTACACTTTTGGCCCACGAAAAAAGCAATCAACTTTTGGTGCCATTGCCAGGGACAAGGCAATGGATAATCTTTAAGAACATGTGATCTACTTTACACTAGTCATTGCTTCTAAATTTTGGAAATAGTTAATTAGCACATCCTTTTTACTACTATCTTCTAGAATATTGGTTACGTTTCCAGTATTAGACTCTAATTTGTTCAATATCTTCCTTATAGATAGCTTACTATCATTTCTTACCAATCCTGGAGTTCCTCACTGAATATCCAGAGGTAGATATTCTCCTCATCGATCCAATGGCAGCACGAGGTCTCCCTGGCACAAATGTCCATGAAGAAAATCCCTCTCTGTGTTCATGGGTCACAGGTCATGTCAATGATGATCGGGATCCTATAGTTCTCCCTCACATACTAGCAACAAACTTTGAGTTGAAGCCTGGGTTCATCATCATGATTCAAAATCAAATGTTTGGGGGAAATTTTGTTGAAGAAAACCCTTATCATCATATAGATGCCTTCAAAAACCTCTATAATACTATCAAGCTGAACAGAGTGCCGCAAGATGTCATCTACATGAAAGGTCTCCACTTCTCCCTTAAAGACAAAGCCTTACATGGTATCTATCTCAAAAGGGCATTACTTTGTGGCAACAATTGTCTGAAGCCTCTTTGAACAAGTTCTATCCAGTTGAGAAGACAGTTAGGTGTAAGCTTAAAATTACCAATTTTAGGCAGAAAGCTACTGAAAGCATGCATGATGCATGGGAGAGATATCAAGAATACTTTTGAGACTATCCACATCATGGCTATGAAGATGGGTTTATCATCACAACTTTCTATGAAAGCCTTACCTCCGCCGAGAGAACATCCTTAAGCATTGCAACTGGAAGCGATTTCATGAAATATGATGTGAAACCTCCAAAGAGATAATCAATAACATGGTAGCTCTCCAAACATGTCACAATTTTGATAGGGGTGCTACAACAACCGTGTATGTCATCAGTAATTCTCTAGATTCTAAGCTACTGGAGAAATTAATCAACAAACTCGATAAGATGACATCCGACGTCCAGAATCTGAAGGAATTCAATTCCAGACACTTTACTGAGGCGTCCATAAAGTGTGTCACATGTGGAGAAGTAGGTCATGGCATTGATCACTATATTTACACTCATGAAGTAGAAGACACATAGACTGAGAATGTGTCCTATGTGAATTATAAATGACCCGATCATCCTGGATTCTCCTAGGAGAACACATATGTAGTGGAAAACTCATTTCAACTGAATCAATCTTCTCAAGCAATGGGAAGGGGGCAAACCATCGATAGAGGAACCCCACCCGAGTTTCAACAAAACAGACCTCATCCACAAAAGTAGAGAACTCTCAATGGGCAAAGGGGGAGTCTCTTTCAACAACATCAAAAGTCTATATCCAATCTGGAATCTTTAACAGAGAAGATGGGGGAATACCTTATGAGTAACAACAACATATTGGCAAACATGCGAATGCAAATGAGCATTGTGATTACTCAAATAAGTGATCTTCAAGCCCACAACAGGATGATTGATCATCAACTAGCTTCTATTGCCACATCAATTGGAAGATCAATAGGACAATTTCCATCTAACACCGAACAAAATACCAAGAAAAAAACAACAAGAATGGCCACACATTGCTTTGGGAGTTCCACTTCTATTCCACAGCCTAAAGTACGGATCATTGAAGGAGTCATCAACAAACCAAAGAAAGTCCCAGTGTATAATAATCCAAAGGGACCACATGCTCCGTTCCATCATTGAAGGCGATCGAAATTCCCATTGGAGTCCCCTATTCACATCGCTTTATCAAGGCACAACTCGAGAAGAGATACACCGAGTTCCTTGACACCATTAAGAAAATTCATCTTGATATTCCCATCCTTGACGTCATAGATGAGATGCCTACGGATGCCGAGTTCATGAAGGAACTCATCACAAAGAAGAGAAAGAGGTAATAAGTCGAGACAATATGCCTTATGAAAACAACATCCGCCTTTTGTCAATCAAATATGCCAATGAAACAAAAAGATCTGAGTGCCTTTACTATTCCATTTCTCATTGGGGATACATCAACAAGATATGGTCTTGAAGATCTATGGGCCAGCATCAGTCTCATGCCCTACAATTTGGCAACCAAGTTGGGCGTCACTGATATTATTAAATCCAATATGAGAATTCAATTAGCAGACAATTCTTATACTAAACCAGTTGGAATGGTGGAAGATGTGCCAATCAGGATAGGGAATTTCTTCATTCCTTGTGACATTGTCATCATTGACATAGTGGAAGACACATGTCCAATGATCTTCGGATGACCCTTCCTTTCCATAGCACAAGCGCTGATTGATGTAGCTAATGGGTTAATCATGATAAGAGTTGGAAATGAATCTATCGATTTCCACATATTCGATCATATGAGGGTCCCCTCTTCAGTAGAAACAAGCTACTTCATTGATTGTTGCAATCATCTATTTGCAAAAATAGAAGAGAACAATGTTATACTTGACCCCCTGATGTGAGCTTTAAACAATCATGCTTTAGGATTTGACGATCCCGAGGTCAAAGAAATCCTAGCATACTTGGAAACCACATATGAAGAAGAAGAATTTTATGGAACTACTGAAATAGTAAAATATGCTTCTCTTTAGCATGAACCAAAAGATAACTCCGTTCCAAAACTATTTCTAGAGCTCAAACCCCTTCCCAAAGGTCTAAAGTATGAATTCCTTGACGAAGATAAGAGAAATTCGATGATCATTAATGCAGAATTGCCTTCCGATCAGTAAGAGCAACTATTATCTGAACTGAAAATCCAGAAGAAGGCTCTTAGGTACTGTATAAATGATACCAAAGGTCTCAACCCAACAGTGTGCATGCATAGAATCAACCTCAATAATGATGCAAATCCGTGAGTCCAAGTTCAAAGAAAACTGAATGACAAAATACGAGAAGTTGTACACAAAGAAGTCATCAAACTAATAGATGTTGGTATTATCTATGCTATTAGTGATAGCTCTGGGTAAGTCCAGTTCATGTGGTCCCCAAGAAGGGTGGGATGATAGTAGTAAGAGATAGTGAAGGAAAGGAAATTAGCCACTCATATAGTGATTGGTTGGCGTATGTTCATTGACTACAAACTATTGAATGCAACAACATACAAGGACTATTTCCCTCTTCCTTTCATTGATCAAGTTCTGGATAGGTTGCTGCATCATTCTCACTTATGTTATCTAGATGGTTATTCTTGGTTTTTCATATTCCCATTAACCCAGAAGATTAGGAAAAGACCACATTCACTCATTTATATGGGACATATGCTTTTTGACGTATGCCATTTGTTCTATGCAACACCCCTACCACCTTTCAGAGGTGCATGTCAGCTATATTTTCTGATCTAATAGAAGTAGTCATGGAAGTCTTCATGGATGAATTCTCTGTGTATGGGTCATCATTTGAAGAATGTTTGAAGAATTTATCCTTAGTCCTCCAAAGATGTGAAGAAAAATAGCTAGTCCTCAACTGGGAGAAGTGCCACTTTATGGTATAAGAAGGAATGGTTTTGGGATACAAGGTGTCTGAAGCTGGTATAGAAGTAGATAAAAGTAAAATAGAGGATATCTCTAAACTTCCAACTCCCTCTTTAATCTCTTATGTCCATAGTTATCTGGTACATGCAAGGTATTATTGTCATTTTATCAAGGACTTTTCAAAGATCTCAAACCTTTGTCCAAACTATTGGTAAAAGACACTATGTTCATCTTTGATGAAGAGTTCCAGAAGGCCTTCAATACCCTCAAAGATTCCTTGACCACTGATCCTATTATGCAAGCTGCATATTGGGACTTACCCTTTGAATTAGTGTGTGACGCTAGTGATTATGCAGTTGAGGTTATTCTGGGATAAAATAAGGACAAGAAACATCATGTTATCTACTACGCCATCATAACTCTTGATGAGGCTCAAATTAATTACACAACCACTGAAAAAGAGATGCTAGCTATCATCTATGCCTTCGACAAATTTAGATCCTATCCGTTGGGTGGGAAAGTGACAATCTATACTGATCATGGAGCAATTAAGCATCTTATGAACAAGAAAGATACCAAACCACGTCTCCTCATGTGGACCCTCCTCTTGTAAGAATTTGATCATAATATTGTTGACAAAAAGGGATAAGAGAATTTCATTGTTGATCACCTCTCCAGAATAAGGGTGGAAGAAAACAACTCACTTCCTATCAACGAATCCTATCAAGATGAATCCCTACTTCTTATTCATTCTCTTGATCAAGTAACTCCATGGCATGATGATTTCTACAATTACCTGGCATGCCAACAGTTACCTCCCAGGATGACCTACAATCAAAAGAAGAAATTCTTTTCTGACATCAAGAACTATTTTTTGGATGATCCCCTCCTTTTCAGAAAGTGTGCAGACAACATGTATCATTGTTGTGTGGATCACGACGAAGCTCGTTCAATATTCGAAAAATGTCAAGCGCCCCCCTATGGTGGACATCTTGGCACTGAGAAGATATCTTTGAAAGTCTTGAACTCTGGTTTTTATTGGCCGACTATATTTAAGATGCACATGCTTTCAGTAAACAATGTGATGCATGTCAGTGCATTGGGAACATTAGCAAATGAAATGAGATGCCTCTTGCTGAATGGATCAAAGTGGAGATCTTCGATGTTTGCGGGATAGACTTCATGGGACCTTTCCCATCATATTTTGGAAACAAATGTATTCTGGAAGTCGTTGACTATGTCTCCAAGTGGGTGGACGCTATACCATCATTAACATGTGACTCCAAGATGGTAATGCATTTGTTCAAAAAAATTATTTTCCCTGGGTTTGGAGTTCCCCATACGGTAATTAGTGACAGATGATCACACTTCATTGAAATACAATTTGAGTCTCTTTTGAAGTGATATGGATTAATACATAAGATAGCTACTTCGTATCACCCTCAGACTGCAGGCCAAGAAGAAGTCTCCAACATGCAGATCAAGCAAATTCTCGATAAGATAGTGAGCAAGTCAAGAAAGATTGGTCGTCTAAACTTGATAATTCTCTATGGGCACATCGAACTTCTTACAAGACACCCATGGGAACCACCCCTTATTGGCCAATCTATGGTAAATCTTATCTTAGCTCATTGGAGCTGGAACACAAAGCCTATTGGGTGATTAAAGCCCTAAACATGGATGTTGGACTTGCCAAAGAGAAGCACTTTTTATAGATACATGAGTTGTAAGAACTCCATCTTCACGCTTGTGAGAATACAAAAATCTACAAAGAGTGCACCAAGATTTGGCATGACTCTCATATCAGGTGAAATGACATTTCAGAAGGAGACAAGGTTCTACTATTCAATTATGCTCTTTGTCTCTTTCTAGGAAAACTTCATTATCATTGGTCTGGACCATTCACAGTGGTTACCATTTATCCATCTGGAATGATGGACATTCATATTGAGAAATTAGGCACATTTTCACTTAATGGTCACCGACTAAAGAGGTACTACAAAGATGAAGCCATCACCAGAAGGGGGGACTTGGAGCTGCTAGATGCCCCCAAAAGCAGAATTTGGTGTTCAAGAAGTCAAGCTACATGACTATAAATAAAGTGCTACTTGGAGGCAACCCAATCATTTATCTTTTTTGTCATTTAGATTAGTTTTTGATAAAAAAATTCTTCTTCTCTTACAAAAACATTATAGAGATTGTTAAATCTAAATCAAGGTGGACAATCATTTTCTTTCCTTTTAAAATTATGACCGGAAGACACTCATTTTACCATGACATGTCAACCTAAATTCTGATCTGACTTATCAAATTTTACTTAGAAGGGTTCTGAATTACCTTGTCGATCGTCACTGTCGACAATGTTGTCGACCCACCTGCCTGATGGATATCGACTGTTTAGTGATAGCCTTCTCTTTTGCATGGCTATCGACCCCCATGTAGTGTCGATTGATAGTCTTTTAAAAATACATATGTCGACCTACCCTGTCGACACCTTTGTAGACCGACAACATGTTGTCGGATCTGGATCCTCTATTCGGATCACTGACTTAAGTTTCACTGACCTTAACCACAACTATAAATACCAGGCCCAGGGTTAAGAATTTTCTTACCGTCCTCTAATCCTAGTGAAGAGCTGCCTCTCTACTTACTCGACTGTCAACACCCCAAATGATAAGCTTTATGTCGATGTCTCGATCGACAAGCTTTACTTTCGAGTTCTTGTTGACGCCTGTCATCTCACCTTATCGACAGGTACATGCTCATACCGTTTGACACCCTTGTCAACCCTTGCAACACATTGTAGATACGAAGACCTTATTGACCATTTTTCACGACATGAATATCAACATATTTTGTATTCCGACAATTGATTCACCCTCTTTTCGATTGTCACGGTCGATAACATTATCGACCTACCTAGTTTTGACTAAGATCATTCAACAACCAATTCGACTTATTCCCTTTTACATGTCGACACCACCTTCTTTAGCATAATTATGTAGACCCTTGCATCGACAATAATAATTTGACAGAGTTAAATCATACCTATATTGTGCTCATTCTTTTTCTTTTACAACAATGGCTCAACAAGGAAGCACCATCCCATCAAAGAAGGGGGAGAAGAGACCTCTCTCTAAGCAACCCGCAACATAGGGAGAAAAGAGAGCCAGGGTTCTGAACTAGAACTGGAACTAGATGTTCAGCAAGTCTTAGTTGGAGCTTCCCTACTCTGGAACCTTCAAGCCATGGAACAAGGACCATCTAGAGGCATTCAAGGCAATAAAAAGAGCAATTTTCAAACCCACTCGCTTCATCTCTTCCAACGCTCTTGAAGAAATTGGCATCAACGAAAGTGTAGAGGAGATGTTGACTAAATCCAATCTAGCTCACCTCTACTTCACAAAACCTTGAGCTTATGTAGAAGAGACAATGGAATTCATATCCTCTATTAAAGATATTTTGTCTAGATAGCTACAAGTAAGCATCCATAATGTTGATCATGTTTGTACTGATCAAATCTTGAACAAAATATTTTATAGTTCATAAGAAGAGGCTGCTAAAACTTCTTCAGATTTTCTAGAAAAAGAAGATTCAAGCTTCAATACTTCCAAATTTTGGGAGTGGTTAACTGGACAAAATAAATACCGATCTGGGCATTCCAAGGAATCAATGGTACACTCTAGATTCTAGAGAATTATGAACAAGATCGTGGCCAATGTTCTCTTCACTAAGGCAGAAATTGGAAGCATCTATCTTAGGAACTCTATGTACTATCTTGTATAATGGAAGAATGACCTATCAACATTAGCCGCCTTCTGATTGACAAATGGTTGCTCATCAACTTGGCTACATAAAAAGAATACTATATGGGTGGTCTCGTTAGACTCATATTTCAGGCATATGGAGACCCGCCATGCGTTACTTTCAAGGAAATGTTAGGAGAAAGCTTTATCATCATCACGTAATTAATGTCTACTGGTATCTTAGTAAGGCATAACAATTCTAGCCACTACAAGTTCATGAGAACCAAGATTTCCATTGCTTTACCTGGACTGGAAGATTATGACAAAGACAAGTTGTTATATTCTGAGGTGGAAATTACTGAGCTCATTCTAAATTTTCAGATGACATATTCAACACACTCGGGAACGTCATATGGCTGGGTCTGAATGAAGCCTATTGTTACAAAGAAATCTAAGAAACCTTTGTCTAAGATATTAGAAGAAAGTAAACAAAGAAGAATAGTCATGTATGATTTGGAAGAATTGCGAGTGACATCCGAGCATGGCCTGGATTCCCTTTCGATTTCAAAAGAAGAACACCCTCTAGTTGCTCCATCATCTACTAAAAGCAAGCGGCCACAACCTTAACCCACCACAAAATGCCCCACCACTATCCCAGTCTAGTTGCTGCTGTCAACAAACCTGTATCCTCGCTACAGCAGACAGTGCATGATGTTCTTGATAGTCCAACAAGATGTCATCCTCATTTAGATTGTCCTTCTTCTTCTCATCAAGTACCTAGATCTGAGAATTATTCTTCATCTTCCAAAGGGTAATTGGCACAACTATGACTGCTTTTCCTAAACTTTTAAAGGACGTAAAGAACATAGAAAAATAGCTTCAATCCCTAGACACATGGGTCAGCGAGCTAAGCAACATTCCCATACAAATGGTGACCCTTCACAGTAATCTTGATGAAATATTGAAGGTACAACACCAGCTCCTGATCCATACGACTCACTAGGGAAAATCTAGGTAGTACTGAGATGAACAATGCACTCTTCAATGACAACACTGACGAGAGCGCCTTTGTAGTTCTATTGAAGCATCATCTTCACCCTCTTCTCAGTATTCCGAAGGTAATTCTTACATTGTCGATACTATGAGTGAAATGCTCATCATCATTCTCCAGATTTGACTATTGGGTCATTCCAGGAATCTATGCCCCATGTATCTGAATCTATTTTAGGCACTGCCAAACCTTTATCAATGGACCACATTCCTCATATTCCACATCCTCCAATAGATATACTACATTTTTTGATACAACACCTATCATCAGCCCTTCTGAAGATCATCCATCTGAGAATACCCCCCTCCGACTCCGACATCATCCCAAGATACTTTTGAAAGAGACATGAAGTAGAAACTAAAAGAAGCAATGATCAATCTGAGCCCAATACATTCTCTGCTTAGTCTACGTACAGAAGAGGACATGTCTATTGGGGTGTATACCACACACGTGGACCTCGAAGGCGATGATACCAGTCCTTTCAACAATGAAGAGATTTCTTCTAATGATGACAATGGTGATCTATTTATTATTCTATCAGCTGCACCTCCTCTTCTATTTGAGCCGACCTTTTCAGAACCTCTTTTGCCACTCCCACCTCAACTTCCTATGAAAATGAGTGGACTTGATCCATATTTTTTAAGGGAATTTCAGTTTGTGACATTTTTGTCCTAGAAGACATTCTTAACAACCAACGTAATGGTGGCCATATTGTCTATAACAACGGCTCCATCACCCTGTCATGAGAAGATTTCCAAAATCTTTTTGCAGTCCTACATAAATTACTAGAAAAATGTTCACCATCCTCACATCAACTATCATGGAGGACGTCATGCCCAATGATAAGGATTGGCCATATTATAATGCAACTCCTTCCCTAGCTAGATGCTTATTCAAGAAGCGTTTGAAGACTCAAGCAGTTTTGACTATGCAGGAAAAGCTTGAGTTTAAGAAAACAAGAATTATCTTGTTACCCTTTCAATTTTGAGGATTGTGGCTACTTTGTGTTGCTGATTCAAACAAATGCCAAATTACTCTATTCAACACATGAGTTGAAACACTGACAAATTTTGATATGCGATTGAAGGATCGCGTTGCCGATAAACTTCCTCATATCCTGATCTGACTTTAATGAGTTGTATGTGAAGCTCGATATTATCAACCTAACTGGACAAATTATGTGATTGCAACCTTAACTTTCCAGCACAATCTCAAGCACAACGATAGTGCCTTCATCGTTCTTCATGTTATGGAAGCTCTCAATCGTGAAACTCTTATTTCTAGTATGGACCCCAATGGATTCACACCTCTTTTTGGATGCTATGCTATGGAGGTCATCCACGACATGCACTTCTTTTAGGATCTTGAACTGCCAGGAAATCTAAGGGATCTTTATCTACTTATTCCTCGACCTAAGAAGGAGGCATTATGAGATATCTTGCAGAAAGAGGAAGCAGAAGAAGGATAGGTTACACCATCACCTATTGTCACCGAACCTCATGCTACTATTACACCAACTATAAAAGTCAAAGAAGTTGTAGATATACTCAAATTCCTAGATGAGCCAGAGCCGTTTCCAGTATATGGCCCAATTCATGTTGTAAACTTTCTCTCCCTCAGATGATGATGTTGATGCAACACTTTAAACATGATGGAAATCATGTAGTCTTCAGTCGATATGACCTTCTGGTTATGAAAGATGACCTCATGGAGATTTTTCAACCACGAGGATGTTTATCTCATAGCCTCATGGTGGCTTATCAATCTCTTATATGTCAGGATGTTGATGATGTATATATGCCCAACCCTGATCTTGTCACTGATCTCTGCCAAGACTCTAATTCTGGTGAAAAAGACCTTCTTCTTTGTCGACTACATGAGTCTATTCCCTGCTATATTTTTATACCTATTCTTCACGATGCTCACTGGACCTTTCTTACTATCTCTAATCGTGAAAGGGAGGTCGTGCTTTACAATAGTTTTGATTCTTATTTTGACACTGAAGGCCCTACATATTTTGTCCTAATCTGTACTACACATGAGAGTATTATTGAGGCATGTTCTAAGGTGCTTATTCCACTGATATGAGAATTTAGAAATGGCTATTCTTGTCGAGAACTAAGAAGATGGAAGGTAACTCGATTATGACATCATTTTACTCAACAATGTCCACTATCCAATGATTGTGGCTTCTATGTTCTACACTGGATGTACACCATTGGAGTCCTCCATGCTGTCATTGAAGAAACTCACAATGATAATTACCATTGCCTTTGAGAAAAATATGCTCTGATGCTGCTTGAGTCCCCATGGGAAACAATGGACCTTTGCTGAGAAACTCACATGTTTACATTTTCTTTTCCTTTCTTTTTCACACTCTGAGGACAATGTGTGTTGTAAGTTTGGGGGGTGTAATCCCGTGAGTTAGGTATCCACTATATCACAAACATTGTGTTCTTTTCCTTTAATATTTCTTTTCATAATTTCTTTGTTTTCATTCACCATCTTCAAACTTGCTTATGAAAAGAAGCTGCAGTTGATGGCAAAACTCCCTCTACAAAGATTCTAGTTTGTTCCTAAACTATTCCCTTTTACATGATATCTCAGTGAGAAATCTTTTTGTTACTACATTTTTTATATTTTCCTCTTAGCAAAACATCATTTATATTTATAATGTAATCAATTGATTCTTACCAAAAGAGGATAATTAATAAAGTCATATCTTATCAAAGGTATGTTGTCACAATAACAAAGAAAGATATACCTTGTGTCTTCTTCCAAATATTTTATCAAAATCCCAAAAAGAGTGAGGAGTAAAAAAAAGAATCTGAGAGATCTGACATAAATTAGATCTATTAAAATGGTGTAGAGATGCACTCATGAACGCAGATGTGTTGATTTTATTTAGTCTCTACAACCACTACCTCAATCTAATGAATTTCTTTTGAAGGTATTGCAATTGGGGCAGTGATACTTAGGATGTGCAATCACTGTTCTAAAACAATCTGGTTTGGAATGCATGGATCACTCGCCCATCTAAATGGACCTATACTTGAATGACCCAGAAGAAGAAGGGAACATCCATAAGCCTTTATGCCTGCCTAGTTATTTCACATAATGCATTGACGAGAGTGAAAGCTAATATAAACAAAGTGAGAGATATATTGGAGACAAGAATAGGGATAAAAAACAAACAAATAAAGAAATTGTTGACAATATGACATCTTTGATAAAATTAGTTTTGATAAGAGGATTGTATAAAATATGTTTTCAGTAATTTTTGGATTTTTGTTTGATTTATCAAAGAAATAATGATTCCATTAGCTTGAGTACAAGCTAAAATCTAAGTTTGGGGAGTTGATAACATTAGTTTTGATGCACTTTTAATAGACTTTTACATGATAAAGATCAAGAGAAATATTGTTTAGATGTTTAGTTTTACCCATTTTTACTCTAATTCACTTGAATGATAAAACTCTAATCCTGTGTTGATGATAATTGAAGGAATCAGGTGTAAATCCAGTGAAATTGTGAAGTCTAAAAGACCATGTTTCAAACAATCGACCAACCGATCGACAACATAAGTTTTCACCAAGAGGTCGAAAAAAAGACTAATCGACTCAAGCTCGACAGACTCATCGAGCACCAACTTGTTTGATTGAAGAACCTCGACAACCATCTATCAGATTAATGAATGTCGAGCAAAAGTTGAGTTTCATTTATATTGATTAGACATCGATAGTCCATCCCGTCAAAACCAATAGATTCTTGTTGGTATGAAACTATTGAGACAATCCTCGACACACCTATCGAATAGAGGATCCTCAACCCCCATTGATTGTTCTAAAGACAGCCACATCGGCAACACTATTGACGTCTAAAAGACAACTGCCAGGGAGTTACCTCGACAAACTGTTCAACCTTCTAGGTCGACATCATCACATTGATAGATTCCCTATAAAGAAGAACTTTGTCGACGAAAAGAATAGATCGACATACTTGTCGACCGACAAAGATTTATCAAAGAAGTCTGCATCCATGCCATGTGAACAAGTTGTTGATTTGAGAGTTATACATTGTCCACATTTGATAATGACTAAACCATTCCATTTGTATGTATCTAATATCTTTGTTTAATATTGATTTCAGGCTTTAGGTACATGAAAAGGATCAAATTACACATGCCCTAGCTTGTCCAAGTTCAAGTCAAAAGATATGAAAATGTGAAATTTGGGAAATCACTCCAAACCACCTAAGAATATTTTTGTAATCATTTGTATTGATGATATGACTTGTAACTAAGATGATAAAAAATCAGGGACACTTAATTCTGACGTTTTATCTCTCAAAAATCATTTTGAAAATGTTGTCACAACAACTTTGTTGGTCGAGTTTGAATCTCAACCGATCAGTGATGGATTTTGAAAATGGATCAATCGATTGAGTTGTACATTCATAGAACTCGACCCACCGACTCACTGACCAAAACTAATTTTGACTGATCAATCGAGTTTCTCCAGGACAAACTCGATCGATAGTTTGAAAATTGGCTTTATCGATTAGTGGATCGGTTAAGTTATCTTTATTGAAACTCGACTGAATGTACTGTATGGGAAACATAGAAAATGTAATTTCAACCATTGGAGAGTTGTTAGAAATGAAAATAGATCCATTGTAAGTTGTAAAATGGCTATTTTCATTCTTAAGTGATCCCACACTTAAGTAAACACCCCCAACTATACATAGGACCTCTTGGAGTTTATTCCAAGGTTGCTCATTCATGCTATCCATGGTCCTTGCTATAGTTGAGTGTGCTACAACCCTTTGAGCCCCTTTCTCTCTCGCTCATTTACAAAGCATTTCGTGATTATGAGTGAGTTAGGCATGTTGTAAGAGAGATACCTCAATGTTATCTTATAAAGCTCTCCATCTTTCCATCTTCCCAATCCCCTTTCTCAAAGAGCAAAGGTTGAAGTGATCTTCTCTGAGTGAAGGAGGAGTTGTTCTTATTGTTCAAGGTTGAAGGTGTGAAGATCTTATCCAAGTGAAGGAGAAGGATAAGGCAAAAGATTCTAGAAGAGTGGGTAATTCACGTGAGGATAAAAAATTAATGCAAGTTTGGGTAAGTTCTCGGTGAAGGCTGAAGACATCTTGATCAAGTGAGTAAGTCCTTGTGTAGGTGAAAGACTCTTGTCTTGAATAGGTAAGTCCTTGGATGTATGGTGGTATTCTTGTATCTCTTATAATGAAATATAAGTATACATGGGTTGCAAAGTCCTAGAGTTTGACCTCTCTAGGTAGTGGATTGACGATCTCCTAGTTTGGATAATAGAACTACTCTAACCACCTTGTCCAAGTGTTTGTTTCAATCTCTCTCATCCTTGATATGCTTGTTTAGATGGAACTTCAAATTGACTTTTAAATTTGGTTTCAATTGATATAATTTAAAGGTCTAACTATTCATGTGAGAATTTTGAAGCTCTATTCACCCCCCTCTAGAGCCTTAGATCCAACAAGTGGCATCAGAGCTAGGATCTTCTCCAAAAAATCTCCTACGAGATAAGAAGATGGGTGCGAACCTACTTGGTTCCCTCAACCTCGAGGGAGGATTCTCCATGCACCCTCCAGTCTTTGACGAAACCAATTTCCTCTATTGGAAGTGGTGGATGCAGTTCTACAATCAAGGGATGAACTTTAATATGTGGAAGGTGATGATTACACCCTATAAGGAGCCAATCGGAGTTGTATCAACATGGGATGAAGCATCCCTAAAGAATACTCAGCTCAATTCCAAAGCAATTAGCATCCTCTATGCATCCCTCACTCCATCCAAGTTCAATCGAATCTTCTCATGGGATACATCCTATGAGATATGGGACAAGTTGTGCATCGCTTATGAAAGCTCAAAAGAAGTGAAGGAGGCAAAGATCTACATGTTGAAGAGCCTCCTTGAGAACTTCAAGATGGGGAAGAAAGAAGGAGTTGATGAGATGTACTCAAGGCTCAACATCGTCATCAATGGCTTAGCTCCTTTGGGACACACTTTGGATAGAGGAGCAATCAACTCAAAGATCTTGAGGTCTCTTCTAAAGAGATGGGAGTCAAAGGTGACCTCCATTGAAGAAGTAAGAAGTCTTGGTGACATTCCCATCGAGGATCTTATTGGCAATCTACAAGCTCATGAGCCAAGACTTGACAAGCAAGAATAAGAAGCAAAGCAAGAGGAAAAAGAAGCAAGGAAGATCAAAGATAGTGCCTTCAAAGCTCAAGTGGAGGCCCTCATACTTCAACAACAACTTGCTTGCCTGACCTCTCCCTCCTCCTCTAGTGAAGATGATGGTCCTAGTGAGCATGAAGACAACTTCTCTAAGGGAAAGCACTTCAAAGGAAAGCAATCTTCTTCATCTACTCCAAGGTGCTACAAGTCTGGTAAAAAAGGACACTACAAGAGTGAATGTCCTTAGGCTAGAAAGTCACACCACAAGAGCAACTCCAAGAAGGAGGAAGAGTACAAGAAAGATAGAAAATACCATAGGAAGGACATAAAGGAGAGAAGGCACAAAGACGCAACTCATGTAGCTTGGGAATGACCATTCTCTAGTGGCTCAAGCTCCAACAAAGATGGAGAGTGCCACCTTGCACTCACGTCCTACACAAGTGAAGATATTGGTGAGGTAAGTGAGGTACGTTTGCATGAGTTAGATAAAGGAACTCTTATTGATGTGCTTGCTACTACCCATTCTTCTTATTCTGAATGTAAATATAAAAAGAAGAGGTTGGGTAAAATTATTGATGATTTGTATGTTAAACTTGATATGATCTTGAGAAAAATGAGAAAATAAATCTTGAGAGAATTGAGTCCTTGCAAGACCAATTTCTTAACCTTGAGCTCCAATACAATGGAGTTGAAGTAGAAAATAGTGTCTACCTTAAGAGTATTGCATTTTTTAAGGAAGACAACAAAAGTGCCTTAATGAGCTTGAGTTACTTAAAACTGAAAATGTTAAACTTAAGCTTGTTAATTATGCTTGTAGAGATGAGAGGGATTTTTATCTCAAAGAAATTTAATTACTTAAATTTGAAAATGCTAGGTTGCTTGGTCAAGTTAGATTTATCTTCTAGACCTATTTTTCCTAGTAATGATATTGCTTCCATTACTCTTGAAAATGATTCTTATTTGACTAAATCCCTCAGTTTAGAGGCCGACCTTGTTCATGCTAGAGATGATCTTGCTAAATTTTCTTCTACTGTTATATCTCTTTTTGAGGACAATCATAAAATTAGAGCATCTCTGCAAAAATTCCTCAAAGGGAAAAACTCCCTAAATGAAATCATTGACCATTCTACCAAATAAAGTGGTACTAATGGTTTGGGATTTGTAAGGGGAGAACCTAAGGGAAAAAGTAAGGCCAAAGGTAAGAAAAAAAGTAAGGAAACTCCTCTTTTTATTGGATAATCTTCTGGAACTAAGAACCCTATGATTTTTTCTCATTGTAAAAGTGATGATCATTATTCTACTTATTGTCCTTACAAGCCTAAGGGGACCAACCCAAAGATGAAATGGGTCCCCAAGCTAACTCTGGATCCCAAAGTTTGATTTGGGAATTGACACTCTCCTTTCTTGTAGGAAAAAGGAAAATGGATTGTTGATAGTGGCTGCACTAAGCACATGACAGGTGATATTAGACATTTCAACAACTTCACAAAGAAGAAAGGAGGTTTGGTTACCTTTGGGAAAAATAAGAAAGGTAAGGTAAAAGGTGAGGGTGATGTAGGTTAATCATTGTGTATCAAGAATGTTCTCTTTGTGGATGGCCTACATCACAATTTAATAAGTGTTAGTCAATTATGTGATAATGCTTACCTTGTGCTATGTACTTCTTTTGAAATATTGCTTCTAGATTCCCTCAATTATCATGTCATATATAAGATAACTAGAAATAGTAATCTTTATGTAATTGTGCTTGAATCTATTAAGTGTATTGTTGGTAGATTCCTTGTAGTCAATTCGAATGATATTTCTCTTTGACATCGTCGGCTTGGTCATGTAAATATGCATCAATTGAAGAAGTTGAGCAAAAAGGACTTGGTTAAGGGACTTCCCAAATTGGATTTTCAAAAGGATGAGGAATGCCAATATTGTACCAAGGGAAAGAAAACCAAGTCTTCATTCAAATCCAAAGGAGTCCTTAGCACCAAGAGAGCTCTTGAACTTCTCCATTTTGATCTATTTGGGTCTATGAGAACTCAATCACTCCGTTGTTCCAAGTATTGTTTTGTTATTGTCGATGTTTTTTCTCGATATACTTGGACTTTCTTTCTCATTTCTAGGAGTGATATGCTTAATCATTTCTCTAGATTTTGTAAATGAGTTGAAAACAAGGCTTCTTGTCAGGTTGTTTCCATCTGTAGCGATCATGGGGGAGAATTTGAAATGATATGTTTGAACGTTTTTGTGAAGAGTCCAGATATGCACATAACTTCTCTTCACCTTGAACACCTCAACAAAATGGGGTTGTAGAGAGGAAGAACAGGTCATTACATGACATGGCTAGGACCATGCTTTTAGAGTATGACACTCTAAAGAAATTTTGGGCCGAAGCCGTTAGTACCCCATGTTTTATGCAAAATCAAGTTTTCACACATCCTTCTTTGAAGAAAACCTCCTATGAGCTATGTCGTGGTAGGAAACCTTCTATAGAGTGTTTTCACATTTTTGGGTGTCCTTGTTTTGTTTTGAACACGAAAGACTCTTGAAAAGTTTGATCCGAAATTGTACACGGCTTTCTTTCTTGGCTACAACACTACTAGCAAGGATCATATAGTGTTTAATGTTGATCTATCTAAAGTATAAGAATCTATTAATATAAAATTTGTTGAGACTAACCCCTCCATTCCCAAAGATATTGCTAATGATTATATTGCAGAAGAAGCAATTCCTATCCTCAAAGAACTCAACATCACCCAAAAGGGAAAAGAGTTGGCCACTCAAGAAGAAGAGATAGATGAAGAGAAGAAGGACCCAACCCCCCTCTTTGCAAATGATCATACTAAAGAGATCATAATAGGTGATCCCTTTGAAAGAGTGAAGACACAGACTTCCTACAACAAGGAACAAGCAAACAACTCCTTCATCTCACTATTCGAGCCAAAGAATGTCAAAGAAGCTCTTGGGGATGAGGAATGGATCCTAGCCATGTAAGAAAAATTGAAGCAATTTGAGAAGAACAAAGTGTGGAATCTAGAGCCAAGACCATGTGATAGAAAGATCATTGGCACCAAGTGGGTCTACCACAACAAGCTAGATGAAAGTGGCAAGGTGGTGACAAACAAAGCAAGGTTAGTGGCTCAAGGCTACAATTAGTAGGAAGTATAGATTTTGATAAAACATATGCACATGTAGCTAGACTTGAGTCCATTCATATGTTACTTACTTTTGCTAGTTATAAGAACTATCTTCTATATCAAATGGATGTTAAAAGTGTGTTTTTGAATGGTACATTTGAGGAGGAAGTGTATGTTTCACAACCTTCATGCTTTGAACATGATAGTTTACCTAACCATTTTTATCTATTGCAAAAAGCTTTCTATGGCCTCAAACAATTACCTCGTGCTTGGTATGAGAAATTAAATAACTTTTTGTTAGATCATAGGTATATCATGGGAAAAGTAGATTCTACCTTATTTCTCAAACATACTTCTAACAATTCTCTTTTCATTCAAATTTATGTTGATGATATCATTTTTAATGGAACAAATCTTGATCTTTGCAAGGAGTTTCATGATCTTCTGCAAAGTGAGTTCAAGATGAGCATGATGGGTGAGCTTACTTTATTCCTCATGTTTCAAATCAATCAAACTAAAGATGGGAACTTCATCAACCAAGACAAGTACACAAGTGAGCAACCCAAGTGCTTTGGGATGGAGAACACCAAGCCGATGGACACCCCCATGTCAAACACCGCCAAATTTGACAAAGATGAAGAAGGTGAGAAAGTGGATGAGAAGCTCTATAGAGGTATGATTGGAAGTTTACTTTATTTAACTGCCTCTAGACCTGACATAATGTTTAGTATTAGCTTGTGTGCTCGCTTTCAATCAAATCCCAAGAAATCACATCTTATAGCTGTTAAGAGGATTTTAAGGTACTTATCCAACACCCAAAATTTTAGACTATGGTATACCAAGTCAAGGGACTTTACTCTTACGGCTTATAGTGATGCTGATTATGTAGGTTGTTTGATTGATAGAAAGTTCACAAGTGACACTTGCTTCCTCCTAGGACCATGCTTGATGTCTTGGTTTTCCAAGAAACAAAGCACAATGGCTTTATCAATTACCGAGGATGAATGCATTGCAACCTAGAGTTGTTGTGCATAGGTTCTATGGATGAAGCAAATGCTCAAAGACTTTAACATTTCTTTTGATGTTTCTCCTATCTATTGTGATAATACTAGTACAATAAATTTATCTTACAATCCTATATTGCATAGTAGAGCCAAGTATAAAGAGATTCGTCATCATTTTCTTTGTGATCACATTGCCAAGAAGGATTTTTATATGACACATGTGGACACGGAAATCAGTTGGCAGACAATTTTACTAAACATTTAGCTAGAGAGCAATTTAGTTTTATTAGATCTAAACTGATCATAACTTCATTGGATGAATCCAATATGCCTTCTAGTTAGTTATTTTTTATCCTATTTGCTTTGATCATGTCTTGATCGCCCTTAATTGCTAAAGTGCTAAAATTTCATGTTCTTTTGTCTATTTTTTTTCTTCTTGTTTTGGGTATTTTTTACAACACTTATTTTATCTCAAAATAGTACCCAATGATGAGATGCTTAAGTATTGTTAAAATGCAAAATAGACCAGAAAAATAAATTTAATTGACACTCAAATGGCTAGAAATTGAGATTTCTAAAATTGGGACAAACTTTTGGTCGGTCGAGTTGCAAACTTGACCAATTGTTGGCCGAGAGATTTTGTGAAAAGGCATTTGGTCGAGTTTCCATTTCTCATAACTCGATCAATGGTCGGGCTAGAGCAACACTTAAGTAGGGTTCAGTCGATCTTTATCCCTCTCAACTAGAGAAACATTGATTGATTCCTCCTCTAGCTTCCTCAAGCTCTCAACCCTAGCCCTGACCTTCCCTCTCCTAGCCCTATCCGGCCCTCATTTGACCCTCCTAGCTCCTTTTCCTATCAACCCTAGGTGGTTAGTTTATCCTAGGTGGTGATCCTTTCCTATTTCATCTCTCATTAATTCTTATCTTGCCTATATGGCTTCCAATAGGAGAAAGAGAGTCAGCCCTACAAGATTTCCCTCATCCTCTTTCAACTCTCGCCTCATTGCCTATGATAATTCTTTTTTTGTCTCAGCCAAAGCTCTAAATTGGTACAAGGAGCTCCTTCCTAGGAACCCTTATCCATTTTGTGCTTTGTTTGAACCTCATATGTGTAGATAAAAGGTCATAGATGAGGTATCCGAGTTGTTGTACCTATCTTCCGTGAGTGTCAAACGCCAATGCTATATCAATTCCATCACAAGCACTAAGGTGGTTCATGAGTTCTACGCCAATTTGTCGTGGAATTATGATAATCTTGTACCCCTATCGAATACTCAAGTGATTCTTACTTCCATGATTGCCGGTAAGAGATTATCTATCTCAGAAGATACCCTGCATACCTTTTTTTGTGGTACTGAGGTAATCGACACATGGAGGAAGGATTCCCCAGAGTATTTCGACCTGCTTGACCCTGAGGCCTTCTGTAAGTAATATGATATTACTCTCCCTGACATATATAAATTCTTGAAGAAGCCTCAATTTCCCTATAGGAAGAAGTCCACCCTACCTACCTCTGCCCTAGAGCTAAAAAACCACATTCTTTCTCTGGTAGTCAACTACAATATTCATCCAAAAAAGAATCAAACTGAAATTGTAGAGAATACCACAATGATTATGTTTTGTCTGTTGAAAAACATCGGAGTCAAGTGTTCTAGATATGTTCTCCACCTATTCGACTCTGTGAAAAATACCTGAGGTACCCACCCACCCTACCCAGTCCTGATATGTGGTCTATTCTAATCTGCCACTAGAAAGTCTCTTTTTCATGATCTTCATTACAAACCTTCTAGAAAAGGAGTTTGTATCAGTGAGACCACAATCAAGAAAAGTGTGCCTACCCCTTTCTCTACCACACATGGAGCCTCTACCTCCACTCAGACACCTCCACCTCCTCAACCATCATGGCCTTCCACGCCTCATTTAATCTATCAAATGAAGCCCTCATGGATTACATATGCATCTGTAGGCGTACAACCTGTAGGTTCAAGAGCATATGCATCAAGACCTCTGTTCTATCATGTCTACCATGAACCTATCATGTTCCCATCCTTATCCTTCCTGCCATCCCTACCCAAGTGGTGATTATACATCCTAATACGTATAATCACTTCTACCCTACCCCTCCACCTATTTCTTCTACTGCTACACCCTCTGTTGTTGGTGCATCTACCCTTGGAGATACCTCTCCCTGCTAGCCCTATATCTATCTTGCTTGAAGGACTTGGCCCCTCTTCTCCCACGTTTCCTCAAGCCCAGGATTTGTATAACCTTGGTATGTCTTGGGCTAAGCAGAATGCCATGTGGCCCGATCGTGGTTTCAGTCCTTCTGCCAATGAGGAGATGCCCGACCAGGTTGATAAGGAAGTTGTTGTTGCTTCTGAGGAGACATCTAATGATGATGGTGAGGAAGATTTATATGGTTCTTATGATGGCTTTGTTGGTGCATCTGGTGATGAAAGTGCAGCTGCTGCCTCTGCTGCACCTTCAGATGGAGATGATGATTACGATCCTGAAGCTTCTGATGATGATGTAGATGATGATGACCCCCTGGACTTAGATAGCCTAGATATTTTGATGTTTTATTTTTTAGTCTTTAGATGTTGATCATATATATCTTTCTAGAATATTTTGTACTTAAATCATCTGGGCACATTATCTGAGATGTACTATTTTCTATCATCATGTTGTTTTCATCGTTTTGGCTTGTGGTTTCCTTGAGAACATGCTTATGTGTTTTAATCTTAATTCTCTATATCATAACTCTATTTATGTTCTATCATGTGAGTTATTGGTATGCTTTTCAGATATTGATTATCACAAAGGTTGCTTGTTTCTCTCTCATTTTTTGTGTGTTATGTGGTTGCATGTTTTATTTTGTGGTTGGATGTTTGGGTTGTTCTTGGAGAAGACCCATTTTTGTGCTCTTATACCCCCTTCCTTTTTGATAATGCCAAAAAGGGGAGAGCATTTCAATGTTTTGAAGCTCAACCATATTGTTTTTATTGCCTATGTGATCCTTTTCTTGTTTAAGAATATGGTTTATCATATGACTTGCTAAAGGATCATGTAGTATACATGTTATATTGATTTGTGTAGAAAGACTAACTATTCAGGTAAGAGTGAGCATAAATTGAGGGGGAGCAATTCACATTGTTCAAATTATGAATCCCCTTACAATTCACAAGGCTAAGGTATAACTTTACGTATCCTTTTCAACATGTTGAGGAATGGTTATCATTGTCAAAAAAGGGGGAGAATGTTGACTTGAGAGTTATTCATTGTCCATATTTTGATAATGACTTAACCACTCCATTCATATGTATCTAATATGTTTGTTTAATATTGATTTCAGGCTTTAGGTACATGCAAATGATCAAATTACACAAGCCCTAGCTTGTCCAAGTTCAAGTCAAAAGCTATACAAATGTGCAATTTGGGAAATCACTCCAAATCACCTTAGAATATTTTTGTAATCATTTGTATTGATGATGTGACTTGTAACTCAGATGGGAAAAAAATCATAGACACTTAGTTCCAATGTTTGATCACTCAAAAATCATTTTGAAAATTTTGTCACAACAACTTTGTCGGTTGACTTTGAATCTCGACCGATCAGTGATGGATTTTTGAAAATGGATCAGTCGGTTGAATTGTACACTCACAAAACTTGACCAACTGACTCACTGAGAAAATTTGATTTTAACTGATCGGCTGAGTTTCCCTAGGACAAACTCGACTGATAGTTTGAATATTTGCTTTTTGTCGATTAGTGGATCGGTCGAGTTATCTTTATTGAAACTCGACCAAATGTACTGAAAGAAAATTGCAAAAAAAGTGATTACAACCAGTGGAAAGTTGTTAGAAACTAAAATAGATCTGTTGCAAGTTGTAAAATGGCTATTTTTTGTTCTTAAGTGATCCTACACTCAAGGGAACACCCCTACCTATAAATAGGATCTCTTGGAGTTCATTACAAGGTTGCTCATTCATGCTCTCCTTGGCCCTTGCTATAGTTGAGTGTGCTACAACCCTTTGAGACCCTTTCTCTCTCTCATTTACAAAGCATTTTGTGATTATGAGTGAGTTAGGCATGTTGTAAGAGAGCTACCTCAATGTTATCTTGTAAAGATCTCCATCTTTTCATCTTCCCAATCTCCTTTCTAAAAGAGCAAAGGTTGAAGTGATCTTCTCCGAGTGAAGGAGGAGTTATTGTTCTTCTTCAAGGTTGAAGAAGGCATGAAGATCTTCTCCAAGTTAAGGAGAAGGACAAGGCGGAAGATTCAAGAAGAGTGGGTAATTCCTGCAAGGCCAAAGACTTGATGCAAGTGTGGGTAAGTCCTTGGTGAAGGCTAAAAACATCTTGATCAAGTGGATAAGTACTTGTGTAGGTGAAAGAATCTTGTCTTGAATAGGTAGGTCCTTGGATGTATGGTGGTATTCTTGTATCTCTTATAAATGAATATAATTATACATAGGTTGCAAAGTCCTAGAGGTTAACCTCTCTAGGTAGAGGATTGACGGTATCCTAGTTTGGATATTAGAACCACTCTAACCACCTTGTCCAAGTGTTTGTTTCAATCTCTCTCATCCTTGCTATGCTTGTTTAGATAGAACCTCAAATTCAGTTTTAGCATTTAGTTTCAATTGATAGAATTTGAAGGTCTAACTATTCTTGTGAGAATTTTGAAGCTCTATTCACTCCCCTTTAGATCCCTAGATCCAACACAAATCACCTCGATAGATCCTGGTCAAAGACTATAAATAGAACCCCAGGATATCACTTCAAAACATCTTGAATACTTAGAGTCAAAGCACCGAGAGGTTGCCGCCAAGTCTTCTCAAGTTCCAGATCTGAAGGACAAAACCTTTCGACATGGGTAGATCTATCGATCCATCTTGTGAACCTTTCTCTTTGAAGGCTCTATTTGTCATCACCGCCGATCGGAAGGACCTCCTTGTTTCAAGCCAAAGTCAGAAGGGAGGAGGAAACCTTTTGATACTAATGTCAACCACCGGGATATCATCCGAGAGGTCCCTTTCTTTATCATGACTTATTCTAGTTGTACTTTTTTCATTTCTTCAGTCATGCGTGGCTAAACCCCATAACTTGGATTGAGAGTAGTCGTCGGGCCCTCCCAACTATGCAGTTGTTTATCTTTTTATTTATGGCATATGTTCTTTAAAGTTTTGTTCTTCTACTCTTGTTTTATTGCATCATTTGATGATTAACTACCCTCTTTAGATGTTTTATATGAATATTGTTTGAGAGAATGGTTTCAACGAGATTTGGAGTATATGATAGTAATGATACACGATAGTGAGGAGTTGCTCCAACAAAAGTCATATTGTTTTCTCTTGATCTTTCAGTTATTACCTCGAGAGAGATAACCCCGCTTGATAGAAATCTGCTCAGATCTCGAGAGAAAGAAGGAGCAGATAATATCTTATGGTTGTTTGCAAAACGAGTAGAGGATATATATATAATACAAGTGAAGGTTCTACATGGTTGTGGTTGGATTGATTGGTGAGTCAAATGTTAGATGACTAAACGTCCCCGTGATCCTTGTGTTCGACCCCATCTCACTGCTTTGACCATCTATATTGTTGCAGACGTCCCAAGATTTTGGGTCATAAATTTAAAGTTGGGTCCTTAGACTAGGTTCATTTTGGACACACATGTGATGGAGATTACTACTTTTCCCCAGTGATTGCATCATTTTATTTATCAAACATTAATCAATTTATTCCTTCTTGTAATTTGTTTGATAATCAATTTCAACCAATTTAGATTTAAATTATGTTCTAGTTTGGATTCATATCATCATAAAATTTCTTAAAATCATTGTTCCTTTGGATGTGACCCTAAACTATACTATGATAATAACCATGGAACAGGACTTCGACTTCGAATTGACTTCGACAGGTGTGGAAGTGGAAGTTTGTGGAAACATCGAGGAAACTTCGAGGATTTTTACAACCAAACTTCGACACATCTTTGACAAAAATTAAGCTCAAATAGTGATTTCATGATGAAATTTGATATATTTCATTAAATCTATCTTAAAAACTAAATATATGTATGTATATAGTCATCCATACATGTTTACATATAAAGAAAAATACAGTCACGTGCAAATGTAAAAGACGCCTTAGTGTCAACTTCGACAAGCAAGAAAGTGGAAGTTTGTGGAACATGTAAGGAAACTTTGAGGAAGTCTTGAACTAACACTTTGACGCAAAATAAGATAAAAAATAATAAGATTGAGAGGGAATTTGGCATAAAACATAAAATTTTTAGTAAACACATACTCCGTCTATAATCTTCTATCCGAAATGTTTAGAACTTAGATTTGTTCTATATATGTGTTCTGTGTGTACAGAAATCCCAATTGGATCACATTCTAGAATTAAAAAACATGAGCTTATTTTCAAATACATCAAGTTGTCAAGAGGGGAAAAAGTAACAAAGGTGAAATTTTATTATGTCTACACCAAATTTTGCAAAACTTGTGGAAATCTAATAGAGGAATAAACTTAACATTACTCTCCAGTTAGAAACCAAAGAAATAGTCATCTCAATGTGAAGAATGGTTTCCTACAAGTTCTTTATGCCTTCACTATGTGTGCAACAATAATAACTACAAAGATCATCGAAAAGATGGGAGGCTTTGAGCTAGCTAAGTCAATTTCATCACCAAGTAGGCTGAACTCATTGACACATGTCAACAAGTAGGCAACATCGATGTCGAGGAAGTTTACTAGATTTCGACGTCGACAGGCGTAGACATATGTAACATCGAGGATATATCGCCAGATGTCGAGGATGTTTAGTACCATGATAATAACTACCCACTTGTGGGTGGGATCATTATACACTTATTTAAGTAAATCTTGACTTTCTAATGCTAGTGAATGTGAAGTGAGATAAAATCCCACATCCATGGTCTTATTCTCCAACAACAACTATGATATGTTTTTGTGTCCCTCCCTTAGCCATTTTTTGTAGGAGTATTTATAATTTTAGTCATGCATTATAACCATTCACATCCATCCCATGACATGGATTATAAGAAATATTTTCTCTTCTATTGTCTAAGAAACTATGTAGTTTGAAATCTAGTTACTGGTCAATGGTTAATTGTACCCTGTACACTCTTACAAAGGTAGAATACATGCAATTTATGAAGTTTTGTAACTCATAGAAATCCCTAACAAATGCATCATATGCCCAAAGAAATGAATAATTGGCTTGTATATTTAATGACTTCGATGAAATGACATCATCTATCATTCTCGATTCAGGTGCCAAAATCATATCATTCGTCCACCATATTTTATATGTAATTACAATATCAAAAGGTCTTTACCTATTGTTAGTCTTGTTGTTGAGACACAGTTTGTGCCAAATAAATTGATGAAATCAAGCCCTTTACAAGTTTTGTTTCATGATTCATCCATGAATATTACAAAATTTCCTTGTAATCTAGTGTCATTAAGTTCATATACTCATTAGATAAACTACCAGGTATGTAGACATGGAAGGGGATTGGAGGTGGGTATGAGCTTGTAACATCCCAGATCTAACCACCATTTTTTCATTTTATAAAATTATGTAGCTAGATATAGTCTTTAGCATGGCACTAAAAACCAAAACATATGCATGAGACCAGAAATATTTTATTGAAAATATAACACCCTTACAAAGGCACCATTATGTTGTCTTGTAAAGAACCAATGATAATAGAAAATTTCCAATCCAACTTTGTTTCTTTATACCTTTATGATCTTTTCAAGATGAGTATACAACAAGTAAAGCCCTACACATATATGAGTCTTCAATGTTTACTGATATGTCACATGACAAGTGGGGGTGTTTGGTTAAAAAAGATTATGTACGGAAAATAATGAATATTGAAGTAATAAATTATCAAACAATATGTATGATTAAACCTTTTACTTGGAGCATGAAAGACATAAGAGTCCTATACTGTTAATAAAGAACACAATGAAAAATTTCTAATAGTACATAATGAGTGGATGATGCATAATAAGTGTTGGACATTGTTCAACAAATAATATTGAATTAAAAATATAATAGAGGGTTTTTATTCACCTCAAGATGAATGCCACAATATAATTTTATCATTTGATATAACCAATATATATATATATATATATATATATATATATGCACATAGAGATTCTCCAACACATATGATTTCTCGGGCACACCCCATCTACTTATGCACATCTAATGATTTCAACTTGGGTTTGATCATATATGTAGAAAATGATCATCTTTACAAGATGAGAAGAGGGTTGTTTTTTCATAAGCTTCCACTTGGAGTATCATTTACCCTACTTAGTCTTTAGAGGAGATTGTTCCTCCAATACTAACTGACCATGCCTAAGTTTACATGACCAACCCTAGTATGGGTTTCGATAGTGGCAGATATGTTGTACCCATCCATCTATGACTTCAAGGAACTTATATTTGGATACCAACTCTATGAAAATCAAGTGATTACATTTTCAACTACATAAGAAGCATATCTCCCATAAGAAGAACTTGTCACAAAAATACATATAGTATAAAGATATTGTATTGATGGGTAATTATAATATCGTAACGGGAACCACTTTTTACTACATAATAATCAAGATAAATATTTCTTATGATGCCTACAAGTAATATTGAAATAACATATTTCAATCAAATAGATCTCAAAACAAGTGTGTGCAGGAGATAATGTCCCCCACTATAAGTATATAATAAACTAATAACATTTCCTCTTTCCTGGATGCGATCATCAATGAAATAGGCCCATATTCACCTACAAAATGCCTAATTTTCATCCACTAAAAATACTAAAGGGGGATTGCATATAAAAGAAGTATACTCTATGTACATTAAGTTATATATGAAAATTAATTGAATTCTTAACTCGAGAGATTTGGTAAGATAATAAGAAAATATAGAAATACTTAAGATAAACAAGTAAATCCATAAAAATGTTTAGTCATCAACAGAATAGTGTGTATTATATGGTTTATACTATAGCTATATGAACTAAACATCCATGATCATTATGGTAACATCATACATTACAACATTGCATAAACAAGTACAATCCTATATTATCTTATAGAGAGAGATCAAGTACCCATTTTCAATATCAATTTGTAATGCATATATTTATTTACCCAATTACATAAATAAATATGGTTTTTGATCATAACATAGAAACATAACAAATACATTAGTTTGGTAAAACTTACACTATAAAATAAGAGATGGAAAATTTAATGGTAAGTCATTATAGGTTAACTATATGATGATTGTAGGGGAAAATTTTAATTATAAAATACATTGAATAAGATGTGGTACTCATTACAGAATGCATTACTAAGACAAACATATTTAGATAAATGTATCTTTAGGTTCATATGTAATCGTCAATAATTGCAAGCTCTATGTTCAATTTTGGTATAATAGCTTGAAGCATGATTTGTTAAAAGTTAAATTATATGAAGTAAAGACATAGATCTAGGAAAACTATATTCACACACAAAATATAAAACAATCAGTTGTTATGGCTTATAAATAGATTACTTGATACAAAATATTTAGAAAAATGGTGATGACTTGTTGAGGATAATAACACATAAAATTAAATAAGTCAAACTCATTAAGAGGAAATTCTATACCTAACCTGGAATGGTAATTCTTTTGATAATCCCAAACTAAATCCATTGTCTTCTTAATCATGATCAATTATTATTCTTTTTGGCTAGTCTCCACCAATCTTCATATGGAATTGATATTGGTTCCCCCTCATCAAATTATGAGACGGGGCTACAATATGATGATAGTATTAAAGTGGTGTTTTTTTAAAAGTTCAGTAATAAGATTAACTAGAAGCTTCTAGTAGTTGAGAGTGTAATAGAATGATTTCATTCAGTGAGTAGTCTTGAGAGGTTATAACATTTTACTGGTGTAAGTAGATAACATGCATAGAGTTTGGGAGTATGATAGGGGATGGGAGAAGAGGTGGATGATTTTTGTCTCCATGAAAGAGAAGCAAATAAAAAGTTTTAGGTGAGGTTTATGAGTGGTGGAGTTGGTCCTCATGTAATAGGAGTATGATAGTATAATGATCCCATGTCTGATTGATTGATGAATGAAACATGGTGTACATATGACTTAAGAGAGATATTTAGTGACCTATGACGCCTTATAATCCAGGTATCAAGTTTTAAAAGTACAAGATGACACTCACCTACGTGCTTCAAAATTAACCTACTTGCTTCAACAATTCAACTATTCGCTGCATCCACTTTCTTTCATAATACTCAAAAGAGTGCATGAATTTTTTCCACTCATGTAACAACTTAACATAAGTTATTGTACTTTTTCTTATACTATAAATACACTACTTATGCATATTTTACCAAAAGACTTGCAAAAAACCATGTACATCAAATAATTCAAGTTTTTAGACTTACTAATCAGTAAAACAAAATCTAAGTTCGTTATAAAACGTGTAGCTACTTATTATCTTGTCTTATCTTGATTTCTATTTCAGCGTAGTCATGTGTCTTTGCGTATACGTACAGTGTTGGTTCCTAACTTATCCATATTTTAAGGTGTTGTTCGACAAAGCGATAGTAGGAGATGGGGCACGATAGTCAAACGGAGGGCAGCATTAAAACGCTACAGTCGTGATTTTCTTATATGATTTTTCAACTAATACGATCGTTCGTCGCCAAAAACGCCAGATTTCTTACCACATGAAATTGATGCGGTGATTGATCCTAAGATCAACGATCGGCGGCCACACCGTTTGCTTTAGTGAACAAAGCCTAATAGTTATAGAGAAAGTCTTGTTGGTTGTACAAACACCGCCGATTCATATTCGGTGGTGGCACCCAAATATCAAGTTGAATCACCTTTTGATATTATTATATGAAATGCATGGGGTACTAATCTCGATTTCAGCCAAACTTCACTATAGATTCTTTGTCACTTTTATACATGATAACTCATGAATCTCATAGTTATATATGATTAAGGATAGACATGAAGTTTCACCACATTCTATACCTTTTATATCTATACTACTATAAAAAGAGTGAATAAATTTTATGAATTACAACAATGCCACTAACCAATCAGATTTCTCTATTTTCAAAACACCGCATTCTCCTTAAGTCTCTTTTTCTCTCCTTTTTTCAAAAATTTACACACTCTGATTCCACCACCCCTCTCCTCCCACTTTCTCCGTTAAACTGACAATTTTCTTTTCTCTCATTCTCTCTCCTCATTGCGATCAAACCGTCCCTCAACTCTCTCACAACACCCTCCAACCAAGAAAATGTGTCTTTTATTCAAATTAATAAATTGCTCTTCTAGAAAAATCTCAAGCTGTCTCTCACGGGTTTCCCTGATCCCCCCTCTCACAACAAATCCCACATAACTACTCCCTACCTATGCAAACTCTTCTTTATTTTTACATCCCTATTTGTACGATGCTAAATATAACAGAACAACATGCTTAAAGCCCATGTTGGATCATAATTAACATTATGAAGCACCATCTTTTGTAACTGCAAATCCCACGGAGGTAATGAATGTATATGAGGGATTTTCTTCCTTTTTCTTCCCTATGAATACAATGCTTAATTAAAAGGAACAAAATGCCTACTTCTTTGAAATTGTTTCTCCTTTATATTTGCTCATTTTGTCTCCTCAATGTTGGCATGTTGGGTCAAACATCCCAGTGTCAACGATCAAAGTTCAAAAATTGGTAACTACCCATGACAAGATTTGTCCAGTCTATTAAATTTAAATCTAACTTTCCGCTTCTCTCGGTTCACCCTTTACAACCTATCCACAAAAACTTCTTTCTCCAATGATTTTTCCCATGATAATCTGCGATTTCATGCGTCATCCCGTGCCTTTCGGCGTTTATCTATTCTTTTTCACAACCCACAAAGCTATCATAAATATAGCACAACTACAATGGCCAAGCACCTCTTCATCCATCACTCCACGCATCTCTCTACTTGGGTACACGATGCTCAGGAGGAAGCTCACTTAACATCATGTTCTTCCGTAGCTCCGTCATCCCGTGTCTTTTGGCGTTTATCTATTCTTTTTCACAACCCACAGAGCTGTCATCCATAAATATAGCACAACTACAACGGCCAAGCACCTCTTCATCCATCACTCCACACATCTCTCCACTTGGGTATACGGTGCTCGGGAGGAAGTCGGCTTAACATCATGTTCTTCTGTAGCTCTTCGCATACAACCCTTGTCAAGCGATTGTAGGAGCACATCCTCCGGTCATGGGTATTGCCCTCTTGCACCACCAAAGTTTGAAAGGTTGGTCGATTTGTCCAAGCTCGGATCCTTCTTTGCATACAATAACATGATAGAGATAAGAACTGTCACTAAGGCCATTACCAAGCCACTTCACAGCCACGAGCTTATTGTTGCTTCGACTCACATGTAGCGGACCATAGGTGGACTTCGCCATCAGACTTATATACCCAGCGAGGGAGACCAACACGACATATCTTACCAATGGAGGCCTATGATCTTGTTGATTATTGAGGAATTTCACACGGTCCTATAGAGATCAATTGCATGGAGGGCCTTCTCTTCCTGTTGGACCACGTACTATAATAGACAACATGGTATGTAGTCTGGATATTAGTACAACTATCGCAGTCGGGATGTTAGCACAACTCAACATTGTTAGTCTTGCTTATGCTAGAAAAGAATAATGTTTCATCCATTCTATTGTGTCTTAATATATATGCCTATGCTTTATTTTGTTGGCTTCATTATAACTACAACGTGAACATTTTGACTCACATGTACATTCTTAGGACTCTACTTATTTGCATGAACAACTAACTTATCAAGAGGGCATGGAGAAGTCATCGCAGCACAATGCCGATAATGTTTGAGTAATAAGATATCCTTCTCTACCTCACATTGGCAACATTTGATAATTAGTTATGGTGAATTAGTTGTCTCGGGTAAATTAACAAATGGTATGTCAACTTTGTGTGAAATAACTTTTGTCTGAAGCAATTTAAAAAAAAAATGATGGTAAGATGTCTGTTTTTTTACACATGTAAGTAGTATTTTTCTATTTATACAAAATCTTTTATATGCCATATATATAAATATTGTTATATGTATTGAAGTATTTGTTTGAGGAATTATGTGAAAAATGGATATTCAAATAAACATATTTCCTGCGGTGAGGAATCCAACCGACACATTATGTGAAGATTATATGGTTAACTAACATGTGTGGTATCTTATCTATGTTACAAATAGTATAACAAACAAGGGTTAATATGTCACGTTAAATTTATATGCCGTTGTAGCAGCAGAACAAGCACAATCATTATAAACCATTAATTCCACAATTCATTTTTGTCATTCCCATTCCCTCCCACACTATCACCATTTTCCCACAATTAACTCCCTAGACACGATTTTTATCTATGAATCCTCTCTCTCTCTCCCTCATTCTTGGATGTACTTGACTCTCTCAAAGTCCCAATTGACTCAATCCACTTTCAACCTTTCCGCATCATTATTCTTCTCTTTCTTTAATATTTTTGGGTCTCCAATCAATGCCTTTAATATTCCCCATCATTCCAACTCTTCCGCAATTATCCTTCTAAAGTCTCTCCCTTTCCCAGTCCACTCTTCTGTCTTCCATAATTGTTACATTTTTGTATCTTGGTCGATAATTTTGCAATCACATATGAGGATATATAAATATCAATATATCATTTTTAATAACAACCTTAGCATTTTAGACTTTGTTAAATGATGATATGAATGTGTATATTTGTATTGGAATCCTTGAGATCTACATATATGCCTTATTGAATATATATATTCCAAAAATATTGGCTCAAATATTGTAAAATAATCATTGATCGATATTTTGAGTTACAAAAGCAGGTGGGACATGTTATATTTTTGGATATTTTGACAAAGCTTAATATTGTACTACTATATAACCTCTCCTATGCATCGACACCTTTTGTTAGAAGGTCTAGTTCATGTTTAATGAATCATTATTCATGCATTTGCTACCGTTTAGTATTATTAGTTGATGAATTTTCAACGGTAACTCCTGAATCAATAGACTATCCTACTATTAAATCAGAGAAATAGTCCAGTCGAAGGGTGGTTAACAATCAAGATTCATATTGGATTCTCAAATGAACTGCAAGGACAAACTCCTACACTATCCAAGTCTAATGGTTTGTGTCTTGAGAAGCTTACATGTTTATACTATCGTTAAAATGCAAGTAATTCTTACTAATTACAAATTTTTTTTATAAAACCCAATTGGGTTGCCTAATTTTTTATAAGTTTATGCTCCATATTCTCTCTATCTCTCTCTTCTTCCACTATTTTCTTCATCTTTCTATCCAAATTCTCTCTCCTCTTTCAAAATATGGACAATTAAAAATATTGTTTCTTTTGTCAAATTTGATAACCAATTCCTCTATCTCCTAAAGATGTTTTCATTTCCTTCCTATGAACCATCTCATATTAAAAACTTGTCATAAACAAACATGTTAGTTTTCTTAAAACAAGAAATAATTAGGAGTTAATAATGCCCTTGCAACCCCTATTATCTCTTTCCTAATTACTACACCCTTCCCTAAGAACAAAGAATTGCATTATTTTTCACAAAAAATATCCTACTATTTTCTCTCTGAAACATAAAACAGATCAAAAGTTAAAGTCCTTATTTCTGCTCAAAATTATTATTGGTAGAAGCATGTTTCTACAAATTACCTTTTCTAAAGAATAATATTGTATACAAACTTACAATACAATAGAAATTCGGATATTTTTCTCTTAATAAGATAGGTTTTGATCAAATTGACTACTTTAGAACATGTCGGGTTACTATTCAACAAAGACAATACATGTTATTAATTTTTAAGTTTTAAAAATCTAATATAAATTGAACACTTTTGATGTCACACGTGCATGTGCACGTGTGTGTTCACTAGAAAATACATAAATGAATATCTTTCACACTAAATATTCTTGAAACCAAAATAGATTTGAATTTATCTAGTTCTTTCGAACTGTGGCATCATCCGCCAACCGTCCTGTTAGAAAATCAATAATAGAATAGGGCCGAACAAAAGAACTACCACATTATTAAAATTCCTGGTACATATATTCTTACTACGAGTGTACTAATAAAATTATGCAAAAATCTTATCTTATAGCCATTTACTTAGATGATTCTATGCCATCATTTTCTCCAAAATCAAATTTGCTTCATTGTCTTTCATCCCAGACAACCATAGTAGGGCGTACCACACAAAGTCTCAAGGTGTGTGTGTGTGTGTGTGTGTGTGTTATGTCCATATATTAGGTGATGGTTGAGATATTGGGACACGTTAACTCATAACTCTAGAAAATGTGTATCATTTGGATATTTGGGAGTTTAACAAGGGTATAGATATTTTTTTATAATATTGACATTTCTTTATCTTGACAAAGAAACAAACTACAATCACAAACTTTGGAATATGAAATGTCCTCTCAAAATTTGTATTCTCATATGACTTATAAAACACCAAAACTCACACCAATAAAAACAAAATGTAACTTGGATATACAGGACATGTCAATTATCTCATGTGTAGATCATTACAGAAATTGACAGATAATCTCTTTTTTACTTGTGAGATTGTACATAACATCTAAAAATTTTATTTCACACACAACACAATATCAAAGAGATTAAACTTGAGACTATATATCACATCAAAAGTAAAAATACTATTCAAATACTTTCACTAAGCATGTATACTTGCCTGCACCATCTTCTGGACTATATAGAAAAAAAGAAAGAAAGAAAAGATTTTTAAGAAATCAGCACCACTTCTGAATATATTCTTGATGATATCAAAACTTGTATTTTGATTTTTTTTTCCTACTCACAATTGATACAGGGATAGAATCTATAACGCATGATGTCAAAGCCACTCATATGATCCATATTCGAGACGATGATAATAGTCAGAGAATATCTACACTGGAATAGATCCTTGCAGCACAAGATGAAGACTAAAAGCCATATTCCGCCTATAGTTTGTCTACTATCTTGATTATCCGACGCTATCATTTAGCTACTACTTTATATCTTGAAGTTTGGGCTTTCTAAGGGGGTATCTCCCCCGTATGAACATTTCACTCTTAGTTTTCATTGTTCATGCCATATTTTTCAGTCTGTGGTACGTATTGTACCTAACACGGAGATATCTGATGCTATCTTCCCTATTATGGAATTTGGCCTCGTGGTTGCTATGTTGGAATTCTCTTCATTAATGAAATAAAACTTATAAAAAACGTTTTGAGGATACATTATAATTTGGTAGTTCTCAATATCTTGAAAATATCAAGGAGTCTTCTCTATCGTAGTTGTCATTAAGCTTTTTCAACTACCAGCGATCACAAATTTAAATATCGTGCCAGCCATTTTAGTCACCGTCATTGCGGGTTTAGTGTTCAGATCACGTCGCCGCCCACCCACTTTCTACGTTTACACACGTTAACAGAAGGCTCGTGCTATAGCTATAGTGGAAGAAAATCTAGTCTCAACTCTCCTACTCTTAATCATAACATCTAATAAAATAAGTAATCAAGATGATTTGATTTTTGCTCCGCGGAAAGACGGGCAATCTTGTAGCTCTTACCCAATTTTAACTTTCATGCGGTATAATCCTTATGATTCTACTTCGTCGTACTCATTGTCCTTCGTTACATTCCCACTTTAGCTTTAGATGCCCTAAGTCACCCAGTGTGGTGAGTGGCAAAGGAAGATTGGATGGTTGTTTGAGTGAGGCAATCAAACACGGCCTCTAGGACTGTCAATGGGAGGGTATTGTTTGTTATCCCTTATTTATGCCATGTAGGATAAGGATAAAGATAAAGATTATTGTTATCCGTCCCATTAACCCTTTTTTTATTTCCTGTTACATCAATCAGGGAGGGTGAGGTACAAACATTATCTATATCTTTTTATTCTTTTACCTGCATATATTTAACAAACAAATATAATTAATATATAAGCTTCTAGTTAAATGTTCACCCTATTTTTCCAATAGAAAAGCTTGCATGTTGCAAGTTGCAGGTTGCCTTCCACTCCCACTGAGACTCAAATGCTAATAGTATATTATTATTAAAAGTTGAACCAATTTACAGGATCGAGAAACAATGGGAAAAATTGCTCACACACTCTCTTACTCTCTGCTCTACTTGCTTAATCAAGTGGTTTTTCTTTTTTTCTTATCTGTGTCTTGAAATTAATTAGGCTTCCCATTATATGTTTTTCTCCCTATTCTATGTGGTCGTGTTCCTCATCTATGTCCCATGAGAGCTTGGCCCTCGTAAGAGGGTGAAATCAATAAGAGAACTTCCACAATCTACTAAAATATAACCATATTGACTTGACTAGAAAAATATATTTTTTTATTCTTGGAATAATGTCTAGACATGTTACGCAAGTATACATGATCTGCTAATATACAAATTTGTGAAAATCTAAGTAAAAAAAGATGTGACTTAATCTTTATCACCCTAGGCACCACCTTAAAATAAGTTAACATTTTTATAAAATTCTTTTTATATCAAAATTACTCGTTTATCCTTTACCATCCATATTTACCTTGTGGGGAAGAGAGTATGGTAAGGGAGGCAAGAGAATTGCTGAAAAGTGTAATTACTCTTATCTGCTACCCTCTGGAAGGTAAAGATATGAGTAGAGCCTTACTCTCCCCATACCATCCCCTTTGACAGCTCTAACAGTCTCCGATATCATGTTCATTCGGAAAGTCCAAATTGTTGCATATGGGTCTTTTCTACATGGTTGGTCCTAACTGCTCAAGTTGTGGGTTGAAGGCATGGTGAATCACGAAGGATTATGCATAGGCCTATGGTGATACTATCTAGAGATATTCTCCCCAGTGAAAAATGTAGCATCAACGTGGATTCTTTTTCTCTTGTTGCTAGCTTTATATGACCTCTCACCTGGCTTGTTGCTTGGGGGGGAGTCTACTATGATTTATAAGTTACATAAAGCCTTATACGGTTTGAAACAATACCACAAAACTTAGTTTGGTTAGTTTAGTCATGCTAATGCTGATTTTGGCCTATGAAGATGTAGTACATGTCATTCTATTTTCTTTTTTTGGATAGCGGAAAGTTTCACCCCGGTCCAAGAAAGCGAGAGAGAGAGAGAGAGAGCAGTCAATAACAAATGTCGTTAGCCTTTAGTCCCTTCCTGTAGTGTTCCAACGGGATTTCAACTGAGATTCGATCCCGCAACTTGCGCTTCACAAGCAGCCGGCTTAACCAGCTGAGCTAGCTGACAAGTGCATGTCATTCTATTTTCTACATACATACTTCTTATAGATTTATACATTCGATTGTATACGTAAATTACATCGTCCTTACTTATGATGATCCATATGGCATTCCACAATTGAAAGACTTTCTCCATGTGCAGCACAAACAAAAGGCTTAGACATCAAATTCCTAGGTATTGAAGTTTCCAGGTTCAAGGAATGGATTATGGTTTCAATGGAAGTATGTTAAGAATTTACTTGAAGAAACATGAGTGCTAGGAACCAAGCCAACAAACACTCCAATAGTTCCTAAAGTTAAATTGTTTGTGAAACTGGGAAACTATGCAGATACAAACGATATGGGAAATATTAACTACCTAATAGTGATTATGCCAGACATTGATTTTTCTACTAGTGTGGTTAGTAAGCTCGTAGAGAAGTCTTGTTAAGGGTATCGTGAGACAATCATATGCACTAAGGCCATGTTTGGGTCACGGGAGATGAGGCCTGGATTGGATACATATCTTAAAATCTATGTTTTCGTTGTTTGGTTTGTTAACTGCGAGATGGGAAGTCAATTCCGACGGCAATCATATCTGGAACCCACTGGATTAACAAAAGGGGCACCCTAGTGCGGAATTTATTAATCCCTCCCACCGCGACTTTCTCAATTTGTATCGATACACCAGATACATTGCTTTTTACATGCGATGACGACTCAAACTTTGGTTTGCTGGGTTACTGACACCTTTGAACCAGCAACCAAATATGAGGAAACATTTCAGCAAGAACGTCGTCGTCCATGATGGCAAGTGGGATCTAGTACAGTCCAATCTCCGGTTTCGATTGGAGGAAACATGCACAATAGCTCCGATGATGGAAAATAGTTAATCCTTACACAGCTGCACAACAAAGAGGTTGCAATGCTCCGAGACTCCGACAATGCAGAACAATTAATAATTGCACAGCTGTGCTATAAGGAGGTTGGAATGAAGGTCTTCTCCACTTGAAGCACTTTGCCAACAATGGTTTACGGCAAGGGGGAGCAAATTATTTGTTGCAAGCATTATTTCCAGCTAGCAAAAGTTGTCCAATAACCAACAATGGAGTTCTGAAGCATCTGGGACTCCTTGTGAGGACGTGACAATAGCCCAAAAGCTTGAAGGTCGGTTGCAGGTTGAACAAATGTCATCTAATGTCATCCTACGGTTTAAACAAACACAAGAATGCATTTATAACCTTGTCCTTCTCAATTTCCATCCAATCCAATCCATGGTTCAGATCCATTTCTTTCCTATGCTGCCAACCAAATATGGCCTAAGAGATATCTGTAAAGAACTTCGGATAGGTATATCATATTAGAACCGTAGTCAACAGAGACGCATGGGCTCTTTAACGAAAATTGTGCAGCTCCACTGTTATGGACGCTCCATGAATGGTTATTGCTTATTTGTGGGCGGAAACCAACCACCTTTGCAAACCAAATAACAGAGTTGTAGCAAGGTCCAACATGAATAATATAGAGCTACATCCCTTACCGTGCCTGAGTTGTTGTAGATAAAAAAATTCCTAAAAATATTAGGCTTCCTATAAACTAAAGCCAAGAAGTAAAAGCGTAACAACCATGTAACCGACCAAATTGCGCACAATCCTATCTTTTCATGTGAGGATAAAGTAAAGTTATATTGTCACCTTCTCAAAGAAAGGCTTTAGAATCAACAAGGAGTGGCAAAGTGGTCAAACATGGCATTACCTAACAAAAAGACCTAAGTTCAAATCCCAACAGTTACCTTAATTTATCACATTCCTGGACGTTCGACTATCTTCTTGCTAAACCTTGTTGTGAAGTCAAATTTTATGCAAGAAACTGAAATTTTTTAAAATTTATGCGCCAACCAGAGGTGAAGCGATCAAAGTAAGTGAGGTGTATATGTACACAACTGAACTTTACATGGCAGTTCCACGTTGCGTAAATGGGTTGTTGGCCATTTATAATATATATTGTTAGTGAATATTGTATTGTCAATCAGATAGATATCAAATGGACTCTTTCATTCGTATGTTCAGTTACCGAATGCAACTTAGTTTCACACTAGTTGCGATTAGATGAGAGATATCAAGTGGACTCTTCCGTACGTTCAATTACAGAATGCAACCTACTAAACTTTTTAAGTGGTTGTGAAGTCAAATTTTAGAACTAACAAGGAGTGACACAAGTGGTCAAACACGACATTAACTAACAAAAAGACTTAAATTCAAATCCCAACAATCACTTTGTTAAGACGTTCAACTATCTTCTTACTAAACCTTTTAAGTGGTTGTGAAGTCAAATTCCATCCAAAAACCTGAAAGTTTATAAAATTTATGCGCCGACCAAAGGTGAAGCGTCAAAGTAAGTGAGGTATACATATATGTACAGAACTGAACTTTACATGAGCTTAGGCAATTCCACGTTGCGCAAATGGGTTGTTGGCCCTTTATAATATATTGTTAGTAAATATTGTATTGTCAATCATTAGATAGATATCAAATGGATTCTTTCATTCATATGTTCAGTTACGGAATGCAACTTAGTTTCACACTAGTTGCGATTAGATGAGAGATACCAATTGGACTATTCCATCGGTATGTTCAGTTAAGTGGTTGTGAAATCAAATTTTATGCAAGAAACTGAAAGTTTATAAAATTTATGCGCCAATCAGAGGTGAAGCGTCAAAGTAAGGGAGGTGTATATATACACAATTGAACTTTATATGAGCTTAGGCAGTTCCACGTTTAAATGGGTTGTTGGCCATTTATAATATATTGTTAGTGAATTAGATAGATATCAAATGGACTCTTTCATTCGTATGTTAAGTTACAGAATGCAACTTAGTTTCACACTAATTGCGATTAGATGAGAGATATCAAGTGGACTCTTCCATCCGTATGTTCAGTTATAGAATGCAACCTACTAAACCTTTTAAGTGGTTGTGAAGTCAAATTTTAGAACTAACAATGAGTAGCACAAGTGGTCAAACAAGGCATTACTTAATAAAAGGACCCAAATTCAAATCCCAACAATCAAGTTGATTTACCACATTCTCATGTGTTCGGCTATCTTCTTAGTAAACCTTTTAAGTGGTTGTGAAGTCAAATTTTATGCAAGAAACTGAAAGTTTATAAAATTTATGTGCCGACCAGAGGTGAAGCGTCAAAGTGAGTGAGGTGTATATATATGTACACAACTGAACTTTACATGAGCTTAGGCAGTTCCACGTTGCGTAAATCGGTAGTTGGCCATTTCTAATATATTGTTAGTGAATATTGTATTGTCAATCATTAGATAGATATCAAATGGACTCTTTCATTCGTATGTTAAGTTACGGAATGCAACTTAGTTTCACACTAGTTGCGATTAGATGAGAGATATCAAGTGGACTCTTCTTCCATCGGTATGTTCAGTTACAAAATGCAGCTTACTAAACCTTTAAGTGGTTGTGAAGTCAAATTTTATGCAAGAAACTGAAAGTTTAGAGAATTTATGCGCCAAGCAAAGGTGAAGCGACAAAGTAAGTGAGGTGTATATGTACACAACTGAACTTTACATGAGCTTAAGCAGTTCCACGTTGCGTAAATGGGTTGTTGGCCATTTATAATATATTGTTAGTGAATATTGTATTGTCAATCATTAGATAGATATTAAATGGACTCTTTCATTCGTATGTTCAGTTACGGAATGCAACTTAGTTTCACACTAGTTGCGATTAGATGAGAGATATCAAGTGGACTCTTCCATCCGTATATTCAGTTACAGAATGCAACTTAGTTTCACACTGGTGCCAAATTCAACTGCATTAGGTCATCTCTTCACAACGGTTTTTCGCAGTTTTCTTTTTTGGCAATCTGGCGTACAGTTAGGAGCCGTTTGGATGGAATGATGTAGAATACCGGTAGTCTTTTACAAATAAACATCTTCGGTTAGTGCTAACCAATATTTCTGCATTTTACTCTGCTACATATTACAGCAGAATGGTGGATTTTGAAGCCCGTCAATTCTGACGGAACTGTAACTACAACTTCTGATTTACAAGAAGGGATGAACATCGGGTTAGGCCGGATAATATGAGTGGGTTGCGTTTAAAATTTAAAGCCATGTACATGCTGAGGTAAATCCAGGTCTGAAATTCTGAATGCTGGATTAGATTTATGTACATTATATACGTATACATCTATGTGCGCCTTGAAAGAAAAGTACACAGATTTCTTGATGTAATAAGTAGCACGTATCCAACCAATGGAAACATGGATAATCCACAATCAATCAACATGATTAGTGAATTGATATTAGTAACATAATCATCATTGACATGGATAGATGTACTTTATTTTTTTATTTTGATCTCAATGTGCCATTCAAATGGAACCTTTTACTTTTTAGCTATGTATATTTTAACAATTGAATAAAATATAACATCAATATTTTCATTTATAATGTATATAACACTCAGAAAAGTCATGTCATTGGTTCATTAAAGAATAATAAAGAAGAAACTAGCTCATTGCATAGGAGATTATGTTCTCTTTTTTTGCTCATATGCCCACATGAAGGAGACAAATGAATTTTTATCCTTTTAATACCCATTTCATTGTATATACATATAAGATGAGGAAGCAAAAAACCACGACATTATAGATTCTACAATTTTTTTAGTCCATACATTCACTATGTATGAGAAAATGATTTTGTTGCTCTTTCGATATCTATTTCATTGCTATGGTATACATATTCCAACTGCATCGATCACAAAGTGTGTGTAGATAGAGAGAGAGTTAAGCTGGAATATATTCGAGTATACCAGAGACATCATACACCTCAATAATTTTCCAATATGAAGTAATTATTTTGGAAATCTAAACCGTTAATCTTCTTAAATATCTAAAGAACATACAATATAATAAATTTTAGTTTATTTGGACACTTAAAGGTCATGCATTTAAAAGATGCAAAAATCATACATTTCAAATTAGTTATGTGCTCGATTTTTTTGTCTTTGGATGAGTGGCTTACACTCATCCAAATGAGCTCAAATTTTTTTATGTGCTCTATTATTATTATAACAATCAAGATCAATAGATAGGATTTTATAAATATATAGTCTAGATAGACTAACACCATTTAGATGTACGATGTGATCTTAATACTCAAGTATATTCTAACCTGACTATTATATATATATATATATATATATATATATATATATATATAAAGGTTGATAACAAAATATATATCATACTAATTTGGTTTTCATTAGATGTAACAATTTTTAGTATGCCCATTCAATGTTATATGGGCAAACCCGAACTCGACCCGAAACCTAGCATTCTTATATAGGCTGAATATAGTTGACATTTTTCAATTTTATTCAGTCCCAAACCCAACCTGTGACCTATTTTAAAATGTGGGTTTAGATTTAGGACAGACAAAACCCGGTATAGCCCGGTCGAATGCTCATCCCCATCTACAAGCCCACCTGTTTTAGCAGAACTGGAAACCACATCCTCTGGTTCAGTTGCAGCGTGTTTTGTATATTGACCAGCTGTCACCGACCGGGATTTGTATTGTCTCTAGCCTAACGGCCCCTAACATTCTCCTTTACCGTCCACGCACTTACAAAATCCAACAAACCAAACATAAAATTTTATTTTGCGGAATTTTGACAATGCAGCATTTTAATAATGCTGGATTGACAAAATAAAGGATTTCTAAAAATCCGGCAAACCAAACGTGCCCATTATCTAACTCACGGACTCAAAGGGCACGTTTGTTTTACTGGTTTAAACGAGATTGAATTGTACTCTTGCATCCAGCGACACGAAATTTATGTTTGATTCTTTGGAGATGTAAAATGGAAAGAATCCAGCATTTTTCGTCCTATAGTAGCCGCTGGACTATAATGTCCGTCTCAAAACGGCTGGACGCCGAAATACAGAGAGCCGGCGCATCAGGTCACTGCAGCGGACAACCTGGCACTCCGTGGTCCCTGGTCTGGCACTCTCCGCTTTTGACGTCGGTGGTTGCAAAAATAAGAGATCCTCCCGCTAATCCAAACATACATGTTTTTTATGTTGCAGTTCTGGAAAGCAGCAATCAGCTCAACCGGGATTAATCAAGTTCCGCATTCCTCTTAATCCAGGCAGATTCCGCAAAACAAACGTGCCCAAAATGTACGCTGAGAAACACCTGGTTGGATAAGTAAACTCTGACCTTACGGTTTTTCTTCTCAGCTATTGGCAAATCCTGTCATCGGTATTTTCCATACGTGCATCGTTAGCTTAGAAGTAGCTTCTGGAACAGCTTTAGGCCCCGTATGGATGAACCCAACCAAAATACCGGTACTTGCCATATAAAAGATTAGTATAGCGTATTAATTTCAAAACTGCTAACTACCGTATATTAATAAACTTAGCAGAAAATGCAGATTTCACAAACCACCCCGATACCGAGCACTGCCACGATCCTCAATTGTCTGTTCTCTGTTTCACGCCACCTGACGCTGCTAGCCGCAGCTTAAGTACAATCTGCCCCTTATATTAAAAAAAGTCAGATTATCGGGATTCAGGAAGTTGGTACCCAAACTGCCCCTTAGTTTAACAATCTGCTTAAGTACAAGACAAGTTACCAAAAATGTTATATTTTTCAACCAGAGACTTTTGGTGGTGGTGAAGGTAGGATCGTAGGAGCTTGCAAAGCCACATTAGATGTTAATTAAGATGAATGGAGTGACCAGTCGATAATATATAATCATAAGATTGGCTTACCTGCATACTAATGCACTTAATCATTAGTACATGACAACCCATGCTACATTCGTCCATTTTAAAGAAACAAAAACCGCAATCATGTCAGAAGCTGAAAACAAAGTGACTTGCTAACTTTCCCTCACCTAATCAAAATGACAAGAGGCCACTCAAGTCCGCATCATGTCTTGACTCCAAAAACTATATACTTTCATCAGAAAAGTAAATCTTATCATACAGAACACTTTCAGAGCAATAATAATAGGTTAGCCAGTCATGAACCCCACACGACGCTGACTTGCCACCCACGTTTGCCACTGCCAACATAGTATTAGCTAATCAGGTATTTATCAATAGCAGTACATGTTGATAAGATTTGCATCTTGCAACTTTCAAATATGATACATCCACTAAGCCTGCTGTTTCAGAGGCCTGAGGCCTGTTTCTCCTTCAAAGTGGTTGACAACCAATCAAGGCCTTCATATAGGCCATCGCCTTTTAAAGCACATGTGCCCTGAACGTGCCATATTCTGTTCTTGAGGTCGTAGAGCCCAAGACCTTCGCAGACCTCCGTTGGGGACATCGCACCTTTCTGGGAAAGAGGAAGGACGTAATTTAGCAGGTAGTTTTCGTTTTCTAGATAGATCACTTTGTCACACAATAATAAATTATATATTCGGAAATATTATAAAATCAGGAGACTGCCAGCCATTTTTATATGCCTGTAAAAAATAAACATTAGAATTAAGGTTGATGCAAAAATGTCTACGCATTGTATTAAAAGGGTATCAACTGTATTGTCGACCCGTTTCGTCATAAGCATAAGCAGATGCCAACAAGTATCGATGTGCAATAACACAAGACAACCGTCTTGTTGTTTCAACTTCTACCAGTAGCACTTATTATCATCTAGCCTGAATCCCAGACACGTTGAGGTCAGCTAGCTACATGGATCATGCTTTTCATTCAGCTCTGTTTTGGGTTATATTCTCGTCACAATTAAATGAATAGCAATCTGTCTTTATCAGCTCTCCCAAGTTAGCTTAGGTTTACCTTTTCTTCTTTTTACTTTGTAATTCAAAAACACTATTCGCTAAGGTCCAAACTATATAAAGCAACCCTCTTGACAGCATCATTATTTTCTTTTAATGAGAATGATCAATCGGAACTTATCAAGTTTTTTTTGGCATAGAGACCAGCCACATTTGAAGTTGCTCCGAGTTGTACACCCAAAAAGATCGTTTTGTAATTCCTAATTAAGACATGATTATCCTAGCACAAGAGGTCTAAAGGAACGATTATGGGTCCAGAATGGGCCTACTCATACCCCCATCCAAGTTGTGAGATACACACAGTGGGTCAGACACTGCCAAGGTACCAATACAAGGAGACCATGGGAAACGCATTGCCATCAGCCACAAAGGTAAATTGACACCTTTGAGCAGTGCTTTTGTGAATATCATCATTCAACATCATCTAAGCCTCAATCCAACTATGCTAGGGTCGGATACATGGATTATTCTTTACCATTCAACTCTATTATGAATCATTCTCTGATTAAGATGAAAAGATTCAAAACATCTCTTACAAGCTCTTCCCCAAGTTAATTTAGGCATGCATATTCTTTTGACTATGTTCAACTCAATAGCATTGCTTCAAATAGACATGTTTGTCGATCTGTGTTGCAGGTGTCCATACATCTCAGGCGACCCTCATACAACTCATCCTCAATGCATACCACCCCGCTTTATTTCATAGCATGTCTCAAGCAATATTTCTTGTCTTCACATGCATCCATCTCAGCATACGCATTTCGGTTTATCTTGTTGATACCTTATCGCTTCCCAGCCCAACATTCACTCCCATATAGCATGGCTGGCTTTATAGTTATTCTATAAAACTTGTTTTTTCATTTGATAGGAATATTCTGGTCACATACTACTCAAATCGCACTTTTCCATTGCAACCATCATGTGTGATTATGTGACAAACATTTTTTTGAACATTGCCATATATTTGAATAATGGTCCAAGTAACAAAATGTATCACATTTTGGTACATGCACTCCGTCCAATTTGATCCCACCATTCGCATTTTTGGAGTGGTTGAAATTGCAGTGCACATACTCTATTAGCTTCTATTGATCTTAAATCTATCAGATTTCATGCATTTCTTCGAAGTTCAGCTTTATCATTCAATTCTTCTTTTGTTTCATTAATCAACATATGTAATCAACAAATAACATGCACCAAGAGATATCATCTTGAACATGCTTTGTCAACTCATCCATAACAAAAATAAATATATAAGGGTTTGACATTGATCCTTGATGTACTCCAAGTCTCTAAATGTAATGGGAAACCTTGAGTGTCTCTTATAGGAGTCACAACACTTGCAGATGAGCTATCAAACATGTCTTCAATCAAGTCAATATTGCCACACTCGTTTACTTCGAAACCCTTCACAACACTTTCCTTAGGTGCGCAATCACAAGCCTTCTCCAATCACAAGCCTTTTTCCAAATTAGTACAAACAATGAGAGGATGTTTTATATTTATTGTGTACCATGGTTTAAAATTTCAACTGAAGAGGCAAAATTTTGATAGGTGCCCAATAGAAAAATTTACGTATATGGAGAACTTTCGGCACGTACTTTTGCTTAAAAATTCAAAAAGGTAAAAATGAGAAGTATTATGTATTATCTAATTGCATGCAAGAAATAAGACGTAATATATTATTGCATAGGAAAATATATGCATAGATTTCATAATGGAAATCTCCATCAAAATAGATTTGTATCTTTTCACTCACACATGCAGGACCCCCCCCCGACACTCAGTATCAACATATGGCATAATTGCATCATTAGGTGTATTTATGTATGTATATCACCGTTAACTTTTGTGACTTAATTCTTATATTTGTACGTCGAAATGGTTTATTGATTGAAAAGGATTCATCAAAATTTCTATTTTCTCTAGAACATCGGAAACGACATCAAAATCAGACATTTTTAACTATGATATGTACTTCACAAGCCTCCTTATCACAAAAACAACATTTCTTGTGGAGCTTCCACACATGAAACCAAATTGGTTGTCTACTATTAGAAGTGTAGATCTCAACCTTTTCTCAATAATCCTCTCCCAAAGCTTCACAGTATAACTCATCAATTTGATGTTTTTGTATTGTACAGCTTTAAACATCTCTTTTCTTCTTGTAGACGAGGAATGTTACCATTTCTCCACTCATCCAACATTTTCTAATTCTATAAAATCTTATAGAAAAAAGGTTCTTAATCACATAGCTCCTTCATCCTTCATACTCTTGCATACACCTTCACATTCTGGGTTGCATGCCTTACTTGTTTTCATCTTTTCCAAACCAGATGTCGGATAGTAAAACTCATGTGTAAGTGATACCTCTTGTATTTATGTCACAAGTCTTATATATCCATTCAAAGTATCTCCATTAAAAAGCTTACTAAGCAATTTTCCATTAGTTCTTATCATCATCATCCTTTACCAACACTTTATCATTTTTGTTTGTGACACATTTTACTTTGACTTGATTGTTTTCCTTTCCATTCTCTTACATGAGCCATTTTATACATTTTTTCCTTCTATTGTGTTCGACTTCTCATAAATCTCTTCAAAGTATCTAGATATGGCCTCTTGAACTGCTTTCTTAACTTCTTTCTTTACTAATTTGTATCTCTAAAAGGTTGCATCATCTAGAGATTTGGGCAAACTCCTAGAAATCTCCTCATTGAGTTTATTAACCTTGTGTACTTTAACATTCCACCACCAAGTATTTTTTTGTGGAGGCCTACACCATTTGGACTTCCCAAAACCTCTTTGCCAATTTTTTCTATGGAAGAGCTCATTGCCATATAGTTTAACATCAAAATCCAAGTTCCATGTACCCTCCTTGATAAGTTTATCATAAAATGCCAATTTTTTTTCTCATTTTAGATTCCACCACTCGATCATTTATCTTTTTCTTGTTATGCTTGGGTTTTACATCGGGGATGGACATATCTCGTTAGCCGCTAGAGTGCAACAGGGAGACCCTACTTCTTTTTGCCCTTGTATTACATCCACTTATTCATGAGATTAGAGACAATTGTAAGCATCTCCTCCATGCTTGGTATCTTGATGATGGGACTATAATTGGAGACACAGAGGAGGTGGCTAAAGTACTTGATATCATTCGGCGTACTGTCTAGGTTTGGGTCTTATTTTGAACATTTATAAAATTGAACTTTTCTGGCCTTCTTGTGATGGTAGGAAGCTTCACAAGGGGTTGTTCCTTGTTGACATTGGGAGACCTTTGGTGGGAGTGAAATTACTTGGAAGGTGCGGTGAGTAGATACAGAGGCTTTAGTAAGGGGTTGGCCATGAGAAGGGTGACGAAGGCTATTGAGGTGATGAATCTTCTTCCCCAGTTAGGTGACCCACAGACTGAGCTCCTTTTGCTCCGTTCTTATATGTGTATTGCCAAGTTGATGTTTAACTTACTCACATGTCACCATGTATACATGGAGGAGGTTGTAACATTGTTCAACAGGGGTTTGCGAAGGTCTATTGAAGACATTGTAGTTTGTGGAGGTCCTTTTTTGGGAGGGGGCTTCAATGGAGGATCGCTTCCTTATCCATTCGTCTTAGTGGTTTGGGGCATTACTCGACGACGAAAGCTTCCTCATATGCTTTTGTGGCCTCCAAAGTCCAATCTTGGGTGCTTCAGGATCATATTTTGCGAAGCAATGGAATTTATGGTGTGGACTCTGATTTTGATAGTGCTTTAGATTGTCTTTGTGTCACTATCCCAACTTCCAACCTTAGTAGTTTTTCTAGCAAGGACACCATCCCCCCTTGAACCAACATGATTTGTCGAGTGCCCTTTATAGAAAAATTATTCAGAACGTGGAAGTTGAGTTTGAGATGACTGCTAGACAAAAAGCAGTTTTGGGGTGTCTACAAACTGATCATGCTCAAGATTTTGTGCTTGCTATTCCTATTGATGGATTACAGTTGCATATGTCACCAGTGAAGTGTCATACTATCCTTAAGTATCATCTTATGATTCCTTTGTTTCCTGTTTATGAATATATGACCAACTTGTTGTAAGACTTGTTTGGGCACTTTTGGGGAGCATGCAGTTCATTGCAAAGAGTTATCTGGCTTCAAGTATAGACATGATCTTGTTTTAGATGTTCTCTACAACGTACTCAGACATGTAGGAATTGCAACTATGAAAGAGGCACATGTTAACTTCTTAACTGGTCCACTAGAGGGGAGATCAACTCTTAGACCGACTGATATCTTAATCTTTGGATGGGTTGGAGGGAAGCATGCATGTGTGGACCTGACACGGGTTTATCCACTTGTGGGCTTGAGGGGTGGGGCATTTACTGCAGGACAAGCTGCTCTCAAAGCTCCAAAGTAGCCAAGCATGAGAAAGCGTGCTTCGACAATCAACACGTTCTTATACCTTCGAGTTTGACATTTTTGGTTTCTTAGCAGAGGAGGTTGTGGATCATCTCAAGAGGGTTTGAAACGTTACGCATAGTAATGTAATGACCATCAAATCCATGGATGTGGTGTTTTGGAGGATTGGTCTTGCATCCAGAAAGGGGTTGTGATGCAGCTTGTTGCACGTTCTGTCTCAATGTAATTTTGATTTCTTATGCTTATCTTTGTTGATCTTCATGTTAATATTCAAAACCACCAACTTATGTTGGTTGAGTTCTTTGCCAGGGATCACTGGTAACATCCAATTTGTGGATGTTACATGCCTATTTTATCCTCATTTCCAATTAACATCCTAGGTTTAATGTTCACAAATCTCACTTTCACTAGCATTTCACGAGTACTTCCCTCTTTATTTATATTTTGGATCCTTCATTAGTAAAATACTAAAACCAGCACAACCATTGGTAACTGCCTGATGACACTTTGGATAAGCCAAGCAGCGCCAACAAGGGTCATGTTGGAGAAATATTGGTCACTCACCTATGATATTCCCTTCAGCTACTCAGCAGTCAACACTTACCAGAATGAAGTCTTAGGCCAGCCATCGACCATGTCCCAATGCCAACCCCATCAGAGCCCGACCGAAGCCCCAACAGAAGATGAGTCGAACGGCTCGCCTGCTTAGCCCTGACAGGTCAGCACCCCATTGACGAGTAGGCTTGGAAATGGGCAGGTTTTTTGAAAACTTGCCCGACCTGTGCAGTTTTTTTGACCCAACCCAACCCAAATCCGAAATGGATTCTTTTTTTTGCAAACCTAACACACCCAACCCAAGCAAACCCCGACCGGACATCAAAAACAATATATTACCAACATTGCTTACTTACCACAATGAAACAACACTAAAAATTGTATCAACAAGGACAAGAGTCCAGAAGCTTTCGTCGACCACCTTCGCTCCTCAATACCTGGAGGACCATCTTCGGGAGAGCAAGGACTGTCAAGCATTGTCGCCATCATCGCCATCACTTCCGCAGTGAAGAAGGACGTTGCTATCGACCACTAGTACCCATATGGCACTTTTAGTTGTATTTTTTTCTTTCTTTGTCATCTTGTTCATCTCCCTCCATCCATCCATTTTGGTATGGATTCGCTCATTTATAAATCCATATTGTCTCGCATTACCATGAGTGACTAGACCTTTTTCTTAGGTTGGGAGTAGCCATTAAGGCTCTCGCAACATGTAAATACTTATATCCATTGATTGTATACTCTTACCAATCTTTACCTTCATACTCTTGGTCTTTAATGCTTCACATGCATGATTAGCTACCATCTTGTGTCGTTTGATTGTTAGTGCCTCAAAAGAGTAGTATTAGTCTATATCTTGAGTTATGGAGTAGAATGAATGCATTAGAATGTTGGAATACTAAAGAGTAGTATTAGTCTATATCTTGAGTTATGGAGTAGAATGAATGCATGAGAATGTTGGAATACTAAAGCTAATGTTCATATCGTTGTATTTTAGATTGTATGTTTGCCATCTTCAGAGATAGACACTCTTATGATCTAGATCTAACCCAATCTGAGAGAGGAGGGGATAGACACTAATGATGAATGCTTGTAAACTATGCTAAGGATAGACAATGGTTGTGAGTATTGCATGTTGGCGAGAGACCTTAAAGAGAGAAACCCAATCTAAGTTTTATTCATATATTCAAAACCAACCAAAAGATCTAAGTTATATTTTGCCTTGTTAATATAGATTTACTTTACTTTTGTTGTTTATTTTTTTATTTGGATACCATTGTTCTATAAGGGACACCTATCTCACTTTTTGGTTAGACGTAACTAAGCCAAGGTCTTAAGTTACACTTGTCACCCCTTATCCTTGTGTCTGACCCCCTTTACTACATAGGACCCCATACTATCGTTGCGGGCATCTAAGTATCGTGTTACAAATATAAGTTCGACTACTCTAGATCTGCCTCCGTTTTGGACGCGTGATATTAGCAATCAATCACTTTGCAATTCTTCTATACCTTTTTATCTGCATGCCTTATAAGTCGTCAGGGAAGCGACAACAAAGTTTCGCTTGTAAATCGTGTGTTCAGGGCACACAGTGTGATCGGCAGATGAGCGGCATCAAAATTTGACTGCACAATGTGTGAACCAAGCACACATCCCGTGGTCAATAGACAACAAAAGCGAGCAATAGAAAATGGAGGGGGATCCCAAAACATCGGGAAAGATCCACTATGAACCCATAGTCTTCCATACGGCCAGGAACAAGATGTTAAAGCAAAGGTGGCCATTAGTGGGCTAGAGGGAGTAGTACGGCTTCCCAAGTAATAGCCATCTAAGATGATGCTACCGGGAAGGTTGTAGGCCCACGAGTAGATGAAGAGTTGAAAAGGTTTCCAAAGAAGAAAGAAGGGGGGAATGTGGGTTGTGGAAAGGAAGGGACAACGTCAAAAGATAAGAGGAAGGTCAGAAAGATAGGTCTTCTCTGCGATTCTAAGATTCTTGCTTTGATTCCATGTAAAAAGGTATTCTTTGGTGTAAGTGGTTGTTGGGCTCAGACCTATTGTCATTAGTCTTTATCACATTTTCTAATTATCCTTAGTACACTTAAGTAAGGATCCGTTTACCCAATTTAGTGTATCCATATAACCCTTTGTACTCCTATATATAGGAGAGCCTTCATACTCTTGCAACTAATGAGAATCATCTCACGCACTCTCGTTTATATAGTATTAGAGCACTGAGCTCTCAACCCAAAATCCTCATCTTCCTCTTAACCTAAAGTAGTCGCCAATCCCCAGAGCAAGGCCAGCAGCAATAGCCTTAGAACATGTTATCGTTGCCTCCCTTGTTAAGGGGCATGGCCGCTAAACCCTCCCCCAAGGCAACAACGTTAGCCTAAGAAGGGCAACATTGTCATCACCTCAAGGGATATGGGCAAACCCCCCTCATGTCGTCACTACAACTCGTCCCTCCGGATGTCGTTGCCACTTAGAAGGGGCGGCAACCTCTATGGTAGGTAGGGAGGGGGGCGTCGCCCCTTGTGTGCGGCGCAACAATGTTATCGGGTCACTACTGGCACAATCAAAGAGGAAGTGGTTGCTTCCTCTCCTTGCAATCACACAGACCAGGAGGGTCCGTGTAAAAAGGTATTCTTTGGTGTAAGTGGTTGTTGGGCTCAGACCTATTGTCGTTAGTCTTTATCACATTTTCTAATTATCCTTAGTACACTTAAGTAAGGATCCATTTACCCAATTTAGTGTATCCATATAACCCTTTGTACTCCTATATATAGGAGAGCCTTCATACTCTTGCAACTAATGAGAATTATCTCACGCACTCTCGTTTATATAGTATTAGAGCACTGAGCTCTCAACCCAAAATCCCCAACTTCCTCTTAACCTGAAGTAGTCGCCAATCCCCAGAGCAAGGCCAGCAGCAATAGCCTTAGAACATGTTATCGTTGCCTCCCTTGTTAAGGGGCATGGCCACTAGACCCTCCCCCAAGGCAACAACGTTAGCCTAGGAGGGCAACATTGTCATCACCTCAAGGGATAGGGACAAACCCCCCTCATGTCGTCACTACAACTCGTCCCTCCGGATGTTGTTGCCACTTAGAAGGGGCGGCAACCTCTATGGTAGGTAGGGAGGGGGGCGCCGCCCCTTGTGTGCGGCGCAACAGTGCTATCGGGTCACTACTGGCACAATCAAAGAGGAAGTGGTTGCTTCCTCTCCTTGCAATCACACGGACCAGGAGGGTCCGTGTAAAAAGTTATTCTTTGGTGTAAGTGGTTGTTGGGCTCAGACCTATTGTCATTAGTCTTTATCACATTTTCTAATTATCCTTAGTACACTTAAGTAAGGATCTATTTACCCAATTTAGTATATCCATATAACCCTTTGTACTCCTATATATAGGAGAGCCTTCATACTCTTGCAACTAATGAGAATTATCTCATGCACTCTCATTTATATAGTATTAGAGCACTGAGCTCTCAACCCAAAATCCCCAGCTTCCTCTTAACCTGAAGTAGTCGCCAATCCCCAGAGCAAGGCCAGCAGCAATAGCCTTAGAACATGTTATCGTTGTCTCCCTTGTTAAGGGGCATGGCCGCTAGACCCTCCCCCAAGGCAACAACGTTAGCCTAGGAAGGGCAACATTGTCATCACCTCAAGGGATAGGGGCAAACCCCCCTCATGTCGTCACTACAACTCGTCCCTCCGGATGTTGTTGCCACTTAGAAGGGGCGGCAACCTCTACGGTAGGTAGGGAGGGGGGCGTCGCCCCTTGTGTGCGGCGCAACAATGCTATCGGGTCACTACTGGCACAATCAAAGAGGAAGTGGTTGCTTCCTCTCCTTGCAATCACACGGACCAGGAGGGTCCGTGTAAAAAGGTATTCTTTGGTGTAAGTGGTTGTTGGGCTCAGACCTATTGGGCTCAGACCTAATGTCATTAGTCTTTATCACATTTTCTAATTATCCTTAGTACACTTAAGTAAGGATCCATTTACCAAATTTAGTGTATCCATATAACCCTTTGTACTCCTATATATAGGAGAGCCTTCATACTCTTGCAACTAATGAGAACTATCTCATGCACTCTCGTTTATATAGTATTAGAGCACTGAGCTCTCAACCCAAAATCCCCAGCTTCCTCTTAACCTGAAGTAGTCACCAATCCCCAGAGTAAGGCCAGCAGCAATAGCCTTAGAACATGTTATCGTTGCCTCCCTTGTTAAGGGGCATGGCCGCTAGACCCTCCCCCAGGGAAACAACGTTAGCCTAGGAAGGGCAACATTGTCATCGCCTCAAGGGATAGGGGCAAACCCCCCTCATGTCGTCACTACAACTCGTCCCTCCTGATGTCGTTGCCACTTAGAAGGGGCGGCAACCTCTATGGTAGATAGGGAGGGGGGCGCCGCCCCTTGTGTGCGGCGCAACAATGCTATCGGGTCACTACTGGGACAATCAAAGAGGAAGTGGTTGCCTCCTCTCCTTGCAATCACACGGACTAGGAGGGTCCCCAACATTGACATATGTGATTTTTTTTGCACCTCTGTAAATTTTCACGTTCCTCCTTCAATCATCACATAGTAACAAAATTTGGCAATTTTTCTTATCAAAAGAGTGGTGATTAATCATGACTTTTTACTGCCTGACATTGCCGAATGTTCTACATGTACGAATCAAGGTTCTGACTTTTTTCTATTTTTCATGATTGTGTTTTTTTCGCGATTTTTATGGTTATTTAAGAACTTTCAAGTTTTTAAACTTTTTTCCTGAATATCCGGGTTTGGTTCGCTTGACTAAAACCCAAATGAATTGGCTTTTCCTCCAACCAACTATTCCTCCCTCTAACCTCCCCCCCCCCCCCCGCCAAAAAAAAAATACTCGACCATGTGCTTCCCCCTACAGGCCTATAAATTCCCCTAGGTTTAGAGTGCTCCCAAGCACTTACGTGTGCATCTCCGACACGGCAACAGTTTCTGCTCACAGCTACAGTTTAGCTGTGAAGTAGAGTTGAAGCTCATGGTGGCAGCAGCAAACATGCTTAGCCGGCCAGAGTTGGAGGAGTATCTAGTGGCAGCAACTGGAGCAGTTCATGGTTTGGTTTGCAACAACGGCAGCTCAACCTTTAGGTATGCTCTTCCTCTTTTTGTCCATTCCACTTCCTTCTTCCATGTTATTCCTCTTCTGTTACCCTACTTTCTTCAACTCCATCCTCTTTTCCCACACTCTTCTCCCACACTAAAACTTTCCTCCCCCTTGTGTTGCTGAAATTTCTTTCTTGCATTTTTCCTTCCCCACTCTCAAATCCTTCACCAATTCCTACCCCCCCCCCCAATTCTAGTTTCTTAGTATTGCAGCTGCTGACCCCACTCCCTGTTGCCCTTCCAATTCCTCCCTCTCCATGCTGCTACTCAAATTTCTTATGGCTTTCCTGTTTCCTCCTCTCCCTTGTTGTCAATTTCACCTTCCTCAAACATCATTCCTCCTCTCCCCTGTTGTCAATTTTCCCTCTCTACATCCCCCTTCCTCAAACGTCAATTTCTCTTCCCACTTTTATACATGCCTTCCCCTCTTCCCCTCTATCTCTTTTACTTTTGTTTGATATAGTAGCAAAGTACTGACGTCCATCTCCTCTTTCCTTGTTCAGAGTTCTGAAAGTCTCAACTGTCAAGCTCCCAGCTTCTCTCATTCTACAAGATTTTGACCACTGCATCAAATAACTAGGCATTGACCACCCTTCCTCCTAGTATTTATAATGCCATTACCCTGTGTTTTGGAAAGCGCGAAGCATGTGGATTGCTCCCCTTGAAGCGGGAGGCGAGTAGGTTTTGAAGCGGACCAAAGCGGGCGCTTTTTGAAAAAGCGGATCACATTATTTTAAATAAATTTGTAAAAATTTTGTGATTGCCGTACTACCAACAAGAAGAAATATTTCTCAACAATCAAGTATTTTGATAATATTTCACTGCTTCAAATGACTTTTACGGATCAAAATGGATCCCAATAACAGAAGTACATGTTTACAAGCTAAATGGCAAAAAAAAAACCATTGTCCTCGCTCCTAGAACGAGTAAATACAAATTCATCATGTAAGGATGCCTCAATGTCCTTAAGATCATTGTCACTATCCATGTTTTTGTCATCATCCCAATCATATTGAACATCACCATACTCCTCGTTTCGTTTTTCCTTTGTATCCACCTTTGAAGTAGTAAACCTTGTGCTTTTCCTAGTCTCTACCGCTTCTTCGATATGCAGTTAATTCAGTCCTAACTTGTAAATAAGTAGAATAGTCATGTTACTTATGTCAAATACCTTACTATGTATAATGCTGTTGCTGTGTCTACGTTGTTCATTAATCATTACAGTGCAGGAAAAAAGAAGTACTAAGTAGAGATACACTAATGAAATTGTACGTGATATACTACTGAATCAGTACAGACAATGCATTGTAGTCTGAAGTACTGATGTTTAACAAATCATAAAATCTGTATACGCTGTATTTGCAATGCTTAAGTACTACTACTACATAACAAATCATTGTCGTATACTACTGCATAGATTTCTTCTTCGATATGCAGTAGATTCATTCCTAATTAGTAAATAAGTAGAATAGTCATGTTACTTATGTAATCAAATACCTTACTACGTATAATGTTGCTGCTGTGTCTACGTTGTTAATTAATCAATGAAGTGCAAGAAAAAAGTACTAAGTGGATATGATACACTAATGGAAATGTACATGATACTGAATCAGTACAGAAAATGCATTGTAGTCTGAAGTACTGATGTTTAACGTGGTAAAAGCAATTTAAACACTGATGTCCATACTTAAACAGTTTAACAAATCAAAAATATGTATACAGTGTGTATTTGCATTGTGATGACGTTATAACTGATAACTGATAACACTGATAACTGATAATAAACAAATTATTGTACTGTTTTACGTTCATATGGAAGAAAGGGGGGAATAAACAATTGCTTATTTGCTGTGCACTGCATATGATTACAGTAATACCTACAGCAGTAAGTCCCCCTACTAGTATGTGTTCATGACAAATCACACCATTGATAACATTACTCATGCAATGCTGGTCGGAAACTACCAAAAAATTGATGGAGGGAGCACTAAATTTTAACTGGCAGGAAACAGGTTCGGGAAGAGAGAACAGAGGAACGGGATTGCTGCTGTCACTGCCATGAACAAGGAAAACTGGCGTGCGTAGAGAAGTTTGAGGAGAAAAATTGAGAAGTAGCAGAAGACAGAGTAAGGAAGAACATAAATGTTAGGCTATTACTGTTGTTATAGTTGTGATGTGCGTAGAGAAGAATCCGCTGAGGCGCCCTCCCCCTTGACTCCTGAACGGCTGCCGAGAAGCCTACGGCAGTTGCTCCTTGCCTTGCGTGCGCCTTCCCCCTTGTTCCTGAACGGCCGGCGAGAGCAACCTTTGCACCTTGCCTCCTGAAGGCCTCTGCCATGCAATCGTCTGGCCGGAACGATGTGGATGGGATGAGTAGAAAGAACGATGTGGAAGGGATGAGGAGATACTGCTGGAGACATGCTCTTATAGGAGGACAAGGGACGAAATCAGGGTAGGAGTCGAGCAGTCCTAGCCTCGGCGGGTTCCCTCTCGTCGCGAGTTAATGCTATGGCTGCGGGCGCAACATCCCAATTGGAAATGGGAAAAAGAGGAGTCGAGGGTTTGAGTATCAAGGGGCCGCAGGGTTATATCACTCGGAAGCGCCCGCTCCAGCCGCTATATCGGGTCCCGCAAAAGCGGCCCAAGGCCCGCGAAAGCGGCGCAAAACGCCCGCTTCAGATCAAAACGCCTTTAAACCGCATATGATCCTTTTGATGCGCCCGAGTGAGCTTGCCGCTAAAGCGGGCGCTGAAACGGACGCTTCGGGTGCTTTTTAATTCACTGGTAGAGCATTACCCAATTAGAACATTTCTGATCTTTTATTTGATATGAATTAACTATTTGATTTTCCTGTGCTCGGTTTGAAATTGTTTAATTAGCAACTCGATCTTCTTAATAGCTCCAGGACATTGCCATCTGCTTGCCTTATTGCCATTTTTTTATAATAACTGATTTTATGGTGTATGTGCGTTTATACATGGTGACACACACACAGACGGTGTGTATGTGACTTATTCGATTTATTCCTAAATAGTTGAGCGAACTTTTTCGATTTCTTTCTGATTTTTTCTGAATTCTGGTTTTTCTGGCCAGTTAAAAAATTGTCGAATCCCGAATTCGTTATTCTGACCATCACTATGTCCTGATCTCCTATAAAAAACAAAAGAGTAGTATGCTAAAGACCCCATAGTCTAAAAAAGGTAGCAAAGTGTGTACTTTTTTGTCCTCTCCATGTCAGTCCCTTATATCGCACGGTTGAGTGACATCAATGTTCCATTGGGAGATTCATGTTTTATTATCGCAGTGTCATATTCATGAGATTATTACCTATTGTGCCATATATTTTGGCATCGTAGTATTTTCCAACCATGCTTGTATACTTTATAGTGCTCCTTTGTCTTCTTATACGCTTTTATTTATGTACCAATATCTATTACCTATGAAGGATGGATACGGATATGGATGCATGTACTGGCACTGGATATGATGATTTTTATAATATAGGATACCGATAGGGCATGGACATAGCAAATTTTTTAGTGTTTATTTATAAAATTTATTAAAAACCAAAACATGTATTCATAAAAAAGAAATTTAAACAATCTAATTTCATTCACAATAAACATAAACAAATGATCAAAGGGTTTATTAGAATCAAAATTAGTTTATAGGTATATTGCAGCGTTTCCTTAGCACTCTAATTGACCAAGGATTTTAGATATAGTTTGAAATTATATTTTGGAGCCATAGCCTGCTGCACGTTTAAGTGGACATTATATCAAGAGCAAGTCACTAGAAGTATTCCGCAGAATGGTAAAAAGGACAAGGTTGAGGAAACAAATAGCTGAGGACACAATGCTTACTTTTAAAGAAGATGAAATCGATATTGTTAAGATAGAAAACCAAAATAAACCAGAATGGATTTAGTCACTAGAACAGAGGCATGTTAACCAGCAGTTACAAAATGAAGCCTTTCAGAGGATGTGGATGGCATCAAGGTGCATAAAACATGTGCCTCAGCAAGGTAAAGCATCCACAAGTACCATGCACGGGTGAATGAACTGCTTTGCAATAAAGAACCTGGAAAAAATTCATGATTAGATAGGGAATTAGGTTTGAGAAGAGAAATCCCAAAAAAGGGGGAGGTAGAAACAATAAAGAGAAGGAAGGCGCTATTTAGCAAAGGGAATGGTGACATATCTCAGACTGACTTCATGGGAGTAGCTACAACAGCCTTGCTACTAGTTACTACTTCGCAGGAAGGGCTGAGAAGGGAGCTAGTGTCTTGGGTGCTAATTGGGCCAAGTCGTTTCTAGATTTTTTTCCTTCCATTTTTTAGTTGGGTACAGCTTAAGAGTATCCGGCAGGTATCCTGGTAGGGATGTAACGGGTAGGGTATGGGGAGGGTAAGGCTCTACCCTTACCCTTACCATCCAGAGGGTAGCGGGAAAGAGTACGGGTAATTAATTACCCTTCTGAGCATTTTCCTTACCCTCCCCTTACATTTACCCTCTTCCCCACAAGGTAAACGGTGAGGATAAAGGGTAAACGGGTAATTTTGATATAAAATGAATTTTATAAAAAGACTAACTTATTTTAAGGTGGTGCCTTGGATGATAAAGATTTAATCAAATTTTTCTCGACTTGCTTTATCACAAATAGGATATAAGTAGACCAATGTTAATACTTGCTTAATATGTTTAGACATTGGTCCAAGAATAAAAACAAAACATCTTTTTCTATTTAAGTCAATGTGGTTATATTTTAGCAGATTGAGTGAGATCTTTTATTGATTTCACGCTTCAATGAGGTCCAAGGAAAAAAAGTCATGCGACAAGGAGTTCAACTATTTTGTCGGGTCGACTTCTTTCGGGAAGTTTCTCGACACTACTGGTCTTCATAGCAGCAACCGCTCACTTTTCATGGGATAGAGATGAGAAATGTGACCACAAAAGGGACACCTAGGCAAATTCTAAGCATAGATAAGAAAAAAAAGGAAAAGCCATATGGTTAAACAAGTAAAGAAGAGGCTAAGGGGGTGTGCGATCACTCTTTTCCCATTGTTCCACATCCATGTCAACTAGTTCAACATTTAATAATATTATACTACAAGCATTTGAGTGTGAGTGGGAGTGGGAGGCAAGCTAGAAGCATCTATATAATTAACTAGAAGCATCTAGGGTGGAAATTAACTAGAAGCATCTATATAATTATATATTTATGTAACATAAATGCGGGTAAAAGGGTATGAATAATGTCCATCCCTTACCCTCCCCTTTTAATGTGGCGAGGAAACGGGGATAGGGTAAACGGAAAACATAAACCTTTACCCTTACCCTAAAGGGTATGGACAAAGGGTAAATGGGTAATATCCTCCCCATTGACAGCCCTATATCCTGGAGTAACCATTAAGTATTGGCATCCTCGTATCGGATACGGGTTCGGCACCTAATTTGGAGTATTCGTGCTTCATAGTCTGTTATGGCTGACAGTGTTCATGTCACCATGTTGCTATCTGTAATGATAAGTCGATTGTTTCAGCTACTAGATTGAACTGAGACAACTTATTGCACTAGATGAATGCAGTCCAGACACTCTTTCAACCTTGTAGAAAACTGAAGTACATCAAAAACACATCACCGTCAAAACCTAGTTGGGTTCTGCGATGGATCTAGGAGTTCATGGAGCCCCACATCGTTGTGAAGTACATGTGGTGTCACAAAGTCAAAATTGTGTGAGATGGGATGAACCAATTTTACACTCAAGAAGAATGTGCTCGCAACAACCACTATTTGTTCTCTCCAAACACTTCTGTTGAGGTCACCAGCGAAAGGGACTTTCTTATCACAGGTCAACTCCATAACGCTCGCATACCTGATATGCCATTGTCATCTGCTCCTACTTGTTGGCATGTCGCTACCTTTCATGGACCAGGCATATAGTCGCATGTCCCAGTCTGTTGCTATGGAATTGGCTCGCGTCTCCTGGACCAACTCCTTTGAAGCTCAAGCTACAGTCATTGCAACAAGTCATGGTCGTAGATGGGGGCCAGGACCGCTCCCCAAAGGCACCTACTTTGTCAAGTTGGGCAACACTGATAACATATACCATTCCAAGCATGGGAATCCGGCCCACGATGGGTGTAGACATGGAAGAGGCATTGCACATTTTACCCACACTCCACAACCGTCCGTCGGCCAAGGGGGCAAGGACCCACCATGGCTGATGCCGCTTCCATTGCCTCCTTTGGGGTTCCTCTCATGTTTCTCAACAAATGAGGGCCTTTTGTTAAAATTTTAAATACGATCCTCATTGTAGCAGAAAGTGTTAAGTGCAAATGGGATATAAAGGGGAATTTCTATTTTCTGTTAAGTGATCCTCGTACGAGAGAAAGCCAGTAGTTGAAATGGAAACCAAAATACAGAATGATTTCTAGTTGCCAAAATACCACTCATACATTTGTTGACAAAGTATTAAATATCTAACTAAGCATACCATATCTTGTTTGTTTGCAAAAACCAAAATAACGCTGTTCAGCATGAAAGGATCCTTGATGATAGTCTGACAGGAAATAACACATGGATATAAGACGTTAGAAAATTTACATAAATGAAAATATTATCAGAACTCTAATTTTTTCTCTTGATTAAATTATGAAACCTGAAACTCAGCTCTTGCTTTTCCAATTCTCTCCCTATCCAAGGAATCTACGACATAAATCTGCCAAAGTCATATTAAAAAAACTGAGAAATAATATTACATTTTGGATGTTCAGTAGACGTTCACTAAATAGACAAAAACATAAGCAATAAGTATGGCAAACAAGGAAACAAAATAAATTCTGCCTATCCAAAAAAATATATTCTTTTCTTCCCTAGTGTGGGAATGAGGGGCATGGTGTTTAATGTACAGGTAAGTGGCCTAGAAAAGTTGATGTCAATTAGTAATATTACATAATTCAAGGTAAATATATAGATGAAAAACTAATCCGATATTTATGTGAGCATATGAAAGCATATCCAAAAGCCATTCACACCCTCTTGAAAATTATCTTATAGTCAAATCACACATTTGAGAAAACACCGCCGTCGTTGTCATCATTATCATTGTCTAAGCCTCGATTCCAGCCATGTTTGGGACCAGAATAACAGCAAATGATAAAAGATAAAACCCACTGCTTTGTGCCAGCTCTGAAACGTGTCCAACAGAGCTCATCCACTCCCAAAACACGTTATGTTTGCTTCAAGCTGTAATGACAATAATTCATGTCATTTTACTGGAACATGTAAAGGAGAAATGCCTGCATCTATCGTTGTTCTTAAACAATTCACTGGACAAGTCATGCACACTGTTTTAGCTGAAGCTTAAGGGCCAGCCCTATAGGCTGACGGTCTAATATTTATGGTTAATAAAATATTCGGATCACCATAGTAAGATATCTCCTTTTCTAAACTCTATTATGATGTTTCCATTTATAAGATTAGCTATATTTGGAAGTTTTACCATGGTTCAGGTATGTGTGACAATTTGATTAAGACACAAGCTAATTTAAGCTTTGATCTCGGTGCCAAGTTTCCGTCAAAATCAAGTAAATTTTCTATCGACAAACAAGGGGAGAAAGATATGCAGCTGAAACAATAAAGCCTCTTTTTTAAAGTAAATATAGAGGGAAACGAAGAGCCTTTTCCAAATCTGAGCTAAGGCGGTTTCGCAAATATTTATGTTGGTGCGTACAAACCATACATCCTATTTACAAGAGAAGTGATGCATCCATCCCATTAGGTCATGCATTTTGTTGTATACAATCAATATTGCTACCACTAATAGGGAATCATTCCTAAAACTCAAATTCAAATGCTCCATAGTTCGTCTAGACACGTACTAGAAAGACGGTATATATACTACTAAAACCCTAATTGTCACAACAATTGTGATTACATGCCTGATTGATAGCCAAATGAAAATATAAAAGGGAACCTACAAGAATACTTAGAGGTTCTAAACGGAAACTATTTCATAGTAAATCCCGAAACACAATAAAAGAACTAATTAAGCCTGATCATATATGCTATCAAGCTTTTGGATATGAGAGCGGGACTTGTGTTGCATCAGTCGCTTTCGTGTCGAATGATCTCGTGTTGAGATTAAAATGACCTTTACAATGTACGATAATGCCATATCCTCGTTCGAATAAGAGTCATCAGACAAACGTCACTTCCACTATGAACGATCAAGGCAGTTAACACCATCAAGTCTAGAAGTTGCATCCATGAATGGTAGGAAGAATATAACATGGAATGATTGGATGATCGTCATAGGCTTCCCTAGCGGTGCTGCATAAATTTTCAAAAATTAAGGATATAGGTCACAAAAAGGACTTCTAAATGAGTGGTGGAGAAGCTAAAGTTCAATTGCATAGGTATTGTTCTTTGTCTTCAGTATCCACTCTGGCTCTAAAGTTGATGAATCAACCACACCTACGAGCACAACTACATCTAATTAATTGGCATTGACGTTCTCATCCTCTGAATCATCATCGTCCCATGTAAAGCATTTTAAGCATCAAGAGTAATGATATCCAACTTCACTACATCCAATGCGTGAGTGCATTAATGGAAGCTTCAATGGTCGCACAAATTGAACACGCATTTAGGCTTGAGAAGTGTCCCAAGATGAGGCAATCGTACATCACCATTCTTCAAATGTTCCCAAGTGGAGAAGTGGATACACGACATTGCATGGTTATACCAATCTTTAGTCCATCACAATTGTTAGATAGCAAAGTAGAGCATACTACGGGAAATCCGTCAAGTTAATGATGTTCATTGTGTTGAACCCAACGTTGAAAGTCAAAGATGCAAATGTCTCCATTATACACTAGTCCTCCTAAAACACACATAGGAGAACATGTTGGTGGAGTGTTGTAAAGGTATGCAATGGATGCCTCTTGTAGAAGCAAAAGTCATGAGATGTCCTTTGGATGTGTGATCTGTACCCTTAATGCATGGATCCCCTTAATATGGTTGTTGGTATGTAGCCTAGGAGACGGATTTGGTTGTGATGAAGCTTTTTGTAACACCACTCACCACCAATGAAGGAAGTTAGGGGTATAATATGCACCCTCCCTAATTTTCTCATAGGGCCAGTAGAAGGCAACAAGTGCTAGTGGTCGACGTAAGGAAAAGGGGAGGGGATCAAGGACAGGAACAGTAGTGGCACGAAGGCTAAGGGAAAGGAAAGCGAGACTAGTGGTGCCTAGAGGGAGTGAGAGTGATGTAGAAGGTGTTTTGTATCTCCCTCGGACCGCCACAACCATCCATAGTGGTGCTTGGAGAGAGAAATGAGGCCAGTGCTTCAAGTGGCAAGCTTGGTTGTCTACAACCATGGTGAGGCGCTAGTCCTTAGGAAAGTTGTCGCCCCCGGCATAGATGGTGCTCGTGGTTGAGAACTATGTTAGGGGGAGGCAGAGCAAGAAAATAGCAAACAGAGAAGAGGGGGAGGAAAGCATAGGGGAAGACACTTTCTCGAGGTGGTGGAGATCAAGTCGAAGGGGAACTAGGAAGGAGGAGATTGAGGAACAAGAAATGTAGGAGGAATATTAGTGGTGGTGACATATTGTTGTAGAGGGAGAATGTGTTTTTATGGCATGAATCAATTCGAAGCCTAGAATTTGGGATTAATAATTAGTGTATCATAAGTCGGATCAGTCTAGACCTAGTCACATAGGTTTGGCAGCTTTTGAGTTTGGGTTCTTGGAATCTAAACCTAGGGTTTAGATCTTAGGCTCTCATACCAACTAATGGGGAACCAATTCCCTAAAACTCAAATACAAATACTCAGTCGTCACCCTAGGCATGTGCCCTAAGGCTGGCATTATAATAGACTATTGACACCCTAATTGTCACAAGACTCACAACAATTGTGAACGAACACCTAATTGATAACCAAATGAATAATAAATTTTGAAAATTACCAATAAGGCCCTGACATTACACTTATATCCTAAAACTGAAATAATTGCATAATACATCCTAAAACACGATGTAATAATAAAAGAATGAAGTAAGCTTAATGATGTTGTATGCAATTCGGCCTAATGTGCACATTGCATATAGGATTGGGACTGGTCATGCATCAATCATTGTTCCGAAAACTACTTCATTCAGTCACATATACGCAATTAAGAGAGAAAAACACCCCCTCCCCTACAACTTGTAGCGGAGGTCATACGCTCAGGGGAGGTATTCAATAGAAAATTGCTTGTCCCGTGGTTCGAACATAGGTCCCTTCATTTAGGAACACCTGAAATTGATAAACGCACTATCCCTCGCCGACATATATGGTTATGACTAATGTGCACACTGCTTATATGGATACACACTAACTACACATGCAAGCTATGTAGCCATATTTACAGGTGTATGTAGGGCATATGTGGGTGATCATGGGACTTATTTGGTTGCATATACGGACATGCTGCCAATTTTTAGAATGATTGCTTCTATCTATATTTTACTATTAACATCTGAAATCTACTTTTTTATTAAAAAATTATGGTACAAGGAGGGGGTCCAACCTTATCACAAATGCGATGAATGATGTTGCTTATTTTAGCCTCCCTAGAGCTACAACTGTGGTTTGAACCCACATGTGGCTAGCAAACTGACAGCTTACTAGTTGGACTAACTCACAAGTGTGGTTCCAAATCTACTTATATTTCAAACAACCTAATACTAAAAATGTTTTTCAATTTTGACGGCGCATACCAAAATAACTTATAGTTGTCTAATGGAAGCTTGATTTATTGGCAGAGCCTTAGAAGAAGCCCCACTAACTTGCATGTCTATTAATTTGTATTTGTTTTCTTTGTATATTTTATGTTGCCTAATGCATGCCTATTTATTAGGCCTCTGAAGTATATGTAATTGCTAATTAGATAGTGATAACGCCCCCCGCCCTCCCTTGTGGACTGGATTCCTCATACTGAGCAATTTGTTGAAACACATAAATTTGGTGTCTCACCCTCCTTATTCTTCTTAATCTCACTTTTGTACATGGCATCAAAGCAAATTCTTGATCTAGTCTTGGAATTTTTTTCCTTCATGCTACAGTTACTACCAGAAGTTATTTTAGCACTGACCGACAATTGTTCGACCCTGATGTCTGGGATCTTATTTTCTGCCATCCCCGTGCTTTGGATCTTCTTACTCAGTTTCTCCACCCTAAGTGGCCTACAAAGGAACATTCCATCCTTGTACAAAGGCTAACAATTTGACCCTGGATTCCCTAGCTTATTCGATGCCATCACGGGGGTTCTAGGGCTAGAGCCCACTCCTCCTGGAGGTTTTAGGGTGTCCCTTAGCCATCTCTCTAATCTAGTCAAGGGAGGCATGGTTGGGGCATAGTATTCCCCCCTCCTCAAGCTGGGCATCGTTGGGTAGTATGGTACCGATGCCTTTTTCTGAGTGGTGCACTGTAGCAACTCTGTTGAATAAACATATAAAATATGGATCTGAAAGGGTGATGTGGATGGTCGGTCGTTGATGGTCCTCCCTTCTAGCTCTTCTTTGTTTGGACAAAAAATTGTACTCTCTTGCTGGTAAAGTATTATACAAAAAAATGGGAGAAATCTAAAAGGGGCTTGTGGTTGCTTGGTTGCTTCCTCTCTTCTCCCTTTTCTTTATTTGGACAACAGTTTGCCTTCTTTCTCTCTAATTTTCTTATCCTATGAAAGAGTCCCTGATTAAAGAGGCTATGTGAAAAGTTGATGGAAACCAAATCATTACAATGAAGGCTAACCGGGTGAATCATATGATTTGAGCAGCAACAACACAAAGTGTATTGCAGAGAAAGGCAAAAGTTGGGCACATCAATGGATAAGAAGAACCAGAGCCACAGACAAAGGGCAAAAAATGAAAGCAGTATGATGTATGGTACTCTATATACAATCAAATTACAACAAGGCTTGTTTGCTTCTGCAATGCTGAGATCCAACCCCTTATCTTCATTAAGAAAACCACCAAACTCATATGGTTCACCACCAGACTCATATGGTTCACTCTTAGAGACATGGCCACAAAAAAACTGTTAATATATTTCATATTTATTCTATTTTGTAATTTCTATATCCTGCTGGACCTCTATGTAAATTATCCAGTTTCTCTTATTAATAAAAAAGGAGAAGGCCTATGGCCTCTCTCAACATTGCATTGCACGTTGCATTGCGGCACCACATTTCACATGGTACCAGAGCAAGGTTCCTAACCTAACCCTACCCAGCCGTCACAACCCAACGCCGCCGCCGGTCGGCCGGCCGGCCGCCAGCCTTCCCCGACCGATAGCGTGAACAGTAACTCCTGCGTGAACAGTACGGCAAAGTGAATAGTAACTTCTGCGTGAACAGAGCACGTCGCCAGCCTTCCCCGGTCGTCGCGTCGCCGGCCCAAAGCAGGCGGAGCAGCCGTCTCCCGGGCCAGGCGTCGTAGCCGCCGTCCCCCCTTCTCTTCTATCTCCAAATCGTCGGGTCCTTCGGTTGATCCAACAGCTCAAACCGGAGGGTCCGTCGGTGCGTAAGAAATTCCTAATCACGTCTCCTCCATGTGTGATTAGGGAATTTCAGTTGAGGGTTGTGGATGCGTCAGATACGCATCTGATCTTGTGACGTGACGTGTATCTCCCCGTCACCCATATCTTCTTGTGACGCGTATCAATCCATCACTCTTCTTCTCATCAAATCATAGAGGACACCAAGGCATCTACCATCTACAGTGAGATGTCACCTATCCCCTCCATCAAGCTGAACAGGAAGAATTATCTCTTATGGATGAATGATGTCCATACTGTATTGGAGTCACGCGACAAGGCGAGACACGTTGATTCTGATCCTCCTGCACTTACTGACAAAGGCTATGCTGAATGGAAGCGTCATAACAGTCTGGTGAAGACCTGGTTGTGGGGGAGCATGGAACATGGGATTGCCTCGAGGTTCATGTTCTGCAGTACTGCCAAAGAGATCTAGGATGCAGTGAAGAAACATTATTCTCAAGAGAAGAATGCGCTTCGTCAGTTCATGATATATGATCGCTTGTTTGCAGAACGACAAGGAGACAGACCTTTAGAAGAATACTTTGGAGTGATTCAAGGTATTGCACAAGAGCTGAGTTTCTACCATCCAGTAATTGTCCAGGAGCAAGTCAAAGACAGAGATGACTTGATCATAGCAAAATTCTTGTCTGGTCTGAGTTCTTCGTGCAGTTCAGCACGCAGTGTTATCTTAGCTTCTGATAAACTTCCCAGCTTGGAAGAGGCCTATTCAAGGATTTTACAGGCAAATTTTGAACATGTTGATCCTACCGTAGTCTCATCTCAGAGAGATTCTCATGCTTTTGTAGTTGTTGCAGTGAGAGGAGGACGGACAGGTATGGGCCGAGGACGTGGAACTCGCCCTAAGTGCACTTTCTGTGACAAACCTGGACACACAGTTGAGAAATGTTGGAAGAGGCATGGTTGACCTGCTGCACCACCAGTGGGAGCATCAAACTTTGCTACCACTACTGAGTCTACTGAGCCTCCTGCTTCGAGTTCTGGTCCTTCTGGCATTACACTCACCAAGGAGGAATATGATAGATTTATTCTGACTACTCAGCATCTGAGCTTGGGATCATCATCTTCAGCCAACTTGGCACCCACTACTGGTAATCAGGCTACCTCTTTATTGGCTTCTGATTCTACTTCATCATGGGTCGTTTACTTTGGAGCGTCACAGCATATGACTGGTATGAGGAGACTTCTTCATTCCATTGACTCACATATTCCTCACAAATCTGTAACAATAGCAGATGGTTTAGTGAGGCGAGTGTTAGCCAGTGGATTTGTTTCTCTGACCCCTGGAATTGATCTTAAATCCGTACATTATGTGTTTGCTTTTCCTTTTAATCGTTTGTCTGTTGCTAAGTTGATTGATACTGTGAAATGTACGGTAACTTTTGGACCTTCTTGTTTTGTAATTCAGGATCTGAAGAGTATGAGGACGATTGGTGGGGGGCCTAGGAAAGGTGATCTCTACCTCTTCCACGGTGACAGTTTGCCTCGCCAAGTGTCTGCTCCTGCTCCATCTGTCCTGTTGAGTGGCTCTCCCTTACTGTGGCACTACAGATATGGACATCCTTCTTTAGAGAGTCTGAGAAAGTTAGAACCCGATTTGTCTCAAGTATCGTCTCTAGAGTGTCAATCCTGTCAACTGGGGAAACATCATAGAATGTCTTATCCCGGTCGTGTCAATAAACGGGCGTCATGTCCTTTTGAGTTGGTCCATAGTGATGTTTGGGGTCCTGTAAAAGACCACAGTTATAATACTTTTCGTTATTTTATCTCTTTTGTGGATGACTTCTCACGTATGACTTGGATTTATTTGTTGAAAAGTCAAGAGTTTGTGCTATCTATTGTCAAACATTTTCATCAAGAAATAAAAGTTCAATTTGATTGCAATATTAAAGTTCTTCAATCTGATAATGCCTTGGAGTATGTTCAAAATGCTAGGGCTGATTTTTGTAGTTCAGTTGGGATGATACATCGTACATCCTGTCCTCACACCCCTCAGCAGAATGGGGTAGCAGAGAGGAAAAATCATCATCTCCTTGATATTGGCAGGACAATCATGTTTCAATCGAATGTTCCTAAACGTTTTTGGTCTGACGCCCTTCTTACTGCTTGTTTTCTTATCAACAGGCAACCTTCTTCTGTGTTTCAAGGACGTACTCCTTTCTCTGTCCTACGTCCCAAAGATCAAACTTTCCTTGTTCCTCTTAGAGTGTTTGGTTGTACTTCTTTTGTCCACAATTTTGATCCTAAGGCTGATAAGTTATCTCCTAGGTCAATTAGGACTCTCTTTTTTGGGTACTCCAACACTAGCAAAGGGTACAAGTGTTATTGTCCAAGTCTTCGTCGCATGTTTGTGTCTAGAGATGTGACTTTTAATGAATCCACTCCATATTTCTCTAGTGTTCCCAACAAGGGGGAGCAATTATGTGAGAGAGTGCCACCATCAGATGCTAATGAGAGAGTGCCACCACCACATCAGAGTGGAGAGTGTCACCCATCATTCCTGACTATACTATAATTCAGGAAGAGCAGCCAACAGATGGTCCACCAATTCAACAATATTCACATGTTTATAGCAGACGAGGCAGACAAGATCCAGAGGAGGTAGTGACTCCAGTCTCTGAGCCCTCCCCATCCTCCTCTACTCAAGGGATTCCTGAAGAACCGTCTGACCTTGATGTTCCCATTGCTGTTCGCAAAGGTACCCGTTCCTGTACTATTCGGCATCCTATTACAAATGTGTGTTGTTTGTCCAAGTTATCTCAGCAGGCTCGCTCATTTCCTCTTGGGATTGATTCTATGGTCATTCTAAGAAATCATCTTGATGCTATGAAGGATATTGGCTGGAAACAGGCTATGCATGTTGAAATGTTTGCTCTGTTACAGAACAACACATGGGAACTTGTCGACTTACCTCCAGATAAAAATGATGTGGGATGCAGATGGATATTTACAGTAAAACATAATCCAGATGGTTTTGTAGAGAGATTGAAAGCTAGACTTGTGGCAAAGGAGTACACTCAGACATATGGGGTTGATTTCTTTGAGACCTTTTCACCAGTGGCTCATCTGAATTATGTGCGTATTCTTATTTCTCTGGCTACTACATTTGACTGGCCTCTATTTCAGCTCGATGTCAAGAATGCCTTTCTTCATGGTGATCTACAAGAGGTGTACATGGAGCAATCATCTGTTTTTGTTGCTCAGGGGGAGTGTCAGAAGGTGTGTAGACTGAAGAAAGCCATCTATGGATTGAAACAATCTCCTAGAGCTTGGTTTGACAAGTTCAGTGATGTTGTGCTAAAGATGGGTTTTTCTCGTTCTGTTACTGATCACTCTTTATTTTATTCTACTTCTGGTGGATCTATTATTATTGATGTGTATGTTGATGATATTAACACTGGTAGTGATTCCACAGGCATATCTCGCGTGAAAGCGGGCTTGCAGGGGCACTTTCACACAAAGGATCTGGGAAAATTGAGACATTTTTTTGGCATTGAAGTACTTAGATCTCATGCAGGTACCAATTTGTCTCAGAGAAAATATGTGCTGGATTTACTACAGGAAACTGGCATAAGTGAGTCCCAAGCCTGTGTCTACTCCTATGGACTATCATGTGAAGGAGGTGACTGATGATGCTGATTATCCAGATCCAGGATATTACAGGAAAATTGTGGGAAAATTGATATATTTGACAGTCACACGTCCTGACATTTCTTTTGCTGTAGGAGTGGTGAGTCAGCATATGAGCTCTCCAAAACAGTCTCATTGGACATTTGTCTATCATATTCTGCGATATCTGAAAGGTGCACCTGGTAAGGGAATCACCTATTATAGGCTGAAGACTACTGTATCCACACTGTCTCTTACTAGTTATGCAGATGTAGATTGGGCTGGTAATCTGAATGACAAGAGGTCTACGTCTGGATATTGCACATTTATGGGGAATCATCTTATTACCTGGAAAAGCAAAAAGCAAAATGTTGTGGCAAGATCTAGCACGGAAGCTGAGTATAGAGCAATGGCACATGCATGTTGTGAGTTGCTGTGGGTTCAATCTGTACTTTTTGAATTAAAGATTCATGTTTTGTCTCCTATAGAACTCAGATGTGACAATCAAGCGGCCATATACATTGCTAAGAATCCAATCTTCCATGAACCTACTAAGCACATTGAAGTTGACTGCCACTTTATCAAAGACCAGATCAAGAATGGAACTGTTGTGACTCCACATGTCAAGTCTGAAGATCAACTTGCAAATGTTCTTACGAAGCCATTGAGTCCCGCAGCTTTCCAGAGTTTTTGCAACAAGCTGGGTCTACACGATATGTACACTCCAGCTTGAGGGGGAGTGTTACTATATTTCATATTTATTCTATTTTATAATTTCTATATCTTGCGGGACATCTATGTAAATTATCCAAATTCTCTTATTAATAAAAAGGGAGAAGGCCTATGGCCTCTCTCAACGCTGCATTGCACGTTGCATTGCGGCACCACATTTTACAAAAACGATACCATGTCTGTCTATTAGTTGGATGCCAAGATTTATGGTCTCTGACAAAATTCCAGCACTGTTACTAGTTACTTCAGCTAATTCAATTATAAGTGGGAAGATCTTGGTTACTATTTGATGGCAGAATGGATCTGTGAAAAAAAGTTTTGGGGATCTGAACTATTGAGAACAGGAATCAGGATCATTCAATTTATGTGGGTTTAGAACTAACTTTGAGGGGATAAAACTAAGACGAGATCCTTTGTCCTTATCGGAGCAGAATCTACTGCAAGGTTATAAACTAGGAAAAACTGAAAGAATGTGATAGACCCAAAATTTTAATCCATAGGGAAAAGCATGTCAGACACTCTGATCTTGCTACTTCAGGCAACTTGACTTTCTCCATAATTGATAATACAAGGGGAGTCTCTACAAGATGTCCTTGTTCTCACTGTGTGGCTGGGAGAACCACAACACTGAGTTTTTTAGCTTCTTCATCCTGAAAAGAAAAGAAAAAAATCGAAGGTAGGTGTAAGATCAAAATAAAGATGCTCATAAGGACAACTGATTATCAAGGAAAATACAAAGTATATGGTCTCTGTCATGTTAAAGTGACCACCCTGCAAAGGATTTTATCTTAGTTTGACTGTAACCCAACTCATAGCATGTCTAATGCTTATGTAAAGAATGCAACACTGGCTATTAATAAGATGGCTCTTGGTGTATATTCTTCTTGCAGACTTCTTTGGTGTATATTCTTCTTGCAGACTTCTAATGCTCACACACTCTGGAGTGGCTTGGATTCTTCTACGAATATATTAACCTCTACTCGTGGGCTCATTCAAATCAATGAAACTGTCATGGGGAGCAATCCCGGTGGATATATTAATAGACAATTGATTATGTTTTTAATCATTGATCAATAGTATCTATAATAAATTTGGATGAGTTTCCATGCCTCACCTCATGTTACGCCCACATTCACCTTCTCTAGATGTGGCAAAGAAAGGCTTGAAATTGGAAGACGAGGAAATTGGCTCAAAGGTGGCCCACTGAATACAAGCATAAACTTCCTCCTACTTGGGAAGTTCATTAGTGCCAAGCAGAATCGCAAATTTGGTATTCAGGAGATAGACGACCAATGTGAAAATTTCAAAAATCAAAAATTGAGGGAAATTGAGTAAAAAAGGGTAAAGCAATGTTGAATATTCAGTCAGGATCAAACCGGATGGTATACAAACACACACATGCACATATAATTAGGGCTAGCAAAATCAGACTCGACCTGATGGACCTGGCCCAAAGCCGAATTGTTTAAGCGAGTAAGGGTTTAAGGTTTTTCAACCCAACCCAAATTTGACCTAAACCCAAAGAAGCCAATATTATTTGAGGGTCCAGTTTGGATTTGGACTTTAGACCTGAACTGATCCGATTGACCCAAAATTCGCAATTACATATTTGAATAAATTAAAAATACTAAAATGCAACCCACCCAATGGCTTGTTAAATTACTACTATATCTAATGTATCAGAAAGTGGGAAGCAGGAGGCGTGCGGACAGCACCCTGTAACCGATTAAGCGGTAGGCGGATGATTAAGCGAGCGATTTTTGAAAAAGCGGGTGCCTAAATTTTATATATTTTTATACAAAATTACATGTATGTGTATATAAAAAATATATTTATAAGAAACTTCTATACATATCTAATCAGCAGATCAGCAATTAACTAAGTATTCATCAATACTTACTATTAATCAGTATCTCTAATCACTAAAATCAACAAGCAGATCAGTAATTGTAAATAACAAACTATGAATTGTTGAATTAAAGTAATCACTAAAGTAATACTAACCAGTAGTACCAATCATTAATCACTGAAAGAAGCAAGGAAATCAGTAAAACTAATCATGCATTACTAGTATAATAGAACAATAGGATATTTACTTAGATGCATTACAGCAGTACCCAATTATTACAGCTTACACACAAAGTATGCATTCTAAATTAGGACTAGCTATATCATAGAACATTTAATGTATACAAGTTTCATATATTATAGTCAACACTACTTGGACTATGTAATTAATTAATGTTAGATGCTTACATTAGGATTTTTAAACAAAAGCGGGCAAAATGCGGGAAAAAGCTGGTGAGGAGGGCAAAAAGCGGGTGATTATGTTCAAAACGATTAAGCGGGCGCTTAGGGGCTAAATTAGGCGGATGAGGGTCATGGGCGCTTAAGCGGCCGCTTAAGCGGCCCGCCTGGCCGTTTTTTAATTCACTGACTATATCCCTTATAAGTTTATTTTTGACAATTTTACATAGTTCTATATTTTTTCATACATAGTTCTATATTGGTATGTATTACTTTTAGATTATTATTTTTCATCTATGATTTTTTTACAAATTTGTGTTTAAAACGCGTGTATAAATTGTATGAATTTATTGTCTCTGTTTTTATCACATTTTAGGTTTGTTTGCATTGAAATTTATTAATTATACTTTATTTTTTTGTGGATTAGACAAATTATAGTTTTGTTTAAAGAATCATGCTCTTGATCTTTGGGTTTACCGGGCAGACCTGAAAATATTTCCAGTTGGGTTAGGGTCAAGGCCGAGGTTTAACCCGAAAATCCAACTTTTGCAAGTTTTGGGTCTAGTAGCCAAAAAGTGTTGACCCGAAATCATCCAAAATAAAACACAGTCAACCTGAACCCAATTGTCACCCCTAACACACACACACACACATATATATACACGCCCAACGAAGTCGACGACTTTAACAATATGAAAAGAGGGACAACAACAAAATGAAGCGGAGAGTAACATTTGAGAACTTGACTAATAAAGTGGGAATGAAGCATACTATTCATCAAAGTGGAATTATTTAAGCATCGCATAAGGTTGGGGGGATCGTGTAATCTACCTGACTTTTTAAAAACTCGTCGATAATTGTGACACATGGCAAGAATAAAACTAAGGGGCCATACAGAGATACGACTCAACTAAGATATGCAATTGTCTGTGTAGCCCATAAAAGTGATTTGAAGAGAAAGCAATTGACTACTCCAAAGTGCTTATATGTTATATGCCTCTCGGCAAACAGACAAATGAATAACATCATATAGCTAAATGACTTTTTCTCAAGAGAATATTTTTACAGCCTGGCAAATGTATATGAATGCAATGTAGAGCATGAACCTAAAAGCAATTTAGGATTTCATAGATTCAACAATAACAACTTGATCAGATCATGGTTTCTTTGCCGCTCAGGGTAGCCTTCATCTATAGCATGTAGTAAACTGATGCGGGATAGACACCATATTTGTGTGTGTATGCAAACGTTGTCATATGGATGCTTATTAGGCTTTTAGGTTAGACTCGCATTTTATATAATATTTTGAGATATTTTATTTGTGGTTTTCTACTAAGACAATGGGTTCAGTTCTATATTGGCTAGTACCCAAGTCGTCTCATTTTATGTGCCCATAATATATAGGTTGTACTCCCTCTTATGAGGATTAGACTCGATAGATAAAATCTAAATGATATTTGATTTGCTAGCAGTATTAGATAACAGAGACAAGTTTAGAGCATGGTTGTCAGCACCCGCCTAGACGCGCCTACGCAGCCTGGGATGCTAAATGCTAATCATGGGCGCCCGGCCTATTTAGACCTCTAGGTAGCTGGGTCCATCTTAAGGGCGCCTTTTTTTCTTTGTTTATCATTTTCCCCAACCTCCTTGGTGTTTTCTTTTTGTATTCTGTTTGTATTCTTCAACTAGAATCTTGTTTTCTCTATGTCTCACAGGTTCACCAAGCAGAGTTTTTTTGCTGCATGCTCCACTTTTCTTTTCTTCTTTTTCTGCAGCTCAACTTAGCAGCAACATGCTGCCATGTTAATGATTTTCAGTTTAAACTTACTGCTGCTCCACCATCACATTATTTTATTTTCCCCTAATTTCTCTACCGAGCAGCAACAGTGGTGCTCCACCATCACATCATTTATTTGTTTTTCCTAATAGCTCTATCAAGCGACAACGCAGTTGCTTCACCATCACATTGTTTCTTTTTTTCCCTATTTGCTCTACCAAGCAGCATATTCCTTTGCTTGCATATTCATTCTTTTAACACTTACATTACTATATTATATTTATATTTGTATGTAGGCACTATATTGATCCATAAAGTGCACATAGGGTAATATATAAATACATATATAAATGTAAAAGAATGCCTAGGGCCTAGGCGTCCACCATCCCTGAGTGCCCTGGGAACGCATGGCCGCCTAAATAACCTTAGTTTAGAACTTTAGACATTATCAGTAACTTCCTCATTAGTTGGTATGATAACCTAATCCTGTTTAATAGGGATTTGTATCCTTCAGCTGTTGTTCCCTCTTGTAGGACACATTATCGCCCCCTTCTTGGTTTCCATCCGGATACACATACGCGTGCATTTTCCCCAACTTCTCCTTCCCCACCATAACGTCTTTCACCCCCTCCGTCTTCCTCATCTTAGCGACGTCAAACTTCCACACCATTAGCAAAAGCTATCAGCCTTAGGAGTCATTGGGCGTTTTATAGGAGGCATAACGGTAAGGCTAATTAGGCCTTCCACTACTAGCTCCATGACTAGGGAGGCAGGCTGCCACCTGCGAGAGGCTTTGTTGAAGCCGCTGCGACTGAGTGGGGCGACATTGCTCCTTCTGCCCCTCCCCACCCGCACCCTTCTCCCTGAGATTGAAAGCGATGACCAAAAAACTATGAAGCACGGGTATGGATATGGACGTAGATACAGACACAAGATATATCGATTTCAAAAAAATATAGGATAAGGATTCGGAAATCAACATGACAAGTTTTTTTTTACTTTTTTCTAGATTAGATATATGCCAATATTTTAATTTGAAAGCAAGAAAGTTTATGAAAAATTAAATACATAACTCACTCTAAAAATAGGCATATACAGATATATTCAATCAGATTTCTATTTGAAAATTAGAACTAGTAGTACGTTCGTAGAACGGTATCTTAAAATTGGAACTAACAATAAGTTACTAACATGAATAATTTTTTTATTGTAAAACTTAGTGACAGGTGTATTAGAATGTCTACTTGGTCAACTGAAGAATACATGTGCAGATGAAGAATTACCATACAGATTGATCTCGTGGTAGTTGGGAAACACACAAGTTTTATTTTGAGCCACAGAGAGCAGATGAACTAAAAGGAAACATAAGCATATGGAAAAATTATATCAAATTTGTATATTACTTATATAAATGGGTCAGGGTCCGGCCTATAGTATTCAAAAAAATTGTGGTTACACCTAGAGTAGTAGTTGATATGTATCCAGGCGTGCCCGATGAGTATTGGTATCTAATACATTCGGTACACAACCCATTTTGGAGTATGTGTGCTTCATAGTCAGACAACTATCAAAGTGTCGCCCAGCAAGAGCTGTGGCAGCAGCCAGATGCCAGAGCTAGTGCCAGCAGAAGCCGCAGCAGCAAACCAGTCGCAAAACCCTGACTAACAGGAGCTCTCCACAGGGCGGCAACCTCCAACAAGGACCTTCATGCAAGAGCCGCCAAGAGTAGCCCCCATCATCAATTGAGGGTCCAAAGCCCGTTACCAATCCTATATGAAGTTGCAACAATTGGAAGCTGGTCCAAGTTGACGTGGTACCTTCTGGTCCGCTTCACATGTAGATCTACTTCCACTTCTGATTTGAGTAATATTTTGCCTACTTGTCTACTTGAATTATTGCTAATCTGACTCCAGTTTTAGCACACATGCAAGGTTTTTGGACTGAGAGTACATCAACCATAAAAATTGCCAACTTCCAATTTTGAGTTTGTTAATACCAAATACTTGTTGACTTTGTTTCTTGAATCGTGGTTACACATGTGGTTATTAGCTTTTATATATTGCAAATTTTTCACCTAATCATGCTACTCAAATCCTTTTCCAACCACAGTATACCCTAGCTGCCTTAAGTAAGATGGTTGAATCCTAATTCGATAGTTTGAAAATCAGAGTGAATTGCTTCAATCCTTTAAACTAGCACCATGCACAACCCAATTACCGTGCTTTATTCGGCTACGAGAAGCCTCCCAACTTGGGACCTTCCAACATTATGTATGCCAAGCACATACTTCTCAACGTAGCAGGTCCTTAAATCTCGAGGAATCTTGGCTATTCACCCACGCACACCCCCGTTCGTTGACCTGGTACCACATATTTACAATCAAACCCACACAGTGATTAACCTATTCCCAAGAGCCCCATGCTGCCACCTCTTTTCAGCAGCCCCAACGGTCTGGCCCTTTTCTCCTCAACATTCGAGTGTGGTCACTTTCCCCCGCCTCGGTATAGCACACTTCTATTAGCACCAGCTACATGTTGGTCACCACCTTGAACACCAGAACCGCACTTCAATCCCTCACACAACAGCTACCATGATGGTTCTCGTGACAGATCTTCACAGCAATCACGATACCCACTCAAAGAACAAGGTATCCAATACCGATGTCGTTTTGACAGCCTACAAATGGGTAATCACCGGTATACCGACGGAAATACTAACAGATTCAATCCTGGCTGCTTTGACGCCAAAATGAATGAATTAAATCATGAAATTTTATGGGTGTAATCTCTACAAATGCATTGTTTTATGAAATAAATTCGATAAGGGTATGTTGGGGGGGTATCCATCATGTAGGAGGTAGGAAACCTGTCCTGTTATTTGGTGATTTCGATGAAGGATGTCGATCACAAAATATTGGAATTAAGATTTGGAATTTTACTAGCACAATCCATAAACACAAATACACACACTTAAGCAATAATATCCAATGTACAACACATGAATAGCATAGTACTTACTAACTCAATACAGTTGTATGTCAGAGTTACACACTGATTCTACATACAATATCAAGTTGATATGGTTGACATATTGCTCCCATGACATGTACATTATGTAAGGTTGGTTGTATGAAATTAGGTGTTTTTCATACGTCATGTACAATACTATAAAGCTCATTTGTATTATGTAATCAAACATGATATATTTCAGAATCTTACAATACTATGTCTCTATATGCATTATATTAGATCATGAAAGAAACTATACACCATGGCTTTCTACTGCTCTTCTTCAATGTGTGACTTTGGCAACTAACTTCATGACTGTGAAGGAAGTTAGAAACCTTCACTATTGTGACACCTTTCTCCGCCATCGTTGTTACCACATTATCTTGATATGCATAGTAGTGAATTTCTCCATGGATTATTCGCAATTGTGAGATAAATATAAAAGTCATTTTTACTATGCCCACTATATGCATGTCGTGGGGATGCAATATTACAAAGCGTAGTTACCATGTCAACCATGTCCATCTTGTGGGATATATGTAGCAAGTGCGGTATATAAATAAATATCAAACTAGAAAATTACAAAATTTATACTTTTTTGCAAGATTTGATTATTCGAAGTAGAGTACATTTTCTTCCTTTGTATGATAAATATACAAGTAATTAGAACAAATGTATACTAATTAGCTTACTACTCAAATGATAGCAAATTATAATTATATTTAGTGGATTATTTAGGTATATTATTATGATTATAATGTATAATATGAGATAGTGTTGTAGATCACATACAATTAGGAAGACATAAAAAATAGATTGAGGGATCTTTGCCAATTTAAGGCATTTTAGGATGAATTTAAATTTTAATTGAGATAGATGAGGTGTAAATGAGAGAAATGGTAGAAAATATAAAGGCATACCTTGGATCGGGCTTATTTGAGCCCTAGTTGTCAAAATCCCCTTGCTCCGCCATTTCCTCCTCTCAAACAACAAAAACAGGCTCAAGCACACAATTCAGTATTTCTCTCGGTATGCCGGTAAATTCATCAAAATTTGGCGGTATTTGGCGATATTTGTCAAAATTTGGCAATATTCAGCGGTATACCCATCTTATACTGATATTTTCAATCCTATCGATACACTCGCAGCACATCGTAGCCGATAGTGTCAAAATCGAGATTTCGAGCAAAATTTCGCATGCTTAGACGATATTTATTCCTTGTACCCACTTCAATGGCCCACAAACAAGGCCCTCATTCACCTCCACTCCATGATATCACTCGCAAATGCAAGGTGAATACACCAACTTTTCATGGGGAATTAGATCCTAAAGAATTTGTTAAATACATTTTCAATTTTTTTATTAAAATCGGGTGAATTCATTCATTGTGTCACCCTTGAGAAAAGTACACGCTTGATACTTACAAAAAACCTCTATAACACGGCAACAATTGCTATACACCCAGCCTCTTAAAAAACAAAAAAGCCACTATTGGGTCTCTATCTATCAACTTTGTCAGCATTGGTGTTCGTATGTGTGGGGGTATATTGTTAGGATTATCATAGACCAAGGTGCCATGGAGCCTGGCATGAGAGGTCAATGCTTTGGCCACATTGTTTGATACTGCATCCACCAAGGTAATCTCGATGCCCTCATTTAGGGGTGAGCATTCAGCTAATTCGGTCGGTTACGGTCAATTCGCTTCGGTTAAATGATTAATTTGTAGTTTGAAATTTTAACCATTGACCTAAGCGATGTCGGTTAATTCGGTTAATGGTTAATCGATTAACGGTTAATTTGGTTAACCAAATAACACTTTTTGAATAATACTGTATAAAAATACTCATAAAATTTTGAAGCATTGTTATATTATAGTAGTATTGCATACAAATATAGCTCTATATAGTTCATCGAAGCGCGATTACTATATAAATGTAGAGTTTTTTAGAAATATAAGTACAGGTATATATGTATATATGGTAGGATTTTTTTAAATAAATTGTAGATATTCAGTTAATTCAATTAACCAAACAGAAAATATTTTTTAATCGACAAATTAATCGTTTAACCAATTAACCAAAATAAATTAACCAAATTGTCCAAATAAAATTAACCATTTGGTTAATTGGTTATTAACCGAATTCTGCTCACCCCTACCCTCGTTCCTAAGAAGGGATATGGTCTCTTGAATTCTCCTTCTCAGTTGCCAGGGCCCCTTGCATTTCCCTGTGAGCAAGGAATGAAATATCAACGATATCGCCGGTATACCGGTCGAAATATCAATACCGACGCCATCGGGTATCGATTTGAGCAAGTCTACCGCTGGTACCGCAAATATCGGTATGCCGGTGGACTTACCGCCACTTACCACCGAAAACCGAGGGTTACCGCTACAAAAAGCCCAACTTACGGGCGATATAGGCGGTATGCCGCCCGGCATGCCGATATTTGCGAATCTGGTGCTTGTTGCTGCTGTTTGAGTGGAGTTTCTTGGAGATTAGAGGTGATTTCTTTCCTTGGAGCTCGAATCAGCCCCGATCAAGGTATGTTTTCTTAATTTATTTCATTTCTCATCTTCTCTAACCCCTCCCCTCTCTATTTTCTTCTATTTTCACCATAGAACTTCTCCAAATTCTCTAAATACACCCAAAATCTAGATCTACTCCTAAAAACTTAGGATTAATGCTATTTAACAATAGATCTATGATTAATTTATGTAGACATACTAATGTATCACTAGATCTACTACTATTAATTAATATTATCACATAATTTCACTAATTAATATAAAATTCGTAATAATACAATAAGTACTATTAATAATAGGTATCTAACTTAGGTTTAGTAGAAAAAGTTGTACCAAATACTAATATGAACTAATACAAACAAAAATATACTACAAATAAATATATTTTTCGTTTTTTTATTTATTAAAAATGCTGAAAATTAAAAAAAAAAGCATTTTTTTTTCTACAGATTTATGTGTGTTAGTGTAATATAAGATGGAATGAGTAATTTGTAACACATCACTTGCCTTAATACTAGATAAATGACAGATTTTTTATTTTTTAAAATAATTTCAGACTTTTTTTATTTATTTAACCCTTTTTTCTTGTTAATAAAAATCTTAAAAAATATTGTGTTTGCTTCTATAGATACATGTAACATTTATACAGTTAAAGTATTGTTTTTTGTTCTATAATACATAAAATAGAATTTACTACGTGGAGCATATGAACAACATATTGTATAGAGAACCAGCACGCCACTCAACATACAACTGATGTGAGTTAGTAATTTACTACGTTGCTATATGTTTGTTGTAAATTGAATATTATTGCATAAGTGTGTTAACATGAGTTTATAGATTGTGCTAGTAAAATTTTAGATCTTAATTCTTGCATTTTGTCATCGATATCTTTCATCGAAATCTCCAAAAAACAGGACATTTCCTTAACTCACACATGATTGACCCCCCCCCACATACCCAATATAGAATTTTATTGCATAAAACGTTGCATCTAGGTGTTGAGACCACGCCTGTAAAATTTCATGATTTAATTCGTTCATTTTGGCGTTGGTATGGCCAGGATTGCATCTGTCGATATTTCTGTCGGTATACCTGTAAATATCTATACCCAAGCTGTCTAAACGGCGTCGGTATCGGTCATTTAATTCCTTGCCTGTGAGCACATCAACTATTGTAGTGGAATCAATAGCAACCTTGTCGGAACAGACCATATGCGAGTTGCTCAAGTTAGCCATGTACTGAATGGCTAACAGTAGGACTTCTGGAGCTATTTCCCTACCGAACCTAGTCGTTGCGGCAAGTCTGATGATTCTGTCAGCCTCGGACAATCAGATCACCTCACCAAAGGTGGATGATCTGTGCCCTGGAAGTTGCGGGGAGGTAGGTGAGGTTAAGTTGCAGGGAGGTAGGCGAGGTTAAGTCGAAATCTCCCCCAAGGAGGAGGGAACAGTGGGGAAGGCGAAAAAGGATTGCCCCTCATGGTCCTCGGCACCGGAGGTGAAAACTCGTGGGCCAGAAGCTTTTCCATGTCCGAGTCGCGGAGAGCCACGTCTCTCATGATGGTATAACACGAATCAAGTGACAAAAAAATTAGTATGCAGTTTTGATAATGGTATAACCCAATATAGAAGTTCATGTACCTATGGGGAAAAAATCAGTATGCAGTTTCAATGAAAAAAGAAAAATAATCTTTGAAATAAGAATTGTTATGTATTATCATTTGCATACAAGATAAAAATATATAACATACTATTGCATAGTACGTATGTATGTATAGATTGCATAATTGAAATCCCCATCGGAACAGTTTTGTATCTTTTCACTATCAAATATAGGAGCCCCCACCCACCTTTAATATGTGATAGTATTGCATAATTAGGTGATAGATCATCTTTATCAAATTTTGTGACATGATTCCTTTATTTGGTTTTCAATATCGGGCGGAAATTTGTGTTGAAAAAAATTGGTTTGTCAAAATTATGTAAAAAAAATCTAGACCATCGGTAACGGCGTCGAAAATGGACATTTAAAACTATACAATGGCATAGATTACGATGTAATGTGTCCTATTTGCAGGTTATGTTTTCTAGTAGCACCTTCTAAAAGTGAGAAATGGTAGTGTAACAGCCCATTGCAAACCTCTTTCAAGCATGTGGTCAAGAGTTGCAAGCTCTTGATTAATGGAGGCAACTCGCATAACATCATATCCCCTCACCATATTAAGCACATGAATTTGCTCGCTAAGCTATATACTCGATCGCATAAGGTACTTTGGTGGAACCAAATCAGGTTATTGTCACCCAGCATGCAGTCAAGAGTTGCAAGCTCTTGATTAATGGAGGCAACTCGCATAACATCATATCCCCTCACCATATTAAGCACATGGATTTGCTCGCTAAGCTACATACTCGACCACATAAGGAACTTTGGTGGAACCAAATCAGGTTATTGTCACCTAGCCTGCCTTGTGTGCATTACTCCGGGAGCTTAGATGTTTTGCATATGGATGATGGCCATGTCATTAATGGTCAACCTTGGATTTATGCCTGGAAGCCCATAATTTACAAGTGCTCAAATGTTTATACCTTCAAGCACAATGGCATAACATTTAACCTAACCCACTCTATATCTTTCCCCACCAAATATGGGTAAGTCACAGCTCCTCAATGATCAAAATCCAAAAACTATCTACACATGTCACACAGAGAAATACATGAAGTTGGTCCTAGAACCAGGTGCATGTGTGGCTTATACATCAAAGACATGCCCACTATCATTTCTCCTCAGCCCTCCCCACCTGAACTCGTGTCCTCTTAGATACATTCGAGAACATGACTCCAACCGAGTGACCTGATGAGTTCCCACCTTTATGTGCATTCTCGCTAGTGTGTTATGATTCAAGTTTCCCTATCTTCCTAATTGCCCCAATAATCGTATCACCCAATTGAGCATGTTGAGTTGAAATTTCAAATTGATGGCCTCATATACCTCAAGTGATTTATCTGAGTGAGCAAGAGTCCCTACACTATTCCTTCTCTACTCTCTCTCAAGGATGGTAGTTGGAGTATGTTCCTAGATTGCCAACCCAACAACAAGATCAATGTCAAGTATTGCTTCTCCATCGCACAACTTGACAACATGCTTGATTAGTTTGATTGTATCTTGCTTTTTTTCAAAATCAACCTACACAGTGACTACCACCAAAACTGTGTCAAGGAGTTTCATAAATGGAGACCATTGTTGAAACTCCAAAGGGATTTTATGGACGGTTGTCCATGACTCCATGCCCTTTGGTTTATGCAATGCTCCCAATATTTTCATGAGCATTATGGACCATGTTCAGCGACCATTCATAGAAAAACATTATTGTAGTCAATTTTGATGATATCTTGATCTGCATTAAGATCAAGGAAGAGCAGCTTACTCATCTGTCACTTTACTTTGAAACACTTTGTTTTGAGAAATTGTGTGTCCACATGAAGTGGTCTTTTCTTTGAGACAAAGACATCTTTTTTGGCTTTATAGTGTTTCTACCAGAATAGAGGCTAACTATGACAAAGTTATAGATATTCCATATTGGCCAAGTCCACAATGATCTCTAAGCTTTGTAGCTTCCACGAGTTCGGCACCTATTATCATCACTTTGTTCATGGATTTAGAATCATTATTCCACTGACTAAATTGATGAAGCTTGATCAGTTGGAGTGAACGTCATCTATATGTTGAGCGTTTATTGATATCAAACTGATGTTGACAGCAGCTCTGGTTCTTCTTCTTCCATGATTTCCCAATCCCTTCTGAAGTCTTGAGTGTAATTCTGGTGTAGGAATTGATGTCATTCTGAGTCAAGAAGGCCATCATTAGCATATTTCTGTGAAAAACTCAATGGTGCATGATATATAGGGTGCACTCCCCTCTTATGAGGATTAGACGTTATGATTGAAATATATCCAATCTTTGATATGCTTCCACTATTTAATAATTTAGATTTATTTAGGTTTCAGTCGTTAAGTTCCAAATTTTAGCTCTTCTTCATGGGATTCCATATCGTTTCTGGTGTACTCGTGTATGAAAGATCATTTGAGGATTCCAGTTAAAAATCAAGATTTTCAATTCATCAGTAGTGGCAGACGTCAAAAGTTCAAGGGTTGCAAGTATCTCAGGTGTGTCGTCCTTCACCTCGTCATCCATTACAGACAAAAGTAGTGGAAGGATGCCAGAAAGAAGCATCGGGACTGTGAAGAAAAGAGCATATCACAGGTACTCGCAGAAAAAGAAAAAAAAAACACAACACTTAGGATCACTACACTGCTGAATGGAGCCATCATAGGGAATTGTCACGTCAAAAACCCTTGTAATGTAGGTGCCGACCTACGTGTTAAGAAGCATGTGGAGAGGGAGGATGATGAAGAGCCTCTAACCAATCCTCATAAGTTAGAATAGAGGCCTTGCGTAATCCAAAATCTCCCCCGTGTGCATTTATTTTTCAACAAGGAGAGACGTAAACACTAGAGAAGTTGTTGTCTGCATGTGACAAACTACTGCAAAACTTGTGGTCAACCCTTCCAAGCCATCACTATAAACTCGTTGATCGCTAGAGGTTGACGGAGAGGATACAGCCAAAGGCAACCAGCACCCCTACCACTGCATAACCAGGTGCAGGAATACGCCACCAGGTGGCCAGACATGACCCCGCAGTTGATGTTGTTGACACAGAAGACAGTCCTTTCTTGGTTGAGTCTGTAGCAGAGTTGGCAGTGTAGTTGCCTAGGTCTACATCTACTATAAATAACAGAGATTATCATGTCCATGGAGCCCCACATTTACGTTTCTCACTCTGATACCTCGTTGAAGGTATCATATAGGAAGTCGCCACCTTATCAAGTGTGGCAAATAGAAGAAGAAAAACATACAGAATTAAATATAAATACTTCAATTTTCAAACTAGATCAATATACTTGATAAATGGAATGATATAACAAACTTATCAGTAAAGGCATAAAGCTAACTAACAGGCAGGCAGGCAGGCTAAGCTTGTTGAAATTGCTAAAAGTCGGGATTTTAACAAGGATCTAGAAAAATGAAAAGTAAAAAAATTAAATTGTAATACCAAAGCATCAGTATTGTTGAAGTAATGCCTCCACAAGGGTCTCAATTTTTCTTGACCTCCAACATCCCACACAGTAAATAAAACATTTTTGTATTGAACTTTCTCAACATTGAATCCTGCAACACGGGGTAGTAGCAAATAGTTCCATTTTACTTTGATAGAAAATAAAGATTCTTCACCAAAGATGAGTTTCAAAACATTAGCAAAAACAATCCTTAGATTCAAAGTCCAAAGGAAAGTAATATGTAGAGAGAGCTAATATAGGCACATTGAAGCTCTCTTTTTTATCAGTGTGTGACACATTAAAACTCTATTTCCATTTGCCAATATATCATTCAGAACTTCAAATGTTACAGACACATAAGAATATCCTCCCAAGTGTTCAGCAGTTAGTTTATTGAGCTAGACAAGTTGAAACTACATTAATAACTAACAAAATGGATCATGGAGTAGGCATTTTAGGCGCATATCTATAAAATTGGTGCATTGGTTCTGGTGGATGTTTGTGTGCTTAACATTTTTATCATTACTAGGCTTCAACTATCTAAGCTGAAGAATATCAAATGATCAAAGATTTTGCCTTCTCAAGCCAAATAACAATATCAGTTATAAGACAAATATTTATTACGAAAAAAATAAAATGTAAAATATGAGCATAACTATGTCAAATCTGATAAGGTATTATGATTAGAGTCCTATGTCTTATAGGACTTCAAACAAGAGTTACAAGTATAAGAAAGTTTAAGTTAGAGTGATACTTGCATTTTTCATATCTTATCACTAATCAGATTTTCCATCACTTAGTAAAATGCATAGTAATAAATTCAGGATTCGGCAACTTTTTGGGTGGCCGGAAAAAATCGGGAAAATTTGGGGGAAAAATCATCAACTTTCCGTCAAAGTTCGATCAACTATTGGAAATAATCCGTAATAAGTCGTAATATATATATATATATATATATATATATATATATATATATATATAAACTATTAAGGTCACTAGACATACAATCTTATTAAGTGAAATCCGTAGGAAAAGAATTAAAGAAAAGTTGAACAATAACAATGTGTATAACAATTTGAAAGAAACATGTGAAACAACAATGTTGTTAATGAAACATTGAGCATACATGGTAATGGTAATTATAGATAAGAGGCAAATGAAAAAGAAAAAAATTGAAGGATGCTTGTTTTCTGATTGAAGAGAAGAATAGTAGGTCAAGGACTAGGACACAACATCAAAGAAGGTGAAGGGGAAAAGGACATGCAACAACGTGGATTGTCGAGAGAGTGGGGGTTGGAGGTTTAGCGTATATCATGATTTCTTTGTACATGATTTTGGGGAAAAAAGCAAGCAAAATGGAATCATGAAAAATTGTGAAAAGTCACGATAAATCGTGAAAAATAGTATACATCGTGAACAAGCGGAAAAATGTGAGAAGTCATGAAAAATCGGCAATCAACGTTTTAATCGTGTTGAACATTCAGGGGCTTATAGAATTGCAAAAAATAATATGATTTTTTGTAAAAGTCGGAGACTTTTGTTACAAGGTAAAATGTGCATGAGTAAGTAATTATATTAACGTTTCAAAAGAAAAGGTCAGCAGAAAGCTTCACAGACACATTATACAAGCGTAATAGGAAGAGTTTCAGTATGTAGTGATGTAGGACAATCATAGCATTTGGCATAGTCGTCTGAGTCATACTTTTCAAGGCGTCTAGGCGGTGTGTTTAAGCCAAGGGGCGCCTAGCCCGCCTAGGTTTTCAGGGCTTTTTTTTTAAGTTACATATTTAAATATATGTACACATGACACTATATGTGATGATGTAATTGTTTATTCATTAAATGTTATTATAAGTCTAATTTGAATTGATAACTATAGGAGAGTCAGAGAATCACGGGCAAGAGAACTAACAGCAAGAAAAAGAAACAATAGTAAGAGGAAGATAAGTAGAGATTGGAGAGAGAAAAAGGGATAAAAAGAAACATGCAAATGATAGGAGTTGTGCAGGAAGAAGTCAGAATAAGACGAACACAAGGGCAGTAAAAGGAGATTTAAAGAGGAGGAAGAATTCAACAAAACAAAATAAAAAACAGCAGTAACAGGTGCTGAAATAGAAAATATAGAGGAAGGAAGAATAGGTCACTCAACCAAATGGAAACATGCATTCAACAATAGTTGTGAGAGGAAATTTAGGAGGAAGAAATCAGAAAAAGAAGAACAAATATGTACAAATAGCAGTAGTAGATTTGGGAGCAGGAGACATATGGCAATTCTGAATAAGAAATATGCATATACTCACACAGTAGTGGGAGGGAATATAGGAGGAATAACTCATAAAAAAATGCATCAGCAGTAGGATTTAGGAAAAAAATGCAGGAGAAAGAATAAAAAAAGAAAAGAAAAGTAACAAGAAGAACAGACATGAGGAAGTAGAAATTTTTTTAACAAACAACGCTATGAGAACTTACCAATTTGGCCCAAATCAGTCCTAATTTCCCCACATCAGACCTGTTTTCCCGTATATCAGACCTGATTTGCCAAAAATTGACCTATTTGGCCCAAATTAGAACTATTTGACCATAAATGACAGAAGGTGATCTAATTTAACCAAATCTAGACTTGATTCATGCTAATTTAGCCTCTAAATGGCTTAATTTGGGCCTAAAAAGCCTTAGACGCCCACTTAATGAACTTCATAGACTGGTCGCCTAGTTTTAGGCGCCTTGCCTAGCGCCTAGGGTGCCTTGATAACTAAGGCCATAGTTGTCAAGATGTCTAGGAGGTGGTTTTATGCTAATGGACGCCTAGCCCGCTCTAGGTTTTTTTGGGCGTTTTTTTTTTTTACTTTCTTCTCAGTTACATATATAAATGTTTGTACACATGATACTATATGTGATAATGTAATTTTTATTCATTAAATGTTATTGTAAGTCTAATTTGAATTGATAACTATAGGAGAATCAAGGGCAAGAGAATCAACATGAAGAAAAAGAAACATTGGTAAAAGGAAGATATGCAAGAATAGGAGAGAGAAAACGGGATAAAAAGAAACAAGCAAATGGTAGGAGTTGTGAAGGAAAAGTTAGAATAAGACAAACACAAGGGCAGTAAAAGGAGATTGAAAGAGGAGGAAGAATTCAACAAAACAAAATAAAAAATAACAGTAGCAGGTGCTGCAATAGAAAAATAGAGGAAGGAAGAATGGGTCAGTGAAAATCAATGGAAATATCAAACAACAGTAGCTGTGAGAGGATATTTAGGAGGAAGAAATCAGAAAAAGAACAAATATGCAAATAGTAGTAGTAGATTTGGTAGCAGGAGATATAGGACAAATTTGAAATAAGACATATGCACATACTCACATAGTAGGAGGGAATATAGGAGAAATAACTCACAAAAAAATGCAGCAGCAGTAGAATTCAGGAATAACATACAGGAGAAAGGATAAGAAAGAAAAGAAAAAGAAGCAAGAACAACAAGTATATGAGGATGTAGAATTTTTTTAACAAACAACACTATGAGTACTTACCAATTTGGCCCATATCAGATCTCAATTCCCCAAATTGTTTTCCCCAGATCAGACCTAATTTGCCAAAATCGTAACCTGATTTGGTCTAAATCAGACCTATTTAAACCATAAAATGACTCAAGGTGATCTAATTCGACTAAATCTAGACTCAATTCATGCTAATTTAGCTTTTAAATGGCTTAATTTGGGCCTTAAAGCCTTAGACGGGCACTTAATGCACTTAATAGGCTGGGCGTCTAGTTTGAGGCGCCTTGCTTAGCGCCTAGGCGGGCGCCTTGATAACTAAGTATACAACTACATAAATTATGTACTTATTTCTTGAGAAGGTAACCATATACAATGGAAAATACAACTAGTACATTACTATTAAATTATCATTTAACATGGTTTAACATTTACACATGCATTGAAGTTTAAATTTTTATTTAAGATATAAAAAAACTTATCGTCCGCTTTTCAAAAACTGATTGCTTAAGCGCTCATCTAGTGGCTGGCGCTTAAGCGGCCACAAGGTCTTGTTCACTCGCCTCCAACTTCCCGTTTTCCAAAATATTGATCGCTACTTTTGTCTAGTAAGTTGTCCGTTACGATCTAGGCTCCTACTTGAAATGAACAATTCACATATAGATGTGTTTTTCACATGCCTACTTGTTTACCTAACTGCCTCATCCATCTATCTCCTTATCTATGTTGTATTACACTATAGCCTGTAAATCTATTTGTAATCGTCTTTATAGAGTGGAAGGGAATTGTTTATTCAGTAAAAAAGGTGTACAGGGTACTCTCTTATATAGCTACAGAGAGTTGAGACAGATACACAAGTGAGAAATATGGGACTAATACAATAGAAAATAACAAGGCAGAATAAGTAAATAACACAGTATGTCTATACTCCCCCTCAAGCTGGAGCGTAGATATCGAATAAGCTGGAGCGTAGATGTCGAATAAGCCCAGCTTGTCAATGAGTGTCTGGAAGCGAGCTTTAGGTAGAACTTTGGTGAAGATGTCTGCAAGTTGCTTCTCAGTGCTGAGATATGGAGTACAGATGTGTCCAGATAGGACTTTCTCCCGAACGAAATGGCAGTCAACTTCAATGCGCTTTGTTCTTTCATGGAAGGTGGGGTTGCTCGCAATGAAAATGGACGCCTTATTGTCGCAGAACATAGGAATGGGGCTAGAAGATGTGATATCAAACTCGTTCAGAAGACCACGGACCCACAGGAGCTCGCATGCAGTATGAGCCATGGCTCTATATTCTGCCTCTGCACTCAACCGGGCAACAACTGTCTGCTTTTTGCTGCGCCACGTAACCAGATTTCCTCTCACAAAAGTGCAATATCCAGATGTAAATTTCCTGTCAGATCGACTTCCTGCATAGTCAGAATCAGAAAATCCAGATAAATTGCAATGGCCATGCTTTTTGTACAGAAGCTCTTTCCCTGGAGAGCTTTTGAGATATCGTAAGATGTGACAAATAGCATCCCAGTGGCATTGCCGGGGTTTATTAAGATACCGGCTTATGAATCCTACAGTAGTTGTTAAGTCATCTCTAGTGACAGACAAATAGATAAGCTTGCCAACTAGTCTTCTGAACTGGTGACGATCAGCATAAGGAGGAAGGTATCATTATCCCAATCCATATTGGGATCCAGAGGAGTGTTGGCTGGCTTGCAACCCAGCATGCATGTCTCCTGTAACAGATCAAGGACATATTTTCTCTGTGACAGGCATAGTCCTGCAGAAGATCTAGCAGCTTCAATACCTAGAAAATATCGTAGTTTGGTGATGAAGTGTTGTGCCAAATACTTTTTGGATGCCTGTATCCCTGCATTGTCACTGCCAGATAAGACAATATCATCAACATACACAATAAGGATAACAAGCCCTGCTGCAGTTTTACGGATAAATACAGAATGATCAGATTGTGAACGTCGAAAGCCAAAGGTAATTAAGATCTGACCGAGCTTGTCAAACCAAGCACGTGGGCTTTGTTTCAGACCATAGATAGCCTTTCTTAGTTTACAGATTTTAGAAGCAGACTCCCCCTGAGCAACAAATCCCGGAAGTTGCTCCATGTAGACCTCCTCTTGTAGATCTCCATATAGAAAAGCATTTTTGACATCAAGTTGAAACAAAGGCCAATCTTTATTCATAGCAATAGATATCAGAATACGGACAGAATTTAAGCGTGCAACTGGAGAAAAGGTTTCAAAATAATCAACTCCATATGTTTGAGTATACCCTTTTGCAACTAATCGGGCTTTCAGGCGTTCAATGGTACCATCTGGCTGATATTTAATAGTAAAAATCCAGCGGCATCCAATAGTGTGGCAAGAAGAGGGACGATCAACCAGATCCCATGTTTGTTGATCACAAAGTGCATGCATTTCCTGCTCCATAGCATGTTTCCAGGCAGGATGGCGAAGTGCCTCTTCGGCTGATTTAGGAATTTCCACAGCAGACAGAACAGAAATGAAACAAGCAAAGCTATCACAGAGATTGTCAAAAGAATAGAAATTACTGATAGGATGTTGAGTACATGAGCGAACACCCTTCCTTAAACTAATAGGAAGATCCAGGTCAGAAAATACCTCAGTGGATGGTGGATCAACCGCAGACGCAGGATTTGGTTCGGCCGGGGCTTCGGAAGCACTGATGTTCTTTGACCGGCGCCGATAGACTTGCAATGGGCGTTCTTGAGGCACATCAAGCACTGGTAATTCCTCAACAACTATCGGTAACGGTGTTGTAGCCATAAGATCAGCCGATAATTTTTCACCAGCAGTAGAATAATAAGGCATATGCTCAAAAAAGGTCACATCCGCACTAACAAACCATTGTTTTTTAATAGGATCAAAACAGCGGTAGCCTTTCTGAGTACGGGAGTATCCCAAAAACACACATTTGACAGAGCGAGCATCAAGTTTGGTGAGACCAGGACGAAGATTTTTCACAAAACAAGTACTGCCAAAAATGCGAGGAGGCAGAGAAAATAAGGGTTTATCAGGAAACAAAGTGGCGTACGGGACCTGATTTTTCAAAACAGAAGAAGGCATGCGATTGATAAGATAGCATTCCGTAGAGACAGCTTCAGGCCAGAAGTGATGGGGTACTTTGTAGTGTATGAGAAGGGTGTGAGCAACCTCAAGAAGATGACAATTTTTTCGTTCAGCGACGCCATTTTGTTGAGGGGTGTAAGGGCAAGTGGTCTGATGTATGGTTCCTCGGGCAGCACAAAAAGATGTAACAGATTGTTGCATGAACTCTAGTGCATTATCAGTACAAAAAAATTTTATAGGCCGATTAAATTGAGTGTGAATTTCAACAAAGAAGGTGTGAATAGTTTCTAACACAGTATCCCGACCTTTAAGTAAAAACAACCATGTGGTGCGAGAATAATCATCAATAAATGTCATAAAATATTTCACATCGGACTGACTAGATACAGAGCATGGCCCCCAAATATCAGCATGAACCAAGTCAAAAATTTCTTTAGAAGCAATAACTTTCTTAGCAGGAAAAATAGACCGAGTTTGTTTGCCCAAAACACAAGTTTCACATGAAAAATTGTTCTCAGATAAAGTAGGAAATAAATGTTTTAATTTGGCAGCAGATGGATGGCCCAGTCGAATGTGCCATTGTAATCCTGTCACTGAAGTAGATAGCATAGCCGCAGCAGTAGGAGGTCCATCCAAATAATACAACCCATCTGGTCCTTCACGGCCCGAACCAATCCTCGTCTTCGTGCGGAGATCCTTCAAAATACAGCCAGAAGGATCAAATTTAATAGAGCACTTATGTTGTTTAATCATCTTACTGACGGACAATAAATTAACAGGAAACTTTGGAATATATAAAACAGAATTCAAGTGTAATTTTGGTGAAAGTGTAACCGTGTCAGTGCCATGAACAGCAATTTTGGATCCATTCACAACAGTAACAGAAGATATAGGAGCAGTTTTATTGAGACTCGAAAAAAGATGAAGATCACCAGCCATATGAGTGGATGCACCTGAGTCAATGCACCACTGTTTGTTACCAGATGATGGAGAGGCAAGCATGGCAGAGGGTCCGGAAGTAGACGAGGATGGCAGCTGTACGAGACGTTCCTGGAACATCTTCTCGAACTCCGAACGTAACCATTTCGTGTTAGCTGGAGCAGTAGGTGTGTCAGCAATAGTGTCTGCAGTAGTTTCTGTAGCAGCCTGGTTAGCCCAAGCCGGCTTTCCGTGCTTAATCCAGCAGCGATCTTCAATATGATTGTCCCGGCCACACCAGTTACAGTAGCGTGGGCCAGGAGGAGCACAACGTCCAGAGGTAGATGAGCCGCGACCTCCTGAGGGAGGAAGGCGGCCGCCACGGCCAGAATCAGCAGAGCGAGCAATAAGTGCAGGATGCTCAACAGCAAGAGTAGGAGTCATGGACGGCAAGCGTTGGACTCGTTTGAGAACATCCCGAAGAGTGGGCAGCGGGTCACTTGACAAGATTTGATCAACCACACCAGAAAAGGAGGCAGGAAGTGCAGCCAAGAATTGCACCAGTTGCAGTTCTTTGCATTGCTTTTGAGCAATTTTGATGTCCGCCGTCAAAGGGTGGTAGAGTTCAAACTCATTCCACAGAGCCGAGCATTGATTGTAAAAGTCGTCAATGGAGGTGTCAGTGGAGAACTCCTTTTTCGCCAAGGTTTTAAAAATTTCAAAAACGCGCTTTGGATTCTCCTAATGGGAATAGACATGGGACAGTTGATCCCACATGGCCTTAGCATCATGAAGGCAGAGAAGAGATTGACTAATCCGAGGCTCGGTACTGTTGAGGATCCAAGACATGACGTCGGAATCATCTTTGGACCATTGCACATAGTTATGTCTGGTTTTGTCATCCGAATCAGCAGTCAGAGCAGCAGGAGGCTCAACCGTAAGATGGTGATACCGACCTTGCGCTTTGACATATAGCACAAAGGACGTCGACCAGAGATGGTAGTTGGGGCCACCGTCGAGTTTCACCGTGGTGACACACAGAGATCGGGGAGGCTCAGGTAAAGCCATGGCAGAAGCAGTAGTCGGCGCAGAAGCAGATCAGAGTAGAGACCCACAGAGGGCAGATAACAGCAGTAGGGATCGGACGTGTCAGATCAGAAAACCCGTATGGGGCAAAATATGCATAGAGAAACCTACGCCGTCATGAGAAAACTCAATGTTCCGTCATGGGCGCAGGCAGAGAGGACGGTGAGACGAAAAGACTCTCAACTTAGCCGGCCAGCGAATGTCCGAACGTAGATCCGAGGAGCACCCGGACGTAGACGGAGAATAAAGGCAAAAACCAGTAGCCGTCGGAGCAGAGGTGAATAGAGGAGTGGCCGAAAGAGAAGATGTTAGGAGGGTGGAGGGATGAAGGGAGGCTAGGCGGTGAGAAGGGGAGGCGGCGGCGGGGTGGCTGGATGGAGGAGGTGGCGGGGCGGCTGGGTGGTGGTGACGGGCGGCCGGGTAGAGGAGGCGGCGGGCGGGGGCTGTGGTGGTGGAGGTGGCGGGAGAGGGGGGGGTTGTCGGGCGGCGGGGGGGTGAAGGGGTTACGTCATGGGTGGGTGGAAAAAATAGGAACCTGCTCTGATACCATATAGAGTGGAAGGGAATTGTTTATTCAGTGAGTAAAAAAGGTGTACAGGGTACTCTCTTATATAGCTACAGAGAGTTGAGACAGATACACAAGTGAGCAATATGGGACTAATACAATAGAAAATAACAAGGCAGAATAAGTAAATAACACAGTATATCTATAGTCTTCAAGTTAAATCTGTATGGGAAGAATTATTTTGTACAGAATCACAACTCACTCCTTCCTTGTTCATGGTCTATCACAAACTAAGAAGAAAGAATTATAACTTGACATATATGGCTGTGTAGAATCAAATGAGGAAGATGCCAAGATGGGAGTATAATACCTAGAACTTTTAGATATAATATGGATTCAAACAACGTGGAACAAGATGCAGCAATAAACATGTACTATAACCCTTATATAATATAAGATGCCAGGATGAACTATAATACCTAGAACTTTTGGGAAAACTATATGTATTACAACCCCTACTTTTCAATCCTAATAGATTTTATTATAGTGTAATATCTCCTTTCACTTCATTTCATCCATTATATGGTTGTCCTATGAGAGAGATCATGTAGCAATTCACCTTACATATGAATTTATGGGCCCCAAGTATCAACACTTCTCGTAGTTTAGGCATCTACTGCATGCAACTTGGATCAAAACCTCTAAGCATATAGAACATCTAAAACTGCATTGCATATTGGGTGCATCAATCTATAGTACACATGTTTTGCCTCCTTAAACATAATGCTTTTATTATCTTTAGAATGTATTTTTTTAATAGATAGTTATTGCTTGTGGAAATGTCTTTTGTTTAGGATGTGTTAAGTCAAGTTATGCTTTGTGTTTTAGTTGAGCACTATAACAGTTCCGTTTCTGTACAAGACGGGACCACTACCATAATCTATTACGAGTTATGTTTCTACTTAAATTTATTAGAAGTTTAATACATAGAGGATACTACACTTTGAAATAAGAACCTAATTCGGCCCTACATACTAGTTACGTTTCGCCTCATAGAACAGAGTAGAATTGCGACCTTATAAATGGAGCAGCCAAGTCAACCAACACATTTTTAAACAACTAAAAACATAATAAAAAGTGGATCTTTGATTGGATCAGATTCGGCTCCGATCTTGGGTTGTGCCTAACCTTGCCTTAATAAACTACGGTTATGCTTAGAATCCTTGGTCATAATGGCCATCCTTGGTAGAAATAGCAAACCAATATCCATTTTATTGCTAGTTAGTACTGCAATGCAAATAAAAGAATATATGGGGATGTTAAGAAGCTTATTGTGGTTTTTAACATCCTTTCATTAGTGATATATCTTCTAAAAGTGACAAATCCTAGGGTCTTATATCAGACTTTTCAGATATCCTACAATTTTGTTCATATTCCTGCCAGCCTACCCCGCCCACGATAAGAAATTGGAAAATATAACCCTGACAGATAGAAGTAGAAAGCTGTCCTTTGTTTATAGCAATTAAAAATGAAAATCCATAAGTAAGTTCTTGATATAAGCTTACCAATTGTGGGAACAGTTGACAGAACTTCTCCAATATGCAGCTTATATAGTATAGTTGTTTTCCCAGCTGCATCCAACCCGAGCATGACTGCCTAAGACAGACAACATGCAGCTCTTAGATTGCAACTCTGTTATAAGAACAAAAACTTGAATATGAGTGAGTAATGGAGAAGTATATCATGCCATCAGTGAGACGGTTAATTCAAACTCAGGAATTCTACAAAAAGAGGACCGTGGCTTTCCTGGGCTGAGTTGTATTCCCTCTTCAGTGAGCCTGTGTCAGCATCTTTTTCATTACTACATTTCCACTTCTGGTTGTTACAATCTTAAACTTCAGTAGTATTCTTTTGGAATACACTTAATATTTCTAAAACTACGTCTTAAACATTTCGGTGTTTTGGCTAGAAATTCAGCATTAGTGGGTACAATGACACATGATTGCTTGACTATATTATTTTCAGAACTGGTAAGCGAACCCGTGATCAAATTATTATGAATGGAGTAAATATTTTGAGCAGCAGCAACGAATTTCAGCATTGTACATTTGTAGTTCACTCAAGGTTATGCGTCAAAGGCTGGCGAAACGGAACTGGCACTATGGAGCTAGTTATCTTAGACCCCTCAATCGATACACTGGCAGCTCTCACAACAGTGGGTAGCAGCTAGCCTGACCCGTATGGACAAAAGCACTCTGTACATAGTAGTGAACGGACCGGGCAAGCCAGAGATGCGGGTAATTCATAGAATTGTGAAAACGAGGTCGGACGAGAGATCAACGGACGAACGCGTACCCTCATCTCGGTGTTGCCGAAAAAGGTGTCGAACAGCTTCCGGAAGGTTTGCCCCATTCCGGATCTTTGTCTTCTCGTCACCCCCTCTCTGTAGTTCTTGTTTCTCCTCTCCCTCTCTCTCTCTCTCTCTCTCTCTCTGATGCCGACTACCTCGCTCTCCCTGCCCTATCTCTGGCAGCACCCCCGGATGTTTTCGACAAGGGAGCACAAACCCCACGGCAGATTCCCTTCCCGACGTTATTCTGGGAAAGTCCCGCGGTGGAAAGTGATCGCCGCAAGTTTGTGAGCGCGTTGAATGGAAACTCATAACTTTCTCCGCCCCTTAATTGAAAGAACTTTTACATCTTAGCCCCCTGATGCATAAAACTTCCTACTTGATTGTTCTCTGTATGCCCGCATACATAAGCATCGGACATTATTCTTGTTTTCTAGGAAAGCCTTCTAACTTTTTCTTTATGTATAACTAGGCATGAACGCGTTCTAAGCACGGATGCCTTAGTAGATTACAATGAGTAATCTATAGAGTAAATTTAAAAAAATACAATAAATATTTATAATGTATATACACATAGGGCGAAGAATATAACTTCAAAAAATAATAGAGAAAGTTGCATTCAAATCTTTTCGCATTATATATGTGTGTGTGTAATTTTGAAAATTAAAGACAAAAGTGTAGTGTACTAACATAGGAGTCGGTTTGTCAATTTAAAAAATAATGAAGAAAATCACATTCAACATCCTTTTAACTTTCTTATATAGTATACATGAGTATGTTCATAGTTCATACAATACATAATTGTAAAAATTGAAGACAAAAGTATAATGTACACATATAAGGACTGGTTAGCAATTTCATAAAAATAGAGAAAGTTAAATTCAACCCTCTTGGTGAGCTTTCTTATATAGTATATATAAGTGTCCTTATACAATGATAATTTTAAATTTTGAAGACAAAAGTGTAGTGTACACAAATAGGGACTATTTTGTAATTTCATAAAATAATGGATAAAATTGCATTCGGCCCCCTTTGTGGGATTTCTCATATAGTATAGATGAGTATTTTTGTACAATATATAATTTTAAAAATTAAAGACAAAAGTGTAGTGTGCACACATAGGTATCAGTTTGTGATTTCAAAAAATAATGGAGAAAATTATATTTAGCCCCCTCTGTGGGCTTCCCTCTGTGGGCTTTCTTATACAGTATAGATGAATTTCCTTGTACAATATATAATTTTAAATTTAGAGATTAAAGTGTAGTGTACATGCATAAGGACCCATTTGTAATTATAAAAAATAATGGAGAAAATTGATTTCAACCCCCTCTGTCGGCTTTCTTATATTAGTATAAGTCAGACTCCTCATACAATATATAATTTTAAAAATTGAAGACCAAAGTATAGTGTAGAGACATAGAGATCATATTTTAATATCAAATATAATGGAGAAAATTGCATTCAATCCCCTTTATGCGCTTTCTTATATAGTATAGATGAGTCACCTTATACCATATATAATTTTAAAAATCCAAAGACAAGAGTGATTGTACACACATAGGGACCAATTTTAAATTTCAGTAAGCAATGGAGAAAATTCCATTCAACACCGTATGCAGGCTCTCTTATATAGTATAGATTAGTCTCCTTGTGTTATATATAATTTTAGAAATCCAAAGATATATAATTTTAGAAATCCAAAGATAAAAGTGTAGTGTACAAACACAGGGACCAGTTTTAAATTTCAAAAAAAGTCGAGAAAATTCCGTTCAACCCCCTGTGGACTTTCTTATATAGTATAGATGAATCTCCTTATACAATACATCAATTTAAAAGTTAAAGACAAAAGTGTAGTGTATAAACATAGATACAAATTTGTAATTTGATAAAATAATTGAGAAAATTGATTCCAACCCTCTCTGTAGAATTTTTTATGTAGTATAGATGAGTCTCCTTATACAATATATAATTTTAAAAATTAAACACAAAACTACAGTGTACACACATAAGGAACAAATTGTAATTAACAAATAATGTAGAAAATTGCATTTGATTCTCTCTCTGAGCTTTGTTATATATATATATATATATATATATATATATATATATATATATATATATATATATATATATATATGTGTATATATACATACATATATATATATATGTGTGTGTGTGTGTGTGTGTGTGTGAGTGAGAGAGCGAGTCTCCTTGTACAATATATAATTCTAAAAAATTAACGAAAAAAGTGTAGTGTATGCATATAAGGACCAGTTTGTAATTTTTAAATAATAGAAAAAATTACATTCAACACCCTCAGTGGGCTTTCTTATATAGATTAGATGAGTCTCATTATACTATATATAATTTTAAAAAATTAAAGATAAAAGTGTAATGTACACACATGGGGACCAGTTTGTAATTACAAAAAAATAATGAAGAAAACAGTATTCAACCCCTTTGTGGGCTTTTTAATATAGTATAGACGAGTCTCGTTATACAAAATATAATTTTAAAAAAATTAGACAAAAGGGTAGTGTACACACATAGGGTCCAGTTTGTAATTTCACAAAATTAATGGAGAAAAATGTGTTCAATCTGACAATTTTAAAAATTTAAAGTCAAAATTGTAGTGTACGTACATGGGGACTAGTTTGTAATTTTGAAAAATAATAGAAAAAGTACATTCAAGCTACTGTGCGGAGTTTCTTATATAGTATAGATAATCTTATTGGAACGAGTTTTCTAAAGGTATGATATGTCATATGTACCTCTACGCTCTTGATTATAACCCTACTTTGAGGAAGGTATGATTTTTGGATCCTATATGGGTGATTGGATGCTTTAGAGGGGGGTGAATAGAGCTGAATGTACTAAAACAAAATTTATTAGACCTTCAAGTTATATCACAATATAAGGTTGCTAAATAGGAAATTTGAATACAACTAAGACATACAAAGTAAGGGAGAGAGAGATTGAACAAGCACCAAGTGATAAGCTATGTAGAGTGGTTCCACACTCAAAATTAGGAGTATGTTAGTCTACTACCTAGAGAGGTCAACCTCTAGGATTTCTAAGTGTGTCTTCCTCTATATATTTACTTATAAGAGTTACAGGACATGACCCACCAAAGGACTTACCTATCCAATACAAAGAGTCTTCAACCTTACCAAGGACTTACCCACTTTGCAATGAGTCTTCGACCTTCTCCAAAGACTTACTTACTCTTGCACAAGTCTTCAGGCTTCTAGGAATTACCCACTCTTCTTGGATCTCCAGCCTTTGACTTCACCTTCACCCGAAGAAGCTTTCACCAAGGACTTGCCCACTTGAGCAGGGAGTCTTCTGCCTTCACTAAGGGCTTACCCACTCTTGCTCTAAGTCTTCAGCCTTGAATCTCTTCACCAAGGGACGCCTTCCCTTGTTCTTCTTCACCTCTCTTAGGTAAGAGAGAGAGACTTCATCTTCATGGTTGAAAAGAGAGATTGGGAGGGGGTGGAAGTGAGAGCCTCACAAGATATACATGTAGCACTAGCTCTCTTACAAATCTCCTACTCACTCTAATGGATATAGCAAGTGATTAAGCTTAGAGAGAGAAGAGGCAGTAGGATGCACTCAACTATAGACTAGGAACCTCATATAGAGTTTTGCATTGAATTCTCAACCTTGAAATCAAGCCCAAGGGGTCCTATTTATAGTTGGGGATGCCTCGTAGCCATTGGGAACACTTAAGGATAAATATTAGCCGTCTGGGGTGTTGCAACATATATATTTTCGAGTTTTGCAACACTCCAACGGTCAAAAACACTTGTATGCACTTTTTTGGAAAGTGCGAACGGTCGAGTTTGTAACTAGACCGAACGGATCGGTCAAGTTTATAACTTGACCGAATCTGGACATTTTTAAAATCCATCAAGGGATTGGTCGATTTTGTAACTGGACCGATTGATAGTTGGAAATGAATTTTAGAAAATGTCATTAAAGTGCTTAAATATTTGATTTAAGTGCTCTTAATTTTTTCTAAGCTTAATTACAAGTCATACAATCATTACAAGTGATTTACAACGTGATTCTAATAGATTTACATCATATTCCAAAAACATGCACTTGTATTGACTTTGACTTGTCTTTTCTCCAATTTGAGATGCGCAAGTTAAGGCATGTGGAGATCTGAAATCACTCAAGTAGAAGCATTATACACAAATAATTGGAATTGAGTCATCATCAAAACAAGGATTTAGTTAATTTATACCTTGAGTCAACATTGACTAAATTGACCTTGAGACAACATTCTCCCCCTTTTTAAAGATGACAAACTATTCCATAAATGTAATGAAAGCATTTAAGTAAAGTCATACCTTTGGAGAAACCTAGGGGTTTTAATAGAATTGAGTTCATATGATCCCCCTCAATTGATGTTATTTCTCCTGCATAGTTAGCTTTCATAACATTTATAGGTATTATGTCTTCTACTCATACATGTTCGAGACATATATGTCTTCTCCCCTTTACCTTATCCCCTTTATATAGACATGTTTCTCCTCTTCATGTAATACATACCTTCTCCCTCTTTTATCAAAAGAAGACATACCTTCTCCCCCTTTGTCATTTCAAAAAGGTGAGGGTTAAATCGCAATTTTGACCCTCGGGGTGACGGAATTCGCCCAAAAACATCATGGCTCATGGTGAAGCAATGAGTCTTGCTCATAAGGTTGTTCTGCATAAAAACATTAGTCTTGCATCAAAATCTGACAGTAGAGTAAAATCTGCATAAAATTTCAAGGATTCTCCAATTTCTACATACAATGTAGCTCTATATATCCTGCATCACAATGTTATGTAAGCAACTCAAGATAGTAGATATGCAATTCAAGGAAGAAGCTTGAGCAAGTGTAAAACAAGATACAAGCATAGCATATAGTTGAATACCACTTGATGAAAAGATAAGCAGTGCTAGAACTACATGTATATGAACTACTAGTAGATATTATCAAAAGTTAGGACAACTAGTGGGATCAAGATCATAGAAAGAGATGCACAAGATAAAGCAAGATATGAGTAGATGTAGAGATATATCCAAACAAAGAGATATGTAATTTTAGAAGCATGAAAGGATATTACTCACTAGCAAATATGCATCATTACCAAAAGATGATTACCACTAAGAACCTTAAGGTTGTATCCAAACAAGATATACAATTTTATAGATGTAGCAAGTTTGAGCACAGCAGAAGCAATTTAGACACAACCAAGAGATCTAAAGAGATCAACATCAAAACCTACAAAGCAACTCAAAGTAAGTAATTGCAAGATATAGATATACCAATTTTGAGCAATAAGAGAGATAGAGTTGTAAGCAAGCAAGGCAGTTGAAAAACATGGCAATGGGCGCATATAAAAGACACCAAAGGGAGTGGCAAAGAATAAAGCAATTGGTTTAGAAAATATAGTTGAGAGGGAAATTCTCATCCAAAAAGCCAACTATATATGTTGTGCACAGTGTTGTTGATCGAGTTTTGTGTATTGACAACTCAACCAATGACAGTTGTTGGCAACACCCATTGGTGCTGGTTGGTTGAGTTTCTATCAAGACAAACTCGACTGACAAAGCTATTTTCAAGAAGCACACACGCACACATGCACGCACGCACACACACACACACACATATATATATATAATATACATATATAATATATATGAAAAACATATTTAGAGGCATGCTAAAAATATAATCTATATCCAAACATGTGTAATCAAGTTAGTAATGCACTATGAAAGCATTAGAAATAGTTTTTGAGCAAGAGTGTGAATAGAATCACAAAATACCACTTTTGACTCAAAAACCACATTCATAGTGCACACTAACTTGGCAAAACACACTATGATTGGATGTGAGCAAGAAAAACATTACCTCAGTACTTACCATTTCTTTTCCACTTATTTTCGCCCTCTACATATCTCACCTTTCTTCTTTCATGTGGATTGAGAAGTCAATTTCCAATTAAATAGCTCAAGTCAACCTATTTGTAATTACCTACAAGAAGAAAGATGAAATGGTCCCCAATCATATTTTTGGTTCCGGAGGGGTTAGCTTAGCAACCTAAGTCCTAGTTCTCTTGGGTGCTTTCCTAAATGGAGCAACGAGTGGAATAATGGTCGATATCATTGCAATAGTTGCATGTACCCATAACCTTGGAACTAGAGGATCCTCCATGGAAGATTGGAGGTCCTTTACCTTTGTTGTTCCTTTGACTACCATCATACCCTAAACCCTGTCTACCAATTTGTTTAGTAGTATGGTGTAGGATATCATTAAGATTCTTTTTACCAATTAAAAATATTTGCAAAGAAGATCTCAAACTATGATTATCATGAATAAGAGAAGAAATAGTAGAAGACAAATGATTGATATTATCTCTAGCATGCAAAAGATCATTTTCTAAGCAAAGAGCTTTAGTTAAATAAGAATCTCTATCAATATGAAGAGCAAAAACATTATTCTCTCTACTAGTAGAACTAGAACAAGATTCAAGTACATTGATTTTAGCAAGCAAGGAGGCATTTTCTGTTTCAAGCAAAGCAATCTTAGAAAGATAAACACCATTTTCAAATTCTAATCCTTGCAAAACAAAATCTTTGTCCTTGTTTTCATATTTAATAACATCAATATCATGCATGAGAGAATCAAAAATTAAGGTATGCTCTTCATTAGAACTACTCATAAGAGGTTGAGCTTCTAGAAATCTAATCTTCTCAAGCAAGTTATCATTTTCAAGTTTAAGAACATCTACTTGACTAAGACAAGCATTTTTATCATCAAGCAAGCAAGTATTGGCATGTTCAAGATCATCTATTTCTCCATGCATATTATCAACAATTCTAGCAAGCATTTTCCTTTTCTTTTTAGAAGACTTAAGAGAGGCATGAGTAGCATTAATGATATCAATTAAAGGTTCTTTATCTAAAGAGTTTAGATTTACCTCATTTGAGTCTTCACTTATTGATGCCATAAGAGCAAAATGGCATTCTCCTTCATCACTAGATATTGAGCTAGATCCTCCACTTGATTCTCCACTTGAGCTTGAGTTGGAGGAGTCCCTTGAGCTCTTGTGCCATTTCTCCTTCTTCTTGTACTTCTCTTCTTTTTCCTTGTGATGATGGGTCTTCTTTCTTTGTAGACAATCTATCTTGAAGTGACCCTTCTTTCCACATTTGAGGAATCGGATGGAGGAGGAATTCTTGCCTTTATAGAATCTACCCTTGGAGTACATGGCATCTTCTTCACCACGAGAGGATGTAGAGGCTTGTCCCATAATAGCTTCAATTGATCCTTGATTTCAGCCTTCTTCATTCTCTTTATCTCTTTCTCCTCTTATCTTTCAACTTCTTCTCTTTTATCAAGTGTGACTTCATGGGCATGTAGATTTCAAATGAGCTCTTGAATGGGGATATCATAAGAGACCTTGCTTCTTCATTGGAAGTCACATTGGATTCCCATCTCTTGGGGAGAGTTCTAAGGATCTTAGAGTTGATCTCTCCTCTACTCATAAGATGACCTAGGACGTCAAGGCCATTTACAATTGTGTTGACTCTTAAGTACATGTTGGCTATCTTATCCTCCTTTCCCATCTTGAAGTTCTCAAGCAGTCCTTTGAGCATGTAGACTTTGCTTTCCTTCACTTTAGTTGTCCCCTCATAAGTGATGCATATCTTTCTCCATACCTCATAGGTCTTCTCACACAAAGAAATCTTATTGAATTTGGTGGGGTTCATCGTGTCATAGAGGATGTTGATTTCTCTTGCATTCAAGGTTGCTTTATTCATGGTAGCTTCATCCCATTCTTCTATCTTTGTCTCCGGTAGCTTGTATGGATGGTACACCATTTGCCATATCTCAAGACTTGATCCTTGGATGTAGAATTGTAGCCTTCTTTTCCAATAGAGGAAGTTTCTCCCATCAAATATTGAAAGGTTGATGAAGTATCTCCCATCTTGGTAGTCACCCATCTTCTCCTACTTGTTGAAGTATGCTTGCAGAAGACCCACTCTGATACTGATTGTTGGATCATAGATGGGTGATTGTATGCTCTAGAGGGGGGAGGGGTGAATAGATCTAAATGCACTTTAAAAAAATTCATTAGACCTTCAAGTTATATCACAAGATAAGGTTGCTAAATAGGAAATTTGAGTGCAACTAAAACATATAAAGCAAGGGAGAGAGAGATTGAACAAGCACCAAGTGGCAAGCTATGTAGAGTGGTTCCACACTCCAAACTATGAGTATGCTAGTCCACTACCTAGAGAGGTCAACCTCTAGGATTTCTAAATGTGTCTTTTTCTATATGTTCACTTATAATAGTTACAGCACATGACCCACCAAAGGACTTACCTATCCAATACAAAGAGTTAACAACCTTACTAAGGACTTACCCACTTTGCAATGAGTCTTTGGCCTTATCTAAGGACTTACCCACTCTTGCACAAGTCTTTAGCCTTCTCCAAGGACTTACCCACTCTTGCACAAGTCTTTAGCCTTCTAGGAATTACCCACTCTTCTTGGATCTTCAGCCTTTGACTTCACCTTCACTTGGAGAAGCTTTCACCAAGGACTTACCCACTTGAGTAAGGAGTCTTCAGCCTTCACCAAGGGCTTACCCACTCTTGCTCCAAGTCTTCATCCTTGAATCTCTTCACCAATGGATGCCTTACCTTGTTCTTCTTCACCTCTCTTAGCCAAGAGAGAGAACCTTCATCTTCATGGTTGAAAAGAGAGATTGAGAGGTGGTGGAAGTGAGAGCCTCACAAGATATACACGTAGGACTAGCTCTCTTACATATCTCCTACTTACTCTAATGGATGTAACAAGTGATTAAGCTTAGAGAGAGAGAGGAGGTTGTAGGATGCACTCAACTATAGACTAGGAACCTCATATAGAGTTTTGCATTGAATTCTCAACCTTGGAATCAAGCCCAAGGGGTCCTATTTATAGTTGGGGAAGCCTCTTACCCTTTGGGAACACTTAAGGACAAATACTAGCCATCTGGGGTGTTGAAATAGATATATTTTCAAGTTTTGCAACACTCTAACGGTCAAAAACACTTTTACACACTTTTCTAAAAAGTGTGATCGGTCGAGTTTGTAACGGGATCAAACGGATCAGTTGAGTTTGTAACTCGACCGAACCTAGACATTTTCAAAATCCATAAAGGGATCGGTCGAGTTTATAACTGGACTGATTGACAGCCTGAAATGAATTTTGGAAAATGTAATTAAAGTGCTTAAATATTTGATTTAAGTGCTCCTAATTTTTTCTAATATTAATTACAAGTGATTTACAACATGAATCTAATAGATTCACATCATGTTCTAAAAATGTACACTTGTATTGACTTTGACTTGTCTTTTATCCAATTTGAGATGCGCAAGTTAGGGCATGTGGAGTGTGTCTATTCCTAATCTAAAATCACTCAAGTAGAAGCATTAGACACAAATAATTGGATTGGAGTCATCATCAAAACAAGGGTTTAGTCAATTTAGACCTTGAGTCAACAGTAGTGATGCCATCAGAGGGGGGATGGTCTCATACATGAATACTCTAAGAGAGAATTAGAAAGAGAATGAGAAAGTATAAGAGAGATGACATAAAAATATGAAAAAGAAAATATGGAAATATTGAGAAGAGAGCAAATAGAAAAGTAAGAGGGAGAGTGGAGGGAGGTAATGACAAATAAATATAAGAGGGAAGAAGGAGGGAGGCAATGATGAGAAGAGGAAAAAGGGGGATAAGAAAAAATTGTACCTTTTGATGGTGGGGGGAAGAAAGGAAGAAAGATGAGGTTGAGATAATGCATTGATAAATGGTAGACATTATAACAAAGAGGAATACCATTAAACTTCACATAAAATACACATATATATATATGTGTGTGTGTGTGTAAAAGAGGCAAACATAGAAATAAATATAATAGACATGATACATGTGCAAAAGAAATAACATGCAAATTAAACTATATCACACATAAATATATATATGCATTTTTTTAATTGGCAATTCATTTATCTCATTGTCAGGGGGTTTCAAACTTGTTACCTCTTGGTCATACAACATCAACTTTACCACTCGGGTGCCACTACATTGGCTACACACACATATATATATGTATATATATGTATATATATATATATATGTATGGGATTAAGAGAGAAAGATTTCTCCCCCCCTCTCCCATGCCTGTGGTAGAGGCCGAACGCCCGAGAGGGTGGTAAATCAAGGCGGCAACTGGGATTCAAACCCGGGTCCCTTCATGAGGAGACACCGTGCTTGACCACTTGAGCCACTCCTTGTCGGCTCTATGTATGTATGTATGTATGTATGTACGTGTGTATATATATTGTGTGTATTCTATATCCAGTAAATTTTTACATTATATGTTGTATTGTAACATCCTAGAATTTGAGATTTTAGATAAAGTGATCTAAACATGAGTGATTGGATTACCCATATGACCAAAGAGCACCTCCTTTTTGACAACTCATCACTAAGAACTTTGCGATTAAGGTGTTCAGTCCAGAGTAGTACTAGGATGGGTGACCTATTTGGAAGTTAATTTCAGATTGTGAGTGAGGACAAATAATGTAGTTGAGGCTAGTGGTGTCCTGAGGGGCTGCTCCTAATTCTTGAAACTTTACTAGAGCTTTGAGTGTTGGTCCCATGTGCTACATGTGTGATTTTTTGTATTTTAATTGTATCCAAATCTATAATTTGTTATTTCATTTTTTATTAAACATGTATTCCAATAATATAATGTGTACATGTACTTGATCTTCATTTTTATTAAATATTTGTTTGACGTCTGTTTAAATGTATTAAATGTATACTTTTTTGTATATTTTATGTGTTTCAAATATATAAATCGAGTACATATATCATTGTAAATTACTACTTTTACTTGATTATATGTATGTTTGTATTATGTTATGTGTTTTATGTATTGTGTTGTACTTTTATGTAGACTGTCTTTTTTCTTCATTTGTATGTCTACTTTCTACTAATTGTATATTGTGTTTTTTGTGAGGAAGTATCCTTTCAATTAAATATTCTCTCTATTCACTCTTAAGTGTTTATAATATAATGTATAATATTATATCAAGGTTTCAAATTTCAAGGTTTGCTACCATATTATATTCATCAAGATAAAACTAAGCCCTAGATTTTTCATCAGATTACACCTTCTAATGATTAATTATTTATTAAAAAAATACATACTCAATTACTTAATGAATATGCTAGGAATCGATCTAGCTTCCACAATTTTGGTATAAGTACAAATCTTAGAGATGACACTCTGGTACACTTTTCAATTCAATTAGATGAGTGTAAGACTTGTAATTTATCAAAGAAAATAGTTATTAGAAAACCTTTTTGTAACATATTGGCTCCCTTCTTCTAGGCCCATGTTCAATTATGTTAACAACTAGTACCTATTTATCTAGCTCATAATGTATTAGGTATATGTTGCAGGAAATCGATATCATGTATTCATAAGTACTTTTTACAATTGATATTTGAAAGATAAAATAACCTTGATACATGCAATAATAAGACTTGAGATTCAAATGGGTTTCAGTCCAAATTGACATTGTAGAATATACCTAGTATTATAAGGTAAAAGTAATCTAGTAAATATGAATTATGGTGTCACAATTGCATAATTAAGAAGAGTAATACATTACATGCATGCCTTATACACTAGCAATGAAATGTAACATGAAACCTATTCAAAATGTCAAGTTGATGCCAAATTTAGACTCCTAGCATCTTAGATAGTCTACCTAGAAAATTGACACTAATTGAATTACATTTACCTATCCAGTTGACTTAGTAAAGAAATGTATTTAATAACCTAGGATTAGTGAGTAACATCAATGGGACACTTTATTTTATGTAAAGTTTCTGATGAATTGCTTTGTCATGTAGGCTAAGTGGTCATGTAATGTTATTTCTCACAGTCTAACGACTACAAATCTGCTTGACCTAATCTCATAGAGAGCTGGTTGTCATCTTTGCATACGATCTCGACTCTTAGTTATCATTTGCATAAAGAGAGCCCACCTAGGCATTCTTTTTTCTAGTAATTTTCTCACATCTCCCTCATTCATATCAAATGAATTCTCCTCCACTATTTCCCTCTTCCTTGCCTATCCCTAGCCAACAACGCTCCCCTCTCCCTATTCCTAGTGGTCCTATTAGTGAGCTACCATCTTCTATTGTCAGTGGAGGACATGTACGCCTTATATTGGTGATCTTCCCATCCTCCTCATCGTCTGATCGTGGCAAGGAAGTTAGACACAAACACGTCCTACATAGCGTCTGCAATTCATTGTCTGAAGTTTCATCTTCAAGTTGTCGCCATGTCTACCACCAAACCTTGCCTAGACCCTGAGAAGTTAACTCCTTTAGAAACTCGACATCGCAAGTGGTATGCCTTCTCCTCTTCTCCCTATATGTTCTCGATCTTATACATACTTCTTCTTTTCCCGTTGTTATCTCACTATGGAGTTTACTATTCTTCCCTTTCCTCGAACTCCACTGCAATATGCTTCTAGACTTGTGGTCGACATGGGAACCCATAGGTCCCTAAACGCTTATGTGTGTGACCCTATAGGCTTCAAATTACGTTAGTAGTGATGTTCATAATTAAATTATGACCTCACAAGTAGTGATAGATATCTATCAAGACTTCATTTCCACCCAAGTAATTGGATCAGTTGGAGAACATCTTTATCCTAATATTATGACTGGTGTTATAATGGTTGTATGATCCCTTTGTCTTTGATATACATATTAAATCTAAGGTATGAAAGTGTCATCCTCTTAATGTTCAAACTTTTTTTCTTGATATAGAGTAGACTATTTGAGATACACATGAGCTTCATTTCATATATTGACTCACATGATCATGGCCATGCATTTCATAGTCTTACTCATCAAGTGGCCATGATATCACTCTAATAGAAGGGACAAATTCTATTTACATCACTCACAATAATTCACATATCTCATAGTACACCTAAGCAATACTTGTATAATAACCCTTATTCAAGGTCACGATGAGTAGTGTTAAAGAAGGGGAACAACATGTGATCTTTATAGTGACTTCAAGTCGAAGGACCACAATCACCGTTGTCACATTGATATGTGATTCTAACTGCCATCATTGGCTTCCATGTATCACACTCAAAGTGGTTTTGTCCATTACACTTGGTCATAAACAAATGTCAATGTGTTTGATTTGATATTGCAATGTCTTGACTAATGAGAGTAGTCATCAATCAACACACACAATGGTCTCAATGTATTATTATTGTCCTAATTTCCACAATAATATTTGACCAGGGACTCATATAAGAATGAATACTCTTAACATACACATGATCTCATATTCAAGCCCTCAACCTAAAATGACATGTCATTGAGTCATACATTCTTAGGACATTATCATATTTATTTATTATCTCATACTAAAACAAGCATAAGAACTAGAATTTCCTTTAATAATAAAATCAATTATAAGATGTGACACTAAATCACCATATGGTTGGATCTCAAGGCATATCACCAACACACTCAACTGTAACCATGACCTATATGTGAGCTTCCCAAGTGTCCCAAGAATCCCCTAATTATAGTTGATAGATTGTACCTTGGAGAGCCCCTACACACTACCTTGATCTTAGTTATGCTTACTTAATATAGGGTGAATAATTTATTTGTTAGAGAGATATCAATACTTTCTATATCTTGTGAGGATATCATTCTTTACCACCCAAACTCTTTCATACTTTGAGATTTCTTCCCTCTCTTGGCTAAGAGAGGTTGAAGGGAAAGTGGTCCTTGGAAAAGGAAGACATCCCTTGGCAAGCAACTACCTCTTAGTGAAGAAGAGTTGAAGGGCATACCACTCATATCAAGTGAAGGAGTCCTTTGGTAGTTGAAGATTCCCTGTAAAAGGAAGGCTCTAGGGCAGAATACTCACGGTAAGGGTATGCAAATTCCTTGCTTGTCCTGGAAAAGAGAATTCATTAACTCTAGACATGAGAAGAGAGGTCTCTTGGTATAACTCTTGTGATGGAATATAAGGTGATACACCAGGATTGCAAATCATAGAGGATGCCCTATCTAGGTAATGGAGCTACGTCCTTTAAGAGTGAACCACTCTAAATACTTGACTTCACTTTGTGGTTGTTTCAATATTTCTCACCCTTACTTGTTTTACTTACCATATCTAACTTGAGATATAATATGAAGATATAGCAAGTCTAATTCCATTTGTTAATATATAAATTCACCCCACTCTTGAGCCAATAAATCCAACAGAAGCTCCCTCCATTAGAAGAGGTTGGTTTTCAGGCAACTCCTTGATGAAAGACACAAGATCTCATAAGTATGGTTATCGAAGAGGTTGGGTTTCAAGTGACTCCTTGATGAAATACGCAAGATCTCACGAGTATGATTATCTTTTTTGTCTCCCCTTAATGGTTTGGGGGGTGGAATTAGACTTCAACGATGAGGGTAACCATTTGGAGCTTTGGGTTGCAAGTGGAGGATTGTAGATTGGGTGGTGGTGCATGTAGAATTTTAATTGCAATTGGTTGGAGAAAAGGTAACTAGGGGGCTACAATTGAGCCCCTAGATTGACTACATAGAGGTAAAATGGATTGTGGTTCCATATGCAATAATTGTTGGCGATTAACAAATTGCAAGTTTTTGACATTGATGTGGAGGAAGGAGTCATATTAGGGCATCATTAGACATCTAAAGTTATCCATGATATGCTAGAAGTTATTTTGACATGTGAGGATCATGGAGAATGGAAAGTTCGAATGTGAAAGTTTTCACTACTGTTTATCGAGCAAGCCAATGATATGACATATGCTCGTTTGTTTGAGCACATGGATTTGGGTTTGGTTAAAGTTTTTATCTAACTAGGATGTTGATTCAAAGTGTAAAGAGTGGGACCTGAGAGAGGATCTACTCTTCACTAAATAGAGAAATAAAAATATCATATACCAAGTATGAGGAAAGGAGGAATTTCCTTTATCTCAAGTGGCACACATATCACAAAGTAAAATATGAATTATAAGCAACAAGAACATAACTATGATTAAGTTACATGATTATTCATATATAATTATTTCTCTCCATAAAAAGGTGGTATAATTAAATTAAATAGGGAGACATCTAATAACATGTAAGACCAATTACAAAGGACAAGCTGACCATTCTAAGATATCCTTAAATCACACATCATATATATGAGCTTCCTAAGTCCATCCTCTCTAGATCTCCTACACTTGGGTGGTTTTGGGAACAACACCCAACAAAAGATAATAAAGATATGTGTCACATAAATACTGAGTATGTGCATATAAATAATATTTGGGCATTATAATGGGTTACAAGTACAATAGGAGTATTCCCAAACTAAGAGAGGGTTACCAACATATAAGTGATCTCCAAAAGAAATAATCAAAATAATGAGTCATTTCACTTTAAATAAACATTTGTGATCAACATTCTTGCCATGTCAATCATTCACCATAACAAAATAAAAAACTTTGCATGCCTAAACAACGTATACTAAATATACTTCAAATAGGGCCATAACACCATAGGGTCATGGGCTAAAAAGTAAGTGTGGAAATGCAACCCCAGGCTGAATGCACACATCCTTTATAAGTATGGTTGTACATAAGTACCACTATTTCAGATTTTCTAGTCAAACATTTAGTATGGATAAATTGAGAGGCAAGAATAGAATGTTAGTCGTTAATCACATAAACATTTTAAATGGCATAGCGGGAGGGGTCAAAGGACCCATTATAAAAGGAATAATCAAAATATACAAGAATTTAAATAAATTTAATTTAGAAAATGTGGAAATTAATTTGAGTATCAAAAGAGTTAATATTTAAGAAGATTGAGAAGATTGCCTCATTGTAGAAAATTAGGTTTAAAGTCATATAAAGGCCCAAACATAAATATGGATTTGTACATACCTCAAGAGTCAGGCCTTAATATCCAAAAATACTCATAGAGTTAGGGGCCATGCCTTTCATCACGTAATTGTAATATTAATACATAATGATTATTAACTATTGTAATGAATCCATCAAACCCTACAAATGCCCTAACTAGAGGATTCATATTTATGTCCTAAAAATCAAATCATTGAATCAACTTTTTTATTACAAACACATATATTTTAATAATTTAATGATAACCCAATAATTAATTGTTAACTATATAAATTAAATCCATTTTCATTTTTTAATAAAAGAAGCATGTCAAATGGCCTATATGTCCTTGCATAAGAAACATAACTTTATGTGTGACATTGACAATTAGGTAATACTACACATCAGAAACTAAGCAAAATAAGGCAAATTATGAAAATACCCATGAGGACATGACAAAGATCAAATGAGCGCATGACTAATACGGAAAAATCATCATTGGCATGTTACTCTAGTCCACCTTCCATCAAGCCTTCAAAGCTCCCAAAACCCTGAATCATTGGCTGGTTTTCTCAAAAAAATTTGACAAGCTTAATTTAGAGATGAGTTCCCCAGACTTCCCCAATCATTTAAACCATCAATATCATAACTAAGGTGGATGGAGACACCAGGATGGCCTCCTGCCATTGTAGGTCCAAAGTGAAGGTCGGAAAACACCATGGTGCAAAGCTCTAAAAACATAAGGTTTTTCCATGCCTATGTGTTTTTAGTCAGAACGAAAGGCAAAGGAAATAACGTGACTTGAAGCTAAACTGCACAAAACTTGACTCGACACTAGAGACAATGCAAGACAAGTCAGAAACAGATGTCGGAATTCACCTAAACAAAATGAATGAATACTTTAGGCAAGTCTGTGAGGATCGTGTACAGGCAACACATTAGATCAATAGACAAGAAACCACTATCAGATAGAGTTTGGATTCCAATGCATGGCACAATATAAGAGAAGGGCAAATCAACACATGGATTGGCTATTGGGGAGACATGGAACACAATTATCAAGGATGTGCGAGCTAAGGTGGCAAACCTAGTGTAGCATACATTTGGCCCATGTACCTTGATTCTCTTCCAAGATCACACGAATAGACCTAAATTTCTCTCTCGTAGGTAAGTGGATACATGCACTTCGAGTAACAAGTATGGATAGAGGGCTTTATATTTTCTTATATTTATGAAATTCAAGTATAATAATATCAAGTACATGTTCTAATGAATACATGCAAAGAAATTGATTATGAATTAGATTATGGTTTTTCATTATGTCTTTTCCATATACTACTATCATCATAAAATGCACATGCTTTCTGATTCAAGTTTAATGCTTTGAGTTATAATGCTTAAGATTCTATGTTCCAAGTTATTATGTCCCAAATTAATGTCAAGACAAGGATAGTTGAATTATGATTGTTCCTTTGAAGATTAAGATGCCTTTTTGGCACAAGCTTTGTGTGAGCAATGAGCACTTGGATGCATAAGCTCTGTGTGAGGAATGAGCTCTTAGGAGCTTAAGCTTTGTGTGAGCAATGTAAGGATGAAGGATAACATATTCAGCCCAATACAATAATGGTAATAATTAAGATAATTAAAGTTATATGGCATGAGAAGAATTCAATGTTATCATGTTTACATTTATGTTTTCTCAAATGTATATAGCATATTTTCAGTTCTTGTAATGTTACTCATTGCCACTTACTCTAACTAAATATTTGTTTTGCTTTGCATGGCTGGGGACGTGATGTCCGTAGGAAAGAAGGGTTCAGGAGCTTAGACAAGGAGCACACATCTCAAGGATGAATCTAGAAGACAAGCCTAGTGGGGTGATAACTGTAATAGAATATTACTTTAGATTTACTTTCAGGTTAATAAAACCATGTGTTAGTTTAAAGTGTGAGTGTTATGTTGAGGACTTGATTATGAGAACTGTTTATTTTCTTGTGCTTATTGAACAAACTCTATTTTTATGCAATGATAATCATTTTTGTGACATCCCAGTGAGATTTATGCTTCCTCTTAGTAATGTGTATGTTTTAAGAAAATTGGGGTGTTACACACACACACTCTCTCTCACGCAATAAATCCTTGAGTCTTCTCTTTGAGGACAGGCGGAGAGGCCAATCCACTTTTTAAGTCAGATTAACCCCAGATGTCTGTCAGGTATGTAGTGCAGAAGGACACACCAATCAACATTGCAATCACCTGTACCAGGAAACCTTGAACTAGCCTCAATTTGTCAACACTCTAGTCATTAAAGAAGTCAATGTTGTCAACTTCATTCCAACAGAGGTTACTACAACCAAAATATGAAAAGAAACCATCCAGGATTCTAGTATGGAAGCCCAAACATAGTAGTAAATGTTCACCAGCTCTAGAAAGGACCCAGCCAGAACCAAGTCCACAGTCCTCTTAGTTTCCAACAACAACATAACTATTATTAGGACAACTATAATCCCAGACAATATTGCAACAATTACAATCCAAGAAAGCAGCCCTATAACCAATAAGCCCAACTTATTCTAGGGTAAGGAATCTAGCAGAGTGTACCTTCTTCAAATGATCAAAGTTGTCTGGGTATCAATGAGAATATATTGGTAGCCAACAAGCATACAACAAGTCTATGGGGGCACAACTTGTGCAGATAGTTGCAGCCATCCATCCTCCAGTAGACTCATTTTTGGGTAAACTTGAGGGTAACCTCGAACATCAGGAGGAATATATTAAAGTTGTTACCACACATATTGGACGTGTTCTAGAAGAACCACCATCCCCAATCAACAACAATAGATTGGTTTTAGAAGATGATGAAGATGAAGAACCCACTCTAATGGCTATAGTGATAGCTATACCAGTGGAACCAATTGTTGAACCTCTAATGACAAGTAGCTCACCCAAACCTGAGAAGGAACTAGAAACTACACCTACCTCACCTCCTATCCCAGTGGTGCATCTTTACAAACCTTGAATCCCTTACCATAATCATCTAGCTCAGACATGGTTGGACTCAATATTTATGAAGTTCAAGGAAGTGATGAAGAAGTTACATGTTGATATTCCCTTCCTTGATGCCCTGGCTGAAGTGCACTCATGGACCAAGTTCTTCAAGACCCTCCTCACTCAAAAGTAATTAACAAAGGAGTTTGAGAAAGTGAATCTATCATGGATGGTATCAGACATTGTCATGAGCAGTTGATCTTGAGGAAAGCATTCCATCATGCCCTATAGCCTATGCAAACAACTAGGGTTCACCACTGACATCCTTCCCACCCACATTGCTATTCAACATGTTGATTCTTCTATGACTACCCCAATGGGTATTACAGAAGACATCCCTATCATACTAGGTTCCAAATCCTACTGCCCCTGTGGGTTTGTCATCATGGGAATCAAGGAGGATCTTCAATATCCTCTCATCTTTGGTCACCCATTCCCAGCAATTGTTAAAACATTAATTAGTTAAGTTTGAAATCTCTACATTGAGACTTGGGACAGACACTCTTGAGTTCAAGGTTTTGACAATCTCAAAGGGCCATCCTTTGAGGAATGATGCTATCTCATTGACTACATTAACAAAATGGTGCTACTGGGGTAGGAGGAACATACTTTTGAAGTGTTGGTATGTATGCCCATAGAGCAAGTCATATGATGATTGTAATGGGATACTTTGTAAATGATTTGAATAATAATAAAGGCAATTTCCAATCTATATGTTTAAACTGTTTCTGAGATGATGGTGTAACATGATAGATGTCTAAAGATTGTTTTACTCAATAACGTATGCTTTTAGGTTAAGGACCTAAACGATGAGATCATACGGATGTTAAGAGTATACATTCTTGTATAGTCCCTAGTCGGTTGTTATTGTGGAAATAACCATAGACATCAATAACACTAAAGACTAGATTGTGTGTTGGTTGATGACAGAATCTCATTAGTCATGATATAGTGATATCAAACCAAGCACATAGGTACTTGTTAGAGAACAAGGTACCGGACAGACCCACCGTGAGAGTGACACATGGAACCATGACATGGTAGTCACAGTCAGCTCTCACAGTGATGGTGGTGAGTGTGATTTTTAGACCTAAAATCACTGCACTCAACACATGTCGTTGGGTACACTTTGACATCATCAAACGCAGTCCTGAAACATGGGTTGTTATAAAGGTGATGATTGGGTGGCTTTGACACATGGGGATTTTGAGGGGTGAGTGATAGATATGGGATTTGTCCCTCCTGAGGGAGTTTGATATCCTTAGCCACTTGATGAGTAGGATTGAGAAAGGCATGCGCATGCACGTGTGAATCAATATGTGATATTGATGTCATACACATCTCACTCGGTCTACTCTGAGATCAAGGAAATGAATGAACATTGACAGGATGACTGTTCCATGCCTCGAGTTCATTCTGGATATCAGTGACAAAGGAATTATACATTCACTGTAACACCATTCACAGATTGTAGGATGAAAGTTGTTCTCCAACTTTCTACTTTCACTTGGGTAGCACTGATGTGTGACTAGGCACCGCTCTTTGCTTGTGAAGTCATAAGTGTTATGGACTTTCACTGCCAACGTGAAATGGACCTGCAGGGTCACACACATAGGATTTAACCTGGAAGAGGAGTTTTGTCCACAAAGCAATGTTTAGATTGATTACTAAAGGAGTTTAGTAGTTCAATTAAACACTCAATCAGTCGATGGCTCAATATCGTATGGTTCAAGGTGTTGGACGCATTGATAGGAGTATCGGATTGATTGAAATCGCGATTGACTGATTTTTTGCCCAACCTGTGCTCCCAACCGATCGGTTCATGTGATGAACCGGTCGGTTGAGGTTGCTGAACCGGTCGGCTGGAGTGTCCAGGCCGATCGGCTCATGCCCAGGTTGGAACGACCGGTTCAAGGGTTGAACCGATCGGCTCAACTGGTGCAACCGACTAGTTGGGAAAAGTCATGTCGGCAAGAATTTTCCTTTGGTTTCAAATTGCCCAATTTGATTGGGAATAACATTGGTATTCGATACCAATTGGGAACGAAACAAGGAAAGTCTTTTTGAGCCGGATCAGGACTATGAACCGATCGGTTCAGGGCACCAACCGATCGGTTGGAGTGCCCCAAACGACCGGCTCAGGTCCAACCAATCGGCTCAATGGCCGAACCGATCGGTTCAGTTGTGAACCGATCATTTCAAGTTGCGAACCGGTTGCTTTTTGTGGAAAATTCTCGAACCCTTCTACTCCTGCATTAGTCCCGTATTGCCGGGCACAGAGAACCCTGTCCCATGACCCGCCTATATATATAGGGGTATTGGGGGCTTCTCAAGACACAACTCAGTGCAAGTTGATTGCTCTGCAAAGTTGTCGTTCTCTCTGGTTTTGGTAACCGAGAGAGAGCTCGAGCAAGTGCTTCCCGCAAAGGGAGGTGCAGCAAGGGAAGGACAACTGCAGTTGCAATTAACAGCAGGAGAGTGTGTTGGCGACTAGTACGTCAACAGGAGGGTGCGACTCCTTCCACTTCCTTGTGGGACAAGGAGAGTGGAGTTCCGGGTGGTCCGTGTGGACTACTTCAGAGGCGGGAGGTCACTGCCGCTCAGGAGGACAACTGTCATCCGACAGTCCGGTAGGAGGAGTCTTCAGTCCCGGTGCGACCAGGAGCTGCACAGACACCGTCCAAGACCGGAGGTGAAGACCGCGCAAGGCGCGTGGTATTGTCGCCGAGCAAGCCTCGGGACAAGGTATGATTCACAAACCATCTTTCCTATTATATAGATGTTGACGCGATTCCTTTTGTTCTGGGTTTGGGGAGAAATTTTTTTGTTTCCGCTGCTTCTCTGCCTCCTCTAAAACCCAACAGTGGTATCAGAGCCACGTCAACCGCTCTATGTTTTAGGATTATCGATATGATCGATTTTGGTTTGTCGCCTTTATTTATTGCATGCGATGCGAATAATATCAACTTTATACATGTCCAATCCACAAATCCCTAATATACATATATGATATGTAATATTAATGCACTCGATACGCGTCGCCCTTAAACGAGTTTTGTGGTGGATGTGTAGCATGATTATGGCCTATAAACCCCTATATCTGTGTGTGGTTGTTTGTGTGGTTGCTTGCATCTCGGTCTGCGCACCGATTCCCTTTCTCATATTCCAGATGTAACTCGAAATAATTCGAGAATTCTTTTCCTACCTTTGCTCCCCCCGAATGTAACTCGGGGTTTCTCAATTCAATTGTAAATAGGATAGATTTTATTTCTTGTTATGTCAAAGAACGGCGGACAACCTGAAGACGATCGGTTCAAGAAGTGAACCGATCGGTTGGTGATCCAGACGACCGGTTCGAGGAACGAGATGAGCGGGTGGCGACAGAGGAGATGCACGATGACCGGTGAACCGATCGGCTGGAGGCGCCAGTCGATCAGCTGGTGGCACCCGAACAACCTACCTGATGGCGAGCCGATCAGTCATGGAGATGAGCTGATCAAACCCAGAAAGGCAGGCACATATTTCATCTTGTATAGGTTGCATGTGATGTAGACCTAGATGACCGTGATTCCTCTTGGCTCGAGGAATCACAAATAGGATGGCCATAATCATTGCTTTTTTATCGTTTATGCATGTTTTCTGTGGGATATAGCATGTATGTGATACGTACTATATATTGTGGTGATTGGATATGTATATGTATATATAAGACCAAATCCCTCATTAAAATATTAAGTCTTATACGCCTTCCATTAGCGACACACATAGAAAACTTGATCGACCAAGCGTAGGTTACGCCAAAGCGTGGTGCGCCGTCTATCTTGTGGAAGTGTGAAGGGTCGACATGTAGGTTCTGCCAAAGCAGGGTGCATGTTTACCGTGTCGGCTTTTGGGTTAGACTTAACTGGTGATTCTTAGAGCGTCTAAGCCCAGAGGCACAGAATGTTCATGGCAAGGTGTTGCGCATGTTCATTCATCAAGAGTTGCATATGATGCAATTGGCAAGAGTTGCCTACCCGGAAGATCTGAGTTGTGGGTGACAGCCAAAGCTGGTCCATGGCTTAGAGGATTCTAGGATCTTGACCCACTAGAAGATTGTACACTGCAATCTTCTGAATTGATGGCGAGGGCTATCAATTTGAGTCAAAATAGTGGGAGCGGTAATTAATTAAAGGCCTAATTAACTATCGTCAAATTTTATTCAAATCAAATCAAAAGGGTTTTGACAAATGCAAATTTTCTCTTGTAGAATGGCAAAAGAATCATCTTTTAAAATGGGCAAATTAATTGAGAATAAATTCCATAACTGGTTGAGGACTGTGAGAAGTGTTCTGCACAATCCAGATATACCAGGAGCCTTAGAATCCACTCTATGTACGCTTAATGCGTTGGTGAAGAAGAAAATAGGTAAGGGAGAGAAGTGTTCTCTCGCCAAACCAATTTCTTCTACATGGAGAGGATGGAAGGGACAATGGAAGAAGAAGTCGGAGATAGAGATCTCTACTTCTGGTGTATACGTGATAGAGATTAACTTTACTACTTCTTCATCATGGGTACTTGATACCGGATGCGGATCTCACATTTTTTCAAATGTGAAGGATCTTAAGAGAAGTAGGCCTTTGGGGAAAGGCGAGGTTGAACTACGTGTTGCTAATGGGGCAAGAGTTGCCGCCAGTGCCGTAGGAACCTATGAGTTAACTCTACCTAGTGGGCTAATAATAGAGTTGAAGAACTGCTATTATGTACCTGCCATAAATAGGATTATCATTTCCGTCTCTTGTTTGGACAAAGATGGATTTGAATTTCTTATTAAGAATGGAAAGTGTTCCATTTCTAAAGATGGGATCTTTTATGGCAGTGCCCCTATGTCTTATGGTCTATACTTGATAGACTTGGAGACAAGTGTATACAACGTAAACACCAAAAGGCAAAAAAATCAATGACTCAAACAAAACATATCTCTGGCATTGTCGTCTAGGGCTCATAAATGAGAAGCGCATTTCTAGACTCCATAAAGATGGTTATCTAGACTCTTTTGATTATGAATCAATAGAGACATGTGAATCTTGTTTGTTGGGCAAGATGACCAAAACTCCCTTTTCAGGTAAAGGTGAGAGAGCTAGTGATCTATTAGGACTCATACATACTGATGTATGTGGGCCTTTTAGAACTAATGCCAGAAATGGGTATCAGTACTTCATTACCTTTACTGATGATTTCAGTAGGTATGGCTATGTGTACCTGATGAAACATAAGTCAGAAACCCTTGAAAGGTTCAAGGATTTCATGAATGAAGTACAGAACCAGCTTGGTAAAAGTATAAAGGCACTTCGTTTCGATCGAGGTGGAGAATACTTGAGCCAGGAGTTTGAGGACCTTCTGCGAGCCCGTGGTATTGTATCACAATGGACTCCGCCTGGAACACCACAACATAATGGTGTGTCTGAAAGAAGGAATCGCACACTGTTAGATATGGTGCGATCAATGATGAGTTTTGCTGATCTTCTGATTTCCTTCTGGGGTCATGCTCTTGAAACTGCCGCGTTTACACTTAACCGTGTGCCATCTAAATTGGTTCAAAAGACACCATATGAGATATGGACTGGGAAGCGTCCCAATTTGTCTTTTATGAAGATTTGGGGTTGTGGGGCTTACGTCAAGAAAATGTTTCCTGATAAGCTTGGACCCAAATCTGATAAATGTTACTTTGTTGGATATCCCAAGGAGACCAAGGGATACTATCTATACCACCCTACTGACAACAAAGTGTTTGTTGCCAGGGATGCTGTGTTCCTAGAGAAGGAATTTATTTCCAAAGGAAACAGTGGGAGGAAAGTAGAGCTTGAAGAGGTTCAAGCCCAACAAGAAAACATTGAACCGGTAGATGTACCAGAGGAAAATGTAGATTCACAAAGAGTTGTGGAATCTCAGTCTCCTCAGGTAACACAAGGACCTCGTAGATCTAGTAGGACTCGCCTTGAACCTGAGAGGTTTGGATACCTTGTAACTCAGGAAGGTGGAGAGTTGATCATAGATGATGATCCAACTACCTACGTAGAGGCTATGGAGGGACCAGATTCTGAGAAATGGCTAGAAGCCATGAGATCCGAGATGGAATCCATGTACTCCAACAAAGTATGGACTTTGGTGGAACCACCCGAAGGGGTAAAACCCATAGGGTGCAAGTGGGTCTTCAAGAAAAAGACCGACATGGATGGCAATGTGCAAACTTATAAAGGCAGATTGGTTGCGAAGGGTTTTCGACAAATTCAAGGTGTTGACTATGACGAAACCTTTTCTCCAGTTGCCATGATTAAGTCCATCAGGATCATGCTTGCTATTGCAGCCTACTATGACTATGAGATTTGGCAGATGGATGTTAAAACCGCATTCCTTAACGGGAATATTCATGAAGATGTGTACATGACACAGCCTGAAGGTTTTGTAGATCCAAAGAATGCCAATAAAGTCTGTAAACTGCAAAGGTCAATCTATGGATTGAAGCAAGCATCTCGGAGTTGGAATCTTCGATTTGATGAAGAAGTCAAAGTGTTTGTCTTTATTCAAAATGAAGATGAATCTTGTGTGTACAAGAAGGTTAGTGGGAGCTCGACCACATTCATCATATTGTATGTGGATGACATACTTTTGATGGGGAATGATGTCTTAGCCTTAGAGAAGGTAAAGACTTGGCTTGGGAAAACTTTCTCAATGAAGGACTTAGGAGAAGCATCCTATATTCTAGGAATTAAGATCTATAGAGATAGATCTAGAAGGCTTCTCGGACTAAGTCAGAGCACATACATTGACAAGGTGCTGAAGCGGTTCAGCATGGAGAACTCAAAGAGAGGCAACATCCCTGTGCTACATGGAGTTACCGTCTCTAGAGCTCAATGTCCCCAATCTTGTGAAGAGAGGGAGCGTATGAATGAGATCCCATATGCATCAGCCATTGGATCCATCATGTACGCTATGTTGTGCACACGCCCAGATGTCTCGTATGCTCTCAGCATAACGAGCAGGTACCAGTCAGATCCCGGGGATGCTCACTGGATAGCCGTGAAGAACATCCTCAAGTACTTGCGAAGGACTAAGGATCAGTTTCTTGTGTACGGCGGCGAGGAAGAGCTGGTTGTAAAGGGTTACACCGATGCAAGCTTCCAAACCGATAAAGATGATTACAGATCACAGTCAGGATTTGTGTTTTGCCTTAATAATGGAGCTATGAGCTGGAAGAGTTCCAAGCAAGAAACAGTTGCCGATTCTACTACAGAGGCCGAGTATATTGCTGCTTCACATGCAGCAAAGGAGGTTGTGTGGATCAGGAAGTTCATTTCTGAACTTGGTGTAGTTCCCAGTAGCTGTGATGCAATTGAGCTTTATTGTGACAATAATGGAGCTATTGCACAAGCTAAGGAGCCCAGATCACATCAGCGGTCCAAGCACATACTGCGGCGCTTCCATCTCATACGAGAGATCGTACAGCGAGGAGATGTGAAGATTTGCAAAGTACCAACTGAAGACAACATAGCTGATCCATTGACTAAGGCATTTTCTCAGCAGAAGCATGATGGTCATGCTAGGTCACAAGGACTGCGTTTCCTTGATGACTGGCTCTAAGTGCAAGTGGGAGTCTGTTGGTATGTATGCCCATAGAGCAAGTCATATGATGATTGTAATGGGATACTTTGTAAATGATTTGAATAATAATAAAGGCAATTTCCAATCTATATGTTTAAACTGTTTCTGAGATGATGGTGTAACATGATAGATGTCTAAAGATTGTTTTACTCAATAACGTATGCTTTTAGGTTAAGGACCTAAACGATGAGATCATACGGATGTTAAGAGTATACATTCTTGTATAGTCCCTAGTCGGTTGTTATTGTGGAAATAACCATAGACATCAATAACACTAAAGACTAGATTGTGTGTTGGTTGATGACAGAATCTCATTAGTCATGATATAGTGATATCAAACCAAGCACATAGGTACTTGTTAGAGAACAAGGTACCGGACAGACCCACCGTGAGAGTGACACATGGAACCATGACATGGTAGTCACAGTCAGCTCTCACAGTGATGGTGGTGAGTGTGATTCTTAGACCTGAAATCACTGCACTCAACACATGTCGTTGGGTACACTTTGACATCATCAAACGCAGTCCTGAAACATGGGTTGTTATAAAGGTGATGATTGGGTGGCTTTGACACATGGGGCTTTTGAGGGGTGAGTGATAGATATGGGATTTGTCCCTCCTGAGGGAGTTTGATATCCTTGGCCACTTGATGAGTAGGATTGAGAAAGGCATGCGCATGCACGTGTGAATCAATATGTGATATTGATGTCATACACATATCACTCGGTCTACTCTGAGATCAAGGAAATGAATGAACATTGACAGGATGACTGTTCCATGCCTCGAGTTCATTCTGGATATCAGTGACAAAGGAATTATACATTCACTGTAACACCATTCACGGATTGTAGGATGAAAGTTGTTCTCCAACTTTCTACTTTCACTTGGGTAGCACTGATGTGTGACTAGGCACCGCTCTTTGCTTGTGAAGTCATAAGTGTTATGGACTTTCACTGCCAACGTGAAATGGACCTGCAGGGTCACACACATAGGATTTAACCTGGAAGAGGAGTTTTGTCCACAAAGCAATGTTTAGATTGATTACTAAAGGAGTTTAGTAGTTCAATTAAACACTCAATCAGTCGATGGCTCAATATCGTATGGTTCAAGGTGTTGGACGCATTGATAGGAGTATCAGATTGATTGAAATCGCGATTGACTGATTTTTTGCCCAACCTGTGCTCCCAACCGATCGGTTCATGTGATGAACCGGTCGGTTGAGGTTGCTGAACCGGTCGGCTGGAGTGTCCAGGCCGATCGGCTCATGCCCAGGTTGAAACGACCGGTTCAAGGGTTGAACCGATCGTCTCAACTGGTGCAACCGACTAGTTGGGAAAAGTCATGTCGGCAAGAATTTTCCTTTAGTTTCAAATTGCCCAATTCGATTGGGAATAACATTGGTATTCGATACCAATTGGGAACGAAATAAGGAAAGTATTTTTGAGCCGGATCAGGACTATGAACCGATCGGTTCAGGGCACCAACCGATCGGTTGGAGTGCCCCAAACGATCGACTCAGGTCCAACCGATCGGCTCAATGGCCGAACCGATCGGTTCAGTTGTGAACCGATCATTTCAAGTTGCGAACCGGTTGCTTTTTGTGGAAAATTCTCGAACCCTTCTACTCCTGCATTAGTCCCGTATTGCCGGGCACAGAGAACCCTGTCCCATGACCCGCCTATATATATAGGGGTATTGGGGGCTTCTCAAGACACAACTCAGTGCAAGTTGATTGCTCTGCAAAGTTGTCGTTCTCTCTGGTTTTGGTAACCGAGAGAGAGCCCGAGCAAGTGCTTCCCGCAAAGGGAGGTGCAGCAAGGGAAGGACAACTGTAGTTGCAATTAACAGCAGGAGAGTGTGTTGGCGACTAGTACGTCAACAGGAGGGTGCGACTCCTTCCACTTCCTTGTGGGACAAGGAGAGTGGAGTTCCGGGTGGTCCGTGTGGACTACTTCAGAGGCGGGAGGTCACTACCACTCAGGAGGACAACTGTCATCCGACAGTCCGGTAGGAGGAGGAGTCTTCAGTCCCTGTGCGACCAGGAGCTGCACAGACACCGTCCAAGACCGGAGGTGAAGACCGCGCAAGGCGCGTGGTATTGTCGCCGAGCAAGCCTCGGGACAAGGTATGATTCACAAACCATCTTTCCTATTATATAGATGTTGACGCGATTCCTTTTGTTCTGGGTTTGGGGAGAAATTTTTTTGTTTCCGCTGCTTCTCTGCCTCCTCTAAAACCCAACATGAAGACCCTCTAGAAACAACATTTATCAACACCAGTGCCCATGAGTTAAACGATGAATAGGTGGAAAAATGTCTCCTCCTCTTAAACTCTACTGAGGAAAACCCGAACCTAAATTTGAAGATCTAAAGTCTACCTCCATTGTCGGAGAAGAAGACAAGGAATTTACCATACTACAGATGAATACTCTACTTGAGGGGCTCAAATATGTCTTTCTAGATAAGAAGAAGGTATGCTCAGTCATTGTCAATTCATATCCCTTGACTAAGCAAGAAAACAAGTTGCTGATAGAATTAAGGAAGAGGAAAAAGGCACAAGGCCACAAGATGACATATCTAAATGGAGTAAGCCAAGCCCTCTGCGTGTTCATAATGAACATGGTTGACAACTACAAGCCTGCCACTGAGACTCAATCCAAGATGAACCCTTTCTACAAGGAGGTGATCAAGCACTACTTTGTGGCATCATCTATCCTATCCCTGACTCACTTTGGTGAATCATGTGCAAGTGGTGCCCAAGAAGGGAAGAAATACTATCATTTTGAATGACATGAATGAATTTATCCCAACCCAAATTATGACTGTGTGGTGCATGTGCATAGATTACTAAAAGCTCAATAATGTGACATGAAAATACCACCTCCCCACTCCTATTTCTTGATCAATTCCTAGAAAGACTCACAAACCAAGAGTTCTTTTGTTTCTTGGATGGGTGCTCTGGGTTTTAACAAATTCCCATTCATCTAAGTGATTAGGAGAAGACCACTTTCACATGTCTTTTTGGCACATACACCTTTCACCTTATGCCCTTCAGACTATGCAAGTACTTTCTACCTTCAAATGTTGCATGTCTTCCATATTCTATGGCCTCATTGAAACCATAATGAAAATCTTCATTGATGACTTCTTAGTCTATGAAGATTCTTTTGAATCTTACCTACAACATCTGTTCATGGTCTTGGAATGTTGCGAAGAAGCAAATTTGGTGCTTAATTGGGAAATATTCCACTTCATGGTGAAGGAGGACATTGTTCGAGGACATTGTGTTAGCTCCAAAGGTGTTAATTGACAAATAAAAGATCAAAGTGATTTCCAAGATTTATCCTCCAAGTACTATCAAGGAAATTAGGGCATTTGTAGGACATGTCAGATTTATAGGAGATTCATATGTGATTTTAGAAAGATCATTAAGCTTCTAAAAAGTCTTCTCCATAAGGATGCAAACTTTGTCTTTGATTCTAGATGTATGAGAGATTCAACACTCTGAAGGAAGCTTTCATTTCAACTTCCATCCTTTGAGCCCCAGATTGGTCTCTTCCTTTCAAGATCATGTGTGATGCTAGATACTACATAGTAGGGGTAGTTCCTGGGTAGCGTGTCGATAAGAAGAATCATGTTATCTAGTACGCAAGAAAGACATTTGATGATGTGCAAAAGAACTATGAAACTACTAAAAAGGAGCTTCTAGGATCCCAAGTGATTGTCTACACTAATCATGCTACTTTAAAATACTTGATGTCAAAGAAGGTTGCAAAGCCCAGGCTGATCATATGGATTCGAGTAGTTCAGGAGTTTGATCTTGAAATCAAGGATAAGAAGGGGACTAAGAACGTTGTTGTTGACCATTTTAGCAAATTAAACATCCAAGATAGTGACACGATCTTGATCAATGACTCCCTGTCTGACGACCATGTGTTGAAGGTGACTACACTCTCTCCATGGTATGTAGATCTTGTCAATTATCTAGATGCAAGAGTCCTCCATCTACATTGCATAGGAAATGATAACAGAAACTTCATGTTTGACATTTGCCACTACTATTGGGATGAACCTTCACTACAAAAAATACATGAATTGGCTACAATTTATTTAATTACATATATACTATATGTAGTCAAAGCCAATTTTAGCTATATTTCTTAAAAATATAAATAAAATAAAATGAAGCCAATAAGATTGATCAACTTCAACTACATTTGTCCTCTTTATTTTAGATGTAACCACTACTTTGTAGCTAAATTTACTAAACAATACCCCCTCTCCCGCGCGCATGTATTGGATCCAATTAAACCCGTGCATCCCAGTTTCCCATTCTCTCTATTCCCCGCTATCTCCTCTCCCACACACTTGATCGGTCCCCGATCATGCTATCTGACTAACTGTCACGCCCGATCGCGCGATCCTCCCGCAGTCCACGCACTTGAGTGCTTCCGCACATCCCAATCCTTGCATTGGCAGGATGAAGACCTAAAACCGTCATGGATCCTGAACTTGTCGTCTAGCTTCGCCCGCTGAATAGTTTGCATCTTCAAGCGATCATTGCCCCCATCCAGTGCTCACCTCTTCTGCAAGATCGTCGGCCCTTCCCAAAGTCGCCACCTCCTCCCAAGGTTGCTGCCTCTCCATTGTCGCAGACAATCCCCAAGGTCTTCAGACATCTATTTCTGTAAGTCTGAGATGACTGCAGTTCCTTTTCTTCTATTGCTGAGATCATATTATCTTTTGTTTGCTGATCGATCATGGAGTCAGTTTTTAATATTTCTGTAGAGGAGTGAATACGTCTATCTTGTTTATATGCTCTATTATGAAATTGTTAGGCACACCATCATCATCAATCACCACTGCTAGAGGATTTGGACTAGGGATAGTAGGCAATATTTATTTTTTAGCACATCACAAGTATGCAGACTCAATGCAGGGGCATCTCAGGTTTTATTGATGGGACAATCTAACACTTTCTAGATGAAAGCTTGTCACAAAAGATAAGTGGGTGCAATAGGAACCAATATAAACCAACACATATTATAATAATGAGCAGTCCAAGACCCACCACTCTTTTCCAGTATTATAATGGGTTGAACTGGAGATGTAAGGCTTTCATAATATAATATTCCTTCTTTCCAATTGGTTCCATTTTTATGGTTACCCTGCAGATTTGACACAACATCATGGTCCCATATTATAATAACTTCCCAATGTTATTAGGTTTTGAATTATCTATTTGTTGCATGATCAGCTGTGAAGGATGAACACATAATCTTGTGGGTTGCTTAGTGTTCTTATTGTGAAGCTTGCTTCTTACTTGCCACCATCATTCAAGAAGAACATACATTAAAGATTATAGGTTTAAATCATCTTCTATGGGTCCCAGTGGATCAACTTCTAAATGAAGACAATTTGTCTTCTGTTAGTTCCACTGTACAAGTTGCTTTTAATGGAACCCCTGCATTGTTAGAGTGTATGGTAGCATAAGTTGTGACTGTTTGATAAACATAGAGTTGTCTCACCTATTTCCATCACTACCAAACAAAAGTTTTGTTTATAGAAATATTAAGTTTGTTTTCTTCATATGTTACCTTCATAATGCATTCTTCTACAACTTAGTAGCTAATAAACCAAATTGTTGATGTAACTTTGATTTTCATAAGGTGAGACCATCCACATAAATGTTAAGAACAAGCATTCCAACAATACTTGTATGCTTTTTGTTGATTTATTAGAACAGACCTAGGAAGCCTGTTGTGTTACTTGCATCAAAAATCACTATAGGTGAAAGACAAGGGCCCCTGAGGTTCATTTGATAATTTATTAATCATCACAAGTTACATTGGATGTATATATGTACCTCTTCCCTCCTGATGGGATGTGCTTCTAGAAGTAAACTTGATAGGACAAAGAGAGCACATATTCATCATGGAAACACTACCATTGTTTAAATCGGTATCTAACCATATTTTCATTGGGACCAGAGCTTGTCTTTCTTATCAATCATAAAATGATAGAGTGATTACTAGATATAGAACACACTTAAGTGGACCTAAGGACATAATTTTTATCTGTATCCCATGCTATTTCTTTTGTTTGTCAAACACCCTGTATAAATTCTTAATCTAAGTGTTATACTTTGGCAATAATTTTCACCTAGTTATTTTTCTCTTCATACTCATGGAACGTTTTAGGATTACTAGATAACTCTGTCTCTGCATAATAATTGTATGTCATTATCTAGATGTAGACGACTAAGAATATAATGCAAAATCTATGTATCCATGTTTAAACCCAATAACCTTTGAGACCCATTTTGTTGCATACATGCGTATTAGGCGAACTTATCACAGAATGGTGGTTCAACACCATCAAAATTCTGAGAACACCATTTTCAGGGGAGGATAAAGCCAGATTAAAGAGTCTTGACTAGTGACTACCAGTGTGCAGACTGTTGTGTCTCAGCCAGACTAATCTGTTGTACAAAAGAACATAACTGGTGTAGTTCAGAAACCAACTGTTGTGCCCAACAATGGGTGGTACATCCTATTGAACATTGTTTCAATTATATATTTTAGAAGATGAAGTAAAACACTTTAGAATAGTGTAGGGACTAAGTGGACACACACTAGATAGTAATTATACTTCTTGGAAACTCTACAATACAAATTTTACACTGCCCAGCCATATCTTGACACTTTTTTTCAGATTTCAATATGTATATGGTACTTGAACTTGTGTTTTTGTAAAAATATAAATTGAGAGGAACATAGTGTTTTAAAAAAAACCAACTCTCAACTTGAATCTGAGCTGCTATTCTTGACTACTGCACTTTGTGAGGAACTGTCAACCAAATCCTTTATCCCTTTGTATCCAAACCTACTCAATGGCCCCAACACCAAGAGCATGGAAACAATGGTGTAGATCAGGTTGAGTTAATTAACATCTAGAATAAATTCAAAACACATCATGATAAGTTAATGTGTTATTTCCAACCATGGGATTTCTCCACACCAGGTTATCACTTGCCACCACAATTAGAAGTAAGTAATTTTATTGTGTCTTACATGGTAGAAGAGTTTGTCTTCTTATTAAAACTAGGTGATGCTTTTAATCTTGCCAAAAAAACAAAGACAAGAATACTAAAGTTTGATTTTGTTATAGGTAGCACAATACATAAATACATGATTCTAAGAAATTGTCATAGAAATGTTTGTTTCAATAAAGCATTTGTAAGCCAAACTATAATAGAACATGCTTGGATTTATTAATGCCACAACATCAAAATAGGTGCAATCATCATGAAAATTAAGTTTCTAACACACTAGAGAGGATGCACTTCAAAACAAACAAGAGGTGCAATTATGCTCTGCGTCCTACTAGAGTAACGAGCTTAGTGAGTAGTTTCCATTTTTTTAATCTCCATGCATGATTTACCTTTGCTTAGTGCCAGCAAGAGGAAGGCAAGGTGAGTACACTACCTCCTGACTCCCACCCCCTAACAAAATATAAGGGATTGGTGTGCATGATCTATTAAATCCTTGAAAATTTTGATACAAGGGAAATGGCTGACATTTTGAATAAAACGGGCATTGTTGTTGCTACTTATAGATAAAATCATAAATATACATTTGGGTAGAGGTTTTGAAATCAAGTTAATAATCCTCATTTGTAAACTAACCACCCCTAAAAAGCTGGAGGACTGAGAAATAGAACATCAAGAGGATTGAATGCCATGCTCCCAATGAATGCATGTTGGTACTTCATCACAAGGAATTAAATGCCGATACCGACGCCTTATCAACGGCGTGGAAATAGATATTTACAGGTATACCGATGGAAATATTGACAGATGTAATCCTGGACTTATCGACGCCTAAATGAACGAATTAAATCATGAAATTTTATAGGTGTGGTCTCAACACCTAGATGCAACGTTTTATGCAATAAAATTCTATATTGGGTATGTTGGGGGGGTCAATCATGTGGGACTGGGAGGTAAGGAATCAATCCTTTTTTTTGAGATTTTGATGAAGGATTTCGATGACAAAATATAAGAATTAAGATCTAAAATTTTAGTAGCACAATCCATAAATGCATGTTTACACACTTCTGCAATAATATTCAACTTACAACAAACATATAACAACATAGTAAATTACTTAGTACTTACTCACATTAGTTGTATGTTGAGTGGCATGCCGACTGTTGATAAGGATATTGTTGTTCTACATATTTCTCTCATGTCATCAAAGCTCTATACGATTTGTTGTATGTGACAACATGCTCCTCATATACTTCAGAAAATCAAAGTTCTAATTATTTTCTTGTATTTCATTTCATCATTATTGGATGGTATAATAATTTAATATATAATTTTGTATGCTAAATTTTGTAGCATCAGCAATGTGAAGTGGATATCATGGTGATCTTTATTTCTGCCTGTTTCTAAGAATAATGGAGCTTCTTATGTTCACAAATAAAATATATACATGTGTATATAACTGTATATATTTATGTAAATTCACAAAGAATAAGGCAGTTCCATAGTACAATTTGTTGATAAACTTTCAAGACAATCACTAGGGTGCATGACTAAAGCCATTGAACTGATGAGAGAATACATAATTCACTTCATTTGACTACATTTACAAATTACTTGTAAGGTTTTTATATTTTTACAGTTTGGAAAAAAAAACACTTAAGGGCACTCTAGAGTATTTGGCATGTCTTGCTTCACCTCCCCTGATTGTGGTGGCCTATGATCTTTACGTAGAATGGCCAAGTACAACTTGACAAGCCTCATTGCGTTTTTGCATTATTATTTTGTATTTACTTACTTGTGGGTGATTATAATAAGAGATTTATTGTTGCAAATTTATTGAATTTCCATTTATCATGATCTTGTGTTTCATCTTAATAGAGGCTAGTGAGACATTATTATTTTGTATTTACTTACTCATTGGTTGATGTATATTTCATTTTAATAGGGGCTGGTGACCTTGTGTGTTTATACTCATTAATGTGGTTGAAATAGTCTTTCCTTTAAGTATTTGTGGCTCTAAACCTTGGTAAGTGTTGAGGTCTCTATCATTAAGGCCGGTTGCTGAGTCAAGTGACTAGGCTAGATGGGATCCTAACTTGTGTGATGATTCTTGATGGGTGGTCACGTCATCATTTAACTCAAATGTTAGACAATTACTAATTCCAAATCTCACTTTGAAATAGTCTTTTAGAATTTGGTAATTATGGCAGTGTAGGATCCCAATCACATTTAAATGTTTCTAGTGTCCCATTCCACCACTAGTAGGTTGGTTCTTTCCTCCAAATGATCATACTCAGTTGTTCCAATGGGAACCATTTTTTTAGGGGATAAGATTATTTCGAGTTGCACTAGCTCTATAACACACACTTAATAAGACAAAATCTTGCAATGTAATGGGTTTTGAACATGGAACTCTGGACCTAATTGGGTTAAAGCACTATGTTTCGAATACAACTCATGGTCTTTATCGTTGACATTCCTTGATATAGTTTATACAACAAGATATGTACTTATGTTTTGGGTTCCCTTTGGGCTTTATAATTGAATAGATATCCTTGTTTTTCATATTATAGTATTTTGGACATTGATGGTAAAAAGCCTTACCATGGACATTGATTTCTTTGCTTTCATTATGAAAGGGTAATTCCTTTAAAAGGTTCCCTCATTTACATACCCCATGGTAGATTACAAGTGGGACCTCCCTATTTTTGTGAGATTAGACATGGACATGCCTCGACAGATTCTAATTTCTTTTGCCAGTCTCTCATTTTTTTTCATTCCAGTGAGTAAATTAATTGTTTCCTTTATTAATGTCCATGTCATACTTTTGAATGTGTTTAGGACTGCTTTGGTTTTTTGGGTCTACTTAATAAATTTAGGGAAATAGCCTAGAAGCACAAGAAAAATAAAACTACAATAAGGTTTTTTACATGTTTAGTTGTGCTCGAGGCCAAGCTACAATAAGGTTGCACAATAATTTGTTGGATGGAAGGGTCTATTTCCCCTAGAACTTCTAGCAAATGAAAGGATAACAGTGCAACTGGATGTTGGGCTAGAAATTATGGACTGGGTTGTGCAAGAAATGGAAGAGGTGCAACCAAAGGTATACTTTAGAGAAATAGAGAAAAGGCAGTTTGATGCCCAACATGCCTCATGTTTCTAGCATCATACAACACTATTGTTGGTCGAATAGGTCACATGATAAACATACATGTATGTAACATAACCTAAGTAACTAAGTTTGGAATTCAGATGATCAATTTCATAGTATATGAATGCTATCACAACACAACAGTGAGTAGGTGACTATAGTTGGCTAACAGAAAATCAGATCTGTTAATTTATAGAAATATGTCAGTTTCATGATTACTAACAAAAATAGTTGTGTTATACCTGTTTCACATCAGAAGCATATGTAGGAACTATCTGGAAACTACATGCTCCAGTTCCAAAATTTTAAATGCCATGTAGTTATTTGTTAGTGAGGACATAAAATTATAACATGTGGTTAACAATTATGCTCAAGCAAGAAATATCAGATTCACCATATATGGGTGTGTGGTGTTTTCCATGTTCACCCTTATAATGGTAGTAGAGTCAACAAAGTTTTCCTTGTTCATCTTGACAGTAGAATGCATGGAAGGAATAGAGTTGGACCATCACAGTTATCATCATAGTCCAACAAGACAACAAACTATTTTGATATTTATTACCAATACGTCATAGATATATACATGGCTTGTCAAAGTATTATGTATACTATGATCAGTATTATACTTTTTTTATTTTCTACTTATTTATATATTTAATTTTTCATTGTGTTAAATTTATGTATACTTTATTACCTTCTTTATTATTATTATTTTTTAAATCTTTCCGTTTAATTAATAATTTCTACATCTATATTGATTATATTGATGTGTTTACTTACGTTTATCTAGGGAAGTATGATTGACAAAAGCTGGATAATTGAGGAAGACAGGACTAGTACAAAGTACTTAACTGGGGTAGTCAAATTCATAGAGGACGCTTTCAAAAAATGTAGTAGGAATGAGACTATCTTATGCCCTTGTAAAAAGTGTCTAAATACACAAAGACACAACCGTCATGTGACAACCGAGCACTTGTTATGGAATGGTTTTTTCAGCAGCTACACTAATTGGATTTTTCATGGTGAGACTTCTTCTGATGCCACAGAAGATTCTTCTATGCAAGACAACATGCCGTTTGATGATATGAGAGACATGTTACACAATGCATATGGAGTCCAAAACTGTCGAGAAACTATGGACAGCGATGACGATGATTCATTTGTATTTGTTGACAACGAAGTAGCTGAGAAATTCTACAAATTGTTAGAGATTGCTGTACAAGAGTTGTATCCTGGAAATAAGAAGTATTCTAAGATGTATACCGTCGTGAGGTTGTTCCATATAAAATGTAGCAATCATTGGAGCAATAAATCATTTACTGAGCTGCTCGAACTTTTGAAGGATTTGCTTCCTGAGGGTGACACGTTGCCTGGCTCATACTATGAAGTAAGAAAAATAATTAGGGACCTTGGTCTTGACTACGAGAAAATTGATGCATGTATAAATGATTGCATTTTGTATCGCAAGGAGTTTGCAAATAATACTTCATGCCCGTGTTGTCATGTTTCTAGATATATAGAGACTGAAACTGATGTAGACGGTGCACAAAGTATGGGAATTAAAAAGAAAAGAGTTCCTTGTAAAGTTATGCGCTACTTTCCCTTGACTCCTAGGTTGAAGAGATTGTTTATGTCCTCTAGAGTCACACCACTAATGCGGTGGCACGATGAAAGTCGCACCAAGGATGGAGTTTAAAGACATCCAGCAGATTCACCTGCATGGAAGACATTTGATAACATGCATGCTGATTTTGCATCTGATTCTCGTAATGTGCGTCTTGGTTTAGCATCTGACGGATTTAATCAATTTGGCATGATGAGTCAATCATATAGTATTTGGCCTGTCATATTGATTCCGTACAATTTGCCACCATGGTTATGCATGAAGACACCTAATTTTATCCTTTCTATGATTATTCCTGGTCCAACTCAACCAGGAATGAAGATAGATATCTACTTACAACCTCTGATTGAAGAGTTGAAAGAACTGTGGGAAGTTGGTGTTGATACCTACGATGTTGATTGTAAAGCTGTATTCAAATTGTGTGCCGCCTTACTATGGACGATAAATGACTTCCCTACCTATGGTTATTTATCTGGTTGGCAAACTAGTGGGTATGATGCATGCCCTGTTTGCAATAAGGACACATGGTCTATTAGACTACCACATAGTAGGAAACAATGTTTCATGGGCCACAGGAGGTTCCTTCCGATGGATCATAAATTTCGTAGGGATATGTCCTCATTTGATGGAAAAGAAGAATTAAGAACTGCTCCAAAGATGTTGTCTGGAAATCAAGTTTTAGTTCAAACCAGAGATGTAGACAATATGCCTTACAATTGGAAAAAACAAAACATTTTCTTTGAGTTGCCATACTGGAAGTACAACCTTATTTGTCATAATCTTGATGTAATGCATATTGAAAAGAATGTATGTGAGAGTTTGATTCACATGTTACTTGGGATGGACAAGTCAAAGGATAATGAAAAATCTCATTATGACCTTTTAGAGATGGGAATAAGACCTAGACTGCACATTATCAAGAACGGAAGTAAGAATATTATTCCACCTTCTTATTTTACTTTGAAAAAGGAGGAAAAAGAATTATTTTGTAAGTTTTTGAAGTCTGTACGGGTTCCAGATGGTTATTCCTCCAATATCTCGCGAAATGCATGCATCAAAGAAAGAAATTTTTTGGCATTAAAGAGTCACGACTACCATATATTAATGCAACAATTTCTTCCATTGGCTTTACGGGTAGCGTTGCCGAGCAAGAACGTCATAACTATGATAACTGAGTTGTCTAGATTTTTCAAAGACATATGCTCAAAAGAGATAAATCTGTATGCTATTGAGAAGTTAGAATCTAGAATTGCGGTGACTCTGTGCAACATGGAGAAGATTTTCCCGCCCTCATTTTTTGACATAATGGAGCACGTGGTCATTCATCTTCCATGAGAAGCTAAGATAGCTGGACCACCATTTTATCGTTGGATGTATCCAGTGGAAAGGTAGTATGTTTTTACTATTTGTTTCACTAAAATTTTATCAAATGTATTTTTTGATTTTAAACAAATTCTATTTATCATTATAGATACTTGAAAACTTTGAAAGAATATGTGAGGAATAAAGCTGCTCCAGAAGCTTCCATAGCAGAATGTTACCTGGCAGATGAATGTTTAACATTTTGTTCAAGGTATCTCTCCGGGGTATAGACAAGGTTCACAAAATTGGCTAGAAATGATGTTGAAGATGATGATATTGTTACTGACGATGAGTGGTCTATATTTTCACACAAAGGGTGTCGAATAGGAAAGAGTATTCCTATTTATCTTGAAGATGTGATGCTGAAAACTGCACATCAATATATTTTATCTAATTGTGTTGCAGTTGAACCGTTCATGGAGTGAGTTCATTAAATTATTAAGAAATATGCATGCTCACCGTTAGATGTATGTACACTTGACTTATGTACTTGTTAGCAGGGAACACATTCGCCACATGAAGAAAATGAATCCGCGTGCAAGACATTGGGAAATCAGTAATATTCATATGAACACTTTTAGTGATTGGTTTAAGAAGCATGTAAGTCTATAAAATTAATTTTATTTAATATTATTAGAGCATTGTATTAATAACTCAATTCATAATGTATACAGATTGAAGAGAAGGCCAAATTAGAAAATTTGCCATCAAATCTACTAACTCTGGCTCGGGGACCACAAAATATGGCGAACAAATACAATGGATATATAACAAATGGATATAGATTTCGAACCAAGGAGGGGGAACATGGTAAAAAAACCTAGAATAGTGGGATAATGGTGAATGCCCAGACAGAAAGTTTTTCCAGTTCCAAGGATAAAAATCCTAAATTGGGTCAAGTTACCTACTATGGGGTACTCCGAGAGATTTTTGAGATTAGTTACTATGAGCAACTGAAAGTTGTACTGTTCAAAGGTGATTGGGTGAATGCAAACAAGGGCGTTAAAAAAGATGAAAATAAATTTACAATGGTCAAATTAAAACTCATTGACTTAATTGAAAATCCATTTGTATTGGCCTCTCAAGTACAACAAGTCTTTTATCTGACTGACATCAATCACCGTGGGTGGAGCTTTGTCGTGCAGATGACACCACATGATACTAATGACATGGATGAGAAGCTTACTGAAAATTTCATGGATGGGACATGCGTACCTGAAGATTCTCATGCAGATGATTGGGAATCTTTTTTTATCGATGTTTCTGATGGATCTGATTTGGTTAGAGAAGATATGGAGGGTGTAACTTTTTACGATGGTAAAAATGATGAGCAACTTGATTGAGATCATTGTGATCTATCATATGTAGTTTTTAATATTTTGTATCTTGATGTAGCGTTATAAGAATTTAGTTTTATTCATTTATTATTAATTATCAATACCATTGTTCTTCCTTTAATATGCATACTATTTCTCTTAAAATTTGCAAACTTTTTTTGTTCTCAATAATCGAATCAGCAACTGTTTTATAATGTTTATATCAGGTAGTCCCTACAACCATTATTATTTAACTATATTTTTATGGTTATAGTTTTTATTATATTAATATTTGTTATGCATTATATTTTTAGGATGTTGAAAAGACGTTCACAATTGTTGTCTACACGAGAAACTGATGATGCAAACAATGGAGTAATTAAACGAAAATTGGCGGGTACGGTGACATATAATTTATCTATTATCATTTTGTACTTATAGTTGTAAGATTTTGTCTTAATATTTATCTTTCTAGGAATGTCTAAATGATTGCAAATGAATGGAGGCTATCTTGGTTCAGTTAATGCTGATTTGGGAATGAATGGAGGTTATCTTGGTTCTGTTAATGCTAATTTGGGAATGAAAGGAGGATATCTTGGTTTAGTTAATGCTGATCTTGGAAGTTCTAAAGCTGATTTGAGTAATAAAACTAATAAAAAGGTTGGTGCATCATCTGTTTTCAGCAGCAAAAATGCTGAAGTACACATCAGAAAAGAGAAGCATCCGCATGTGTCAATGATAAATCATGATGTTCCAATCGGTGGAAGGATGTCTCTGTTAAACAACCGTACAAGAACTGGTCATTGTGTTGATAATGCAAATATAAATCATGAGGTTGGAGTTGATCATAGAAATTCTTTGACAAACAATAGCATCAGAGCTGGTCATTCTATTCATAAGGCTAATTCTTTGGCAAGCAATGGTACCGGAGTTGGTCATTCAGTTGATACAGCCAATATCAATCATGAGGTTGGAGCTGGTCATAGGGATTCTTTGGCAAATAATGACATGAGAGATGATCATTCTGTTGATAATGACAATATAGATCATGAGGTCGAAACCAATCATGTAAATGATGAGGACTTTGAATTGGTTGATCAAGAAACTACTGCTAATCATGATGAAGGTACATAAGTTTCTAATCAACAATTTACACGAATTAGCTATTACCTAATATTTTAGCATTTATATGTATATTTTAAAAATAATTGCCTCATATTATTTTAAATTTTTAGGTGGTGCTGTGTATAATAAAAAACGAGGCTATTCTTAGTGTCTTCGATTATGGAGTAAGACAGGGAATGCAAAATTACCAATCACATTGGATGAAAATGGAGAACCAATTGGACCTCATCAAAATGACTTGTCTTCTTTTTTGGGAACAATTGCTAGAAATTCACAACTGGCACCCTTGGATTACTTGGATTGGAGACAAGTACCAACTAGAAAGAAAACTGAAATATGGAATTATGTCTTGGTAATATATTTTAGTAAAGTGTTATTGAAGCGTATATTTGTTATATTCATTCTATTTTTCATTTAACAGAAGAAATTTACTATCGACTCAAAGGGAAAGAAATCAGTTCTACGCACAGTTAGGGATTGTTGGAGAAACTTCAAATCTGAAATCAAAAGAAAAAATTATATGCACCACAAAGACAAAATAGATAGACTTAATGATTGTCCTTCCCGTGTTGACCCATTGCAGTGGGCTTTTCTTGTGAGTTTCTGGGACTCTAATGACGGAAAGGTAAGATAATTAGTTATATATGATGTCTTCTCTTAGTTTTCATTGGTGATAAGGTTAATGTTCATGAACTGCAGTTACGGAGTGCAAAGAATAGTATGAGTAGAAAGTTTGTTACCACACAACATACATCGGGGTCGATGCCCTATGCTTGTGTGAGAGTGGATGTGAGTGATTTGCCACATAATGATAATAATATCATAACACATTCACACTCTACTTATACTTTATTTGTGTGTTAATAACAGTTGCAACAAAAGAATAAAGGGGGTCCCGTTCGTCGATTGCAGTTGTTTGTTGCTACCCATAAGAAGAAGGGCGGTACTCCTGTAGATGCAAAATCAACTGAACTAATTGTAAGTATAAAATTATTCATGACATATTTGACTTTATTTGCTCAATTTTTTTATCATCATTATGATTACTGTTGTAGGACAAGTTACAATCAGCAGTTGAAAACAATGATGCAAATCTTGATGAAGATGAAATTGCTGATCAAATATTGGGTGCAAAGAAGGCTCGTGTGAACCATGAGACTAATGAGTTTAGTCAGGCATATGTTGAGGGTTTTGAAGGTACAGTCAAAGACCTACAACACATATGCGAGTCACAAAAAATAGAATTGTCAGATCTGAAAAAAAGACAAGAACATCTCGAAGCAATAATTTTGGGAAATTCAAGCGGGAGTGTTCCATTTCAAGCAAATCAAGTAATTATTCAAAATTTTAGTAATAATTATAAGTTATGATTTTATTAATTTCATAAGTGTTTTGTATTGTAGAATATGGAAACAACTAGGAATGAAGGAACACCCATGCCACAAAAGTCATGTAGCGGAACCACCATTATAGAAAGATAGGTTATTAAACAAAAAAAACTCCTAATAACTTTGATTCTTGATATCTAAAATTTTACATTGTAATCCGTACAACTTATAGGTTATGAGGTTGTTAAGTTTCGATGATGGAACGTCAATTGTAGCTCAAGGACAAGTGATAGGCGTGAATCCTGACCTTGTAATAGGAGGAGGAAAGTTAGGGTCTGCATTTGCTGCTGTTTGCATTGGTGTGGAAATTAAACCTGAAGAGCAACTGGTTAGACCATTTAACAATTAATAAATCATTGAAGATGCAATCGGGTCAATAATAGCTTGGCCAAAGAAGCTACTCATTGTTCGATAATTTTTTTCTTTCAATGTGCTATAAGTGTAACATGTCTATATAATGGTTTTAGATAATTATTTTTGTTATTATAGGTAAAATGCTTGGAGCGAGGCAAGTGAGGCAAACAATAAAAGTTCCTTCAGAATTATGTAGATGCTATTTTCCCTCTTTTCTATAGGTTTAGAATAAAGTTTTTGTTTGATGTAAAGCTTGTCAATTCATTCGATATAGAAAGGATTGTCATCCGAACCACCATTACAACATTGTTTTCCATTTCTCTTGCTATATAAGACCGTGATATGAATATTCTATAGTATTGGTTAACATTTAGACCTCTTTTATGACAAGGCTGCATTTCACACTTATGTATGTGATGTTCTCTAGTATGCAACGATGCATGTGATGTTTCTGTTGGCTCTTTCTATTATTTACAACTAGTACATGATATTATCTAGTGTAGGTCATGGTGGTGTTACAGCAGTACATGATATTCTGCTTGCATCACGTCTCATGGTCATGGCCAAGTTGATAAATACTGTCATTGAATATAATTCCACCAATAGCTCATTCATTGAATATTTTTACCTAGAATGAATTTGGGTCCAAGTCAGATTGTCTTAAGATAGTACATTAGGCTTGGTTGTATTTCTTTACCAGTGAAACTTTTGTTTTGTCAACAATTTCAGAGCATGTTTGTATTTCTTTACCAGTACATCACGCTTGGATCAATTTATAGTTCAGGTCCCTGCCATGCTTTTAGGAACCCAAGTGGAAGCAGAGGTGGGGATGCCCATGCCTTTGTCCTGATAAACAATAGTGAAATGGAAAATGATGGACAGTTTGGACTCGATGCCATGCCTGGGCATTTTTCTTCTTGTGATAAAATAGTGTATATGCCTTTGCTTTCATATGTAGGATGTAACATCTTTATATGGATCGAACCATGTTGCTGCAATGCCCATGATGAATCTGTTGCCAAAGACCAATGTTCTCATAGATTGTCAAGGGAACAAGTAGGAGGTATCAATCACTACCCCTTGAATATGCATGCTATGTACAATGCAATGGAACTTGGAACATTATTCTGGAGTGCTTTATCAGGTAAGTGACGTGACAATAAAATCAAGTTCTACCTAATTGTGTTTTCATGTTTCTAGTATATATAAGGTAATGGAGCCTGTGTCTGAAGCATGGAAAGAGAGATAAGGGAGCTTGAGACACCAAAAAAGGTCCCTCTTGTTCTTTAATTCAGTATTACTTATTTTTGAAGAGTCATTAGGCTGGAAGGCGTCAGGTTCTTCATCATTGGCTAAATATATTGATTCCTCAAATGTTAAGCTTGCACTACTCTTTCTGACCTTGTTAGATGAGACAGCTTTTGCTGGATCACAGCCAATGCGTGCAGCTGGATCACTGGATTGTGGGTGTCATTCAGACTAGATTTGGAATTGTCGACATGCTCTAGATGACATGGGGATTAACAGCTTGTTGCCATAATGACTTGAAATCACAAGATAGGTATGGCTTACAACTCAAATGTTTCTTGTTCCTTTATGGTGTATATAACTGAATGGTTTTGAATCTAATATTAAGTATAAAATGATCAATACAGCTCCAATTTATGTGTATGCCCAATACTTAGCAAACTTTAAATTTGCTTATAGATCTCAAGCAATTTAGACCCCTACAATCCCACCCCAACCCAAAGTCAGTACAATACTCAGAAAGATTTGTTGTTCATTCAAACTTGTTTGTCGTCTCGTTCAAAGTCAGTCCATTTAGAACACTAATTGTGCCCTTTTGGATCAAAAACTTAGAGCCTTCTACAGAATTCTTAGAATCTTATATTTTGTAATAATTCAAAATCTGCATTGCAAATATATGAGCATAGATATGTAGAGATCCTAAGAGATTCTAATTCAGTAATGGTGTTTTATCAATGATGAGTCTTTTTATTTTATTTTGAAGTGTTTTTGGAATTTGTTGAAGTCATTGAGAGAATGTCTGGGGATACTATACTCATTTAGGATGCCATGGGAGGGAAGGCAAGTTTCCATTCTACAACAAGGTTTTCTTCAACCACCAATATGAGCATATTATTGCTTTTGGGTTTGAAACAGCCACAGTAAAGACAGTTTTAGTAATGCATTCAATATCTTGAGTTTTTCTGTGTCCAAATATCTCTAAATGACCATTTCCCACTAAAAATGATCCAAATTTCAGGAAAATGCAAGTCAACTAAATGGATGAAAAAATTTACATGCTTCTTTATCTTTTGGATTTGGATTGGTTTTATATCTTAGCAGATAACCCATGTCCACTTGTTAGGAATTGTTTTGAGATCATGCCTTGGACAATATGTCGGAGAAGAAAAGTCGGTATGTCTAATTACCAAAGTGTAGCCGACAACACTAAAACTTCATGTTAATTAAGAAATAAGAAATTGAAGCTTTTAACCTTTTGAGTTCCTCCTACTTTGCTCAAATTTGGGCATTTTCATTGGCATCTTGTCTTTATTTATTTTTTTGACTTGCTCATGACTTGTAGATACTATAGATCTTCTATGGAACTAATGCTTCCTACTCTCTAAGGTGATGTCTTTTGTGATCACCAACACCCATGAACCTGTTATGATATACCTGGGTTTAAGTCAAACTACTGACGATTGATTGGGGGAGATCCAATCACTCATAAGAGGCATAATTCTGGAGGTGAGTACCTTGGATAATAACTTAGAACACACATTGTTCAAAGATATTGGGTAAAATTGAGAGCAGGTCTCAGGGGAGGCAAGCTTCGGGATGAGAATAATGAGGGAGTCCGTCCAATTGGGGGGCAAGGCATTACTCCAGAAAGGCGACTGAACAAAATTGCAGATTTGTTGTTTCAAAGAATTCCAATTCTTTTGGTAGAAGGCAACATCTACCCCATCCGGGCCTGGGGCCTTGATCGGGGACATAAAGTGCAGGGCCACGTGGATTTCAGACTCTTGGGGAGTGTCCGCCAGCATGGCTTGTTGATCCAGTGAGAGGGGTGCGAATAAGCCCAGGAAGGAGGGACACACTTCTCTTCTCAGTACGTGGTTCACTTCCTTATACACATTTGAAGAGAAGGAGAGGATGAGTAGCTTAATCTCTGAATCATTGGATATCCATTCACCATTATCACCCTTGAGATAGATTATCTTGTTTTTCCATCTTCTTGCTTTAGTGAGAGAGTGGAAGAAATGAGTGTTATTGTCACCCAGTTTAATCCACTCACATATGGCTCTTTGTTGGCTCTCAGCCTCCTCGCGTCTGATAATCGAGTCAAGCTGACTCTGCAGGTCGATTATTTACTGTGTAGTGGTATGGTTGAACCAGATGGCTAGGTTCATCTGATTCCATTGGATCTTATTCGAGAGCCTATCCTTCTCCTTCCTGTCAGTTTTCCTTTTAGTAGAGTCCCATCGTTTGGCTTTGGCGAGGAAACTAGCGTTTGCAATCATGAGGTCGTATTCTTGGGGCCAAGATTCTTTGAAGAAGTCTACATATCCCGGGGTTGAGTACCATCTGGCGGAGGTGCACATCGGTAGGAGCTTGTGAATGGAGGGTTGTTGGATGCATGAGACTAGCATAGGAGTGTGGTCTGAATGGTTATTCTCGAGCACTCGAACATCTTTACTTGTAAATGAGTCGATCCAGGGCTTGTTCGCCAATACCCTATCAAGACGCTCATGGAGGAGTCCCCGCCTGAAGGTGGTTCGGGCCCCAGAGGCCCCTAGGTCATAGAGAGAGCATGATTCCATAGCTTCGATAAAATCTCTACTGTTGGCGGTGTCGAAGGTGTTACTGCCAAATTTATCAGACGGATGCATGACTACATTGAAGTCCCCCATCTCCACCCAGGGGTCAGTGATGGAGAGGGCCATAGCATAGAGGTGATTCCACAGGAGCTTGTGGCCTCCTCTTGTTGTGCTAGCATAGATGAAGGTGAATAAGGAGTCTTGGATTTTGCAATGGACGAATTTCTTGTGTGAGAAAAGGATTTCCAAGTTGACATTGTGCCTTGAGAGCACCCAAATTACACTAATACACTCTATTATACAAAAATGTTTTGATTTATATTCTGGGGTCACATCAACTGCCTGGTACTTTCCTTGTTATGTGACCCCTCCCATAGTTTACTAAGCTATTTCTACAATATCATACATTATACAACTTGTAAGTATAGTCATTATCAGGTCTGTGTTTTTTTCATTAGCAAATTCTCCATTGCTTCCAGCTGGGTTTGGAGTACCCATGTCCTCTGCTAATGAAAGTTACAGAAGTATAGTCTTCCTATTTGATTGGAAGAACGTAGATGTTTTAGAGTCACTAGAAGTCCTAGAACTTCCTTTATTGCTACTCCTTGCAAGCGGACCCTGATGGTTGTTCAGTACTGTAGGATATGCAGAGGTGTAATTGATCACATGCAACTCATTTACAATGTTCAGTACTGCAGCTTACACTGTCATATGAACCACTCTTAGTATACACCAATCCTTGAAAGGGAATGCCCAGATATGTAGTCTTCTAATATTGATATTGACATTTTTAACCCTGTTGCTGTTAAAAAAAATCTAATATTCACGAGGAGTCCATCACCACACTAGGGTCTCACATGGATATAAATTAAAATGTAATCATGCTACCTAGACCACATACCTTCATAGATTAAAGAAGAAGACTACATACAACATCAACCTCAAAAGATATTCTCACTGTTGAGGAAAACTCTCATGCTGGGCCAAACCTCATAATCTTGGAGCTTCAATAGTAGGAAGAGTGTAAAAACACACAACGAAAAGGTCATTATCAGTAACTCAATGAATTTCAGAAAAACACTCTAGTTGGTCACACATACAAAAGGCGATTGAGCATCCCAAAATATAAGCAACAAATGTAGCTTCCCAACTGTAAAGCTTAAAGAAATAAGAGTCCATCTTGACTACCCTTATATGCAACAAGATGAGCTTTGTAAAATGATTATGCTGTCTTCATCTTTGAATTCAGAAAATACAAGTTTCTCAGCAGCTTCCCAAACAATCAATCTAAGAAGTTGGGATCCCAGTTTACTAAAATGTCCCCTGTAGATCATATATACACTTACAGGTATGTCTCATACAATATACTATGATAGTGATGATGTATATGTTTTGTCTCTTCTTTTCAGAAATTATATCTGTTTTGAATGCTCTTGTGGCTGAAATTTAGAAAACTCAATTGTTGCTTATTTATTTATGAGCAGATGTTTCGAAAAGATGATAACCCAGTTGTGTACATCATATTTAGATGGGACTCCATATTACTATCAACTGTGATGAGAAAGGTCAATTGAACCTCACAAACCTCTTTATTCATGTAAAGCACAACCACTATGCTCTAACAAGAACTACATCCTAGCATGAAAACAATAGTAGGTGGTGGATTTCCACTTGTTAGAATTCTAAAGAAAGAATCCCATATGCTCATGTTTACATGAAAAGTCAATTTTTTTGGTATCCAAAAAAAGTTGATAATTAGAAGATCACTTTTGTTGATCAGTTGTATTTTGTATGCTAATATGCTTGCCGATAGTTAAGTATTGAGCTAGTCTCTTATTTGATCTTGATGCAGGTATTGTCTTCTATTCAGGTTCCTAACTTTATTTTAAAACAATACTAGGAGATGGATTTCCACTTTGTTTAGTTGATGGTGACCAGACTAATGCTGGTAATAAAATGATGACGGAGTTTGCAGGTTAGTATTTCCTGTCCAACTCAGGATGGGGATACTCTTCATTTTTAGGTCGCGGAGGTGCCTTAGTTCCTTTTTAGTTGCATGGTCAACAAATGTGCCTCATAACCGTGTCCTCTTGCAAAGTATTCATATCATTTTGTAGCAAATTGTAGGGAAATAAAAGGAATAACTAGAGTGTAGTTTATCTTACCAGGCTCAAGTTAAAGGATCTTTCGTCATTGAGGGTGGAATTGTGTTATATGCTCATCCATATCTTATTTAATATCCCTTATGAGGTTGTTGACTCATGTTATAAACTCGCTATCTGGATCTGAAGTTGGTATCGAATATTTGGCTCCTCATAGAAATTGTACATGGGAATAACATGAATTGGGCTTGGTAGTACACTCTGCCTTTGAGGATGCAATGAAGGATGACAATGTAGGTATTTTAAACCAGTTTCTGGCTTAATTTCCCCCTGCTTTATTTCACCAAGTATTTCAATTCATTATATGCACACAGGCTTTGACATCTGGCACTTCTACTTGTTTCCATCATGCTCACCCTTGTACTTAAGATATTAATAACAAGCTTACTATTCACAAATTGTGTGAGAATTAACTTGTGTGTTAGGTGAATGTGGATTCATCAGGTTTGTACTTAAAAACATTTAAGTTTAGTGCATGTAGGTCATCAACATTAATATCCTTTCTCACCTTTTCCACTTCAGTGACAACAACTTTGTTAGCAATCACATCTACAGGGGAAGGAGGTGGAGGTTGGCTCAACTTTTCTTCCTTCATAGACTTCATTCTCTGTAGATCATTTCCCACAATGACAAGCGAGATGTTGGTTTCCATTTCAGTAACAGGTAATAGAGTCACTTCTAAGACTCATAGTAATGTGCATTGCACTTACAAGACTCACACCACTTGCCAAAGTAAACTGAAAGCCCTTTACTCAGACCATTTGTCATTATAAGCTAACAACCCTTTTATATGTAACTCTGTTATGGTTGAGTATTCCGAGCATGTTGCTTTCTATCACTAGCAATCGTGACGTTGCCAATTCTAATGGATTTCAGTCGACATGCATGTAAATCTGTAATTCATTGTAACTTGGTTGTCATGGCACTGCCTTACTTTTCTCTGTGGATCTTTTCTACTCTCATGTTTGCAGATCATGATCATTGACTACAAGTTGATCTATCCTAGTGGAACCACCACAACACACCTCATCAATGGCTTCCACACTCCTCAAGGAGCCAAGTTAGCCAAGTAATCAATCCACTCTATACCATCATTTTCAGAATTTTCTAGTCTACACCTGAATCAATTCATGTTGAGGATGTTGTTTGCCAAATTGACCATGCTTTCTAGCTTTTTGCTACTTTGCGTTGTGTATCTATCCATCAATATGTCACTGACTCTTCCTCTGGGGATTCGTCCAGTGGTTTTTCACCGGGGGAGATGAATGCTGTTTCATTAACTTCCCCACATTCTGCCTTAAAGCCAAACAATATAGGTACAGTTTCCATTTTGTTGGATTCATTGAAATAGTAAAATAGTGAAGGGCGTTTGTTAATCTGCAGTAATGTATTTGGTTGGATTAATATTTGTGTCAATGCACTAACCATCTTTGACTCAGTGATTGGCGTGCAGGTTCTTCTTCAATTTTTCAGCCACTTGCATTGGTGTTGGTATGATCTACCCATACATCATCAACATATCTATTCTGCTTGGAGCTATTGTTTCTTGGGGACTCATGTGGCCTCTAATAAAAAACAACAAGGGCAAGTGGTATCCAGCGAATGCTTCAGCCACCAGTCTCCACGGGCTTCAAGGCTACAAGTTATACGACCTGTGCCACTGATGTTGTTATGTTAAACCTTGACTATTTTCTTGCCTACAGAGTGTAACAATCAATTTTTCTCCATACATGTTGCAAGTTTTCATTGCCATCGCCATGATCTTAGGTGGTGGCCTATACAAAGGTTTAGTAAAAGTGATGAGCTAGTCTACTGGTTGAATGCTCTGATGTAGACGCAAGGTTCTGATTTGTTTCTTCTAGTGCAGAATATGCTGATGTCTTGATTGTGTATCTTTTGGGATTATGTTGATGTCTAGTGAAAAGAAATGGTGAAGGCTAAGCTTGGCCTGTTGTAGCATACAAATAAGGTACAAGATCATATTTGACAACATTGTTCTTTTATTCTGTATGAAAGACAGGATGTATAGATGAAAGTAAAATGAAACATCATTATATTGATCCAACATGATAGAAGAATGCAGGACTACCATTTGAAAGTACTTGGAGAGCCATCACTGCTTTGTTTAAGCTATGTGGACAGCTAGCACTTTATGGATGTTTTTAGTAGAACCAATTGTTGCAAAGTCATGAACCTTTTATTTTACTATATATTGAACTAAATAAAACCCCAATGAAAGTTCTTAGTGATTGTGCCATTGTGATATTAGTTTACAATATAGTGAACCAAATAGTTGGTTTCCTTCCTTTGTAAGATTTTTGTAGGGGCTTCTAACATTGGGTTTTAGTTTTATATAGTGATTGTGTCATTGGGATATTAGTTATCTACATTAATTGTTTCTTTGGGATTTTAGTTCTCTATAGTGAATATGGATTTGAGATTTTAGTTCTCTGTAGTGATTATGGATTTGAGACTTTTGTCATTTTTCTTATGGGATTTTGAGTTTCAATAGTTGATATCTTATGAGATTCTAGGAATTGAGGTCGATGATATGACCTGCTAGGTTTGATGGGCTTTGTTATGGTGTTCTGAAGATGCTTTTGACAATGAGAAGGGTCAACCATACAAACTAGAGAGGGGGAAAGAATTTAGAGAGTGACGTATAAAGATGTGTAACAATTGCTCTAAAGTCCACCCAAATCATCTCATGTCATGCACAAAAAATAGGTCAAACAAAAAATCATCGTGATGATGTAAGGAAATCCAAATTTGTTGGAAAGATTTCTCTGCAAGTAGAGACCAACAAGAGAAAGGGGAATCCAACTCTACCCTTAAATGGTATATAATAAATAAATACAAGACATTTTATACTTGCTTCTTGCCATATCAAAATGATATTATCTTATCTTTGATATTTTCGCAAATGTTTTCTTCCTTTTTTCAGTTGTTGTTTAGCTTTACATGCCATTATCATTGACTGAAGAGTGGTCGAGTCACTAATTCTTAAAATGGATAATTGAGTTGCCAGTTCAATAGATTGGTTCTTGGTGGGTTTCTCCTAAAATTTTGCCAATTGAAGATGCATACAAGTTCTATTCTGTTGGTTCCATTTGAGCATCTTGGGGCAAATTTCGCTGTGTAATACATGTAGGACTATAATTGAGCATCTCTCATCACTGCACCTTTTGTCAGGTATTGTTAGACTCTGATCCCATAGTTATTAAGGCCACTGAGGATCACTTCTTTTTTAGTTAGAAGGTAGTGGCCATAAAGCCTAAACTAGTTGTATTAGGAGCAGACTACCTTTCAGGAGTAATCAGTGATGGGCTATATATGTTGAAAATAGTGTGTTGTAGGGATAACTGTAAAGGCCACTAGAAGGTTCAAGTTGTCCAGTTATATGTAGAGCACTTCCTACTGTAGCTAATTTATGAAACTAGTTTTTTAAAATTTTGAAATGTATGTTCCTATATGAATCTATGAACTATCCAAACGACCATATAAAACTTGTGGATATGCACTATGGTGAGTAGCATAGTATGTATGATTCGACTACCTATTTTGTATTGAAGAATAGGATATGTTCATTGTCTTTGAGATGGTAACAAACTATTGAAGAATATGATATGCTTGTTTGTTCTTGCTGCAGGAAATCTGTCTTTCAACTCAACATTTTTTTGTTCAAGGTAATGCTAAGCAAACCTACAATATGTTTCTGACTTAAAGTAATTCCACATGTGTTTTTCAGGTGTGACATTTGCATCTGCTCTGCTTCTTACTAGGTGATGTTGCTCCCATTCAAGAACACTTTACACTAGAAAAGGTATGAACTTTCGTCCTAGTGTTCTTATACTTAGGCTGCCATGTGGTACATAGCACTTAAGCTTACAACATGAGTGATTGGGTTACATCTATAAAGTTCCAGAACTATAGTGTTGTTCATCTCTATTGAGGTATCAGTTGATGTATTTTGATAATCCATCTGAGCTGTATTGGTGTTTATCCCATTTCAAACATTCATATGATGTGTGGAAACTAGCTTTTGCAGCTTCAACTCTCCAAGTAAACACTACTGCTAATGGACTTCTTATCTTCAAAAGCTAGTTGTCATTACTCCAGTTTATTCTCTGTTTATGTAAGAAAAAAGTCTGTTGCCCGAGGTAGCTACATTAGTTTGGAGTTGACACATTAAAACATTGCCTTCGTATCTTTAAAAACCACCCCCACACTGACATGTATTTTACATAGGATTGTTGCATCTGTATTGGTATTTATGAACTCACACATAGGAGCATGCAATGTTTTCAATTTCTACCTTGCGGCCCAACCACTACCTCATATTTTTTTCCCATAGCTGAAACTACAACTGACCTTCTTAGGAATTTTGCTCTCCATTGCATAACATCCAACATAGCAGCTGGGTTAGGACTGTGCTCAGTTAAAAATAGCATTGTTCTAGCACTTCCATATGGAAATGCACTCCATGCTACAAATCATACATTGTTGATCAATTTAATTTATTAGCTTAGTAGTAGGACAGAGTATGGTAACCATTAGACACCTGTCCATATCTGTTTTTACTGATGTACTAGTTACACGTCATGTACTGATGTCATGTACTGATGTACTAGAAGCTTAGACACAAACATTACAAGCTATTGTTATGTACTGATGTACTAGTTACACACAAGCGTACTAGCTAGTGTAGTATTGGAAAACAGTTATACATAGACAAATCTAACATTTTGCTATTCTACGATTGATTACTTTCAGACTACAATGGAGAGAGAGAGTGTTTTGAATGACACTCTCAAGAGGATCTACAATGACGAGACACGGGAAATGCAACGTAATGATCAGACCTTCCAAAGTCATCAGGAAGTTCCTTCTTGTGTGCACAAGCTTGGTTTATTTCATTTATTTACATACATTCTTTGAATCTTGTTCTTTTAGCTCTCCTTCACCCTATTCAATCTATTTGGAATTCAGGGTATTCGAATATGTGGATGACCACCGTGCTGGGAAGATTGTTGTTGAACCGAACGGATTGAAAAAATGTGGTGTAATCAGTCCTTGTTTTGATGTCGAGGTTATGGATATTGAACCATGGACCACCAAACAGATTCCTTCTCCTGGCCTCAACAGGTGCTCATTATTTTAGGGAGCTAGGATTACCAGTCCTTGGGTTTTGTCCAATGTCTGACAGCCCTGTTTTGCTACATGCACACAATGAGGTAACTTTCTACCCAAATGTCTAAATGGATGGTTATCCAAGTTGATATTGTTGCCACTTTGTTAGGTTCTTGACCTTTTTTTGTTGCAATCAGGATCATCAATGTCAAAGGAGTTCAAGCACTACTGATCACCAACAGTGGGCCACAAAAACTGAAGGATTTCTAAATCTTGGTGCTGCTATAAAACATGCAAAGGTATTGGGACTTCGGTCTTCTGGTTCTCTTGCTAGGAAACAAACCTATAGCAGCAAGAAAATAACAGCAAGGCAACTAATTGAACTTGGAAATTTGTCTACAAAGAAACTCCTGATGCTATTTGTCTTGATGGGTCACAATAAGGAAACTCCAAATAGAAATAGGGACTCAAGTCGCAATGGAACCACTCAAAGGGCTTTAGCAATGGCCACTTTGACTTCTGCTTTCAACCCCACATCAGCAGAACCTACTGCTCCAAGGTTGTGTCACAGACCCAAGCATCTCAAAGAGCGGCTACAGTTAACATGCACTTTATCTGGTGTATTGAAAGTTGAAAATAAAGGATATAAAGAGCCTTCTTCTACATGGTTTATTAGAAGCCCTTCTCTTATCTGCCATAAGAAGGGTTCCTAGAGAGTTAAAGTAGTGCACATTGTGTAATAGGGGCAAGGTATATGTCCTCCCCGTGTACATTTGACATTTTAATATAAATGAAAGTAAGATTGTTGGCATAATGAGCATAACTTGGCCTAATTACTACAATTATATATATATATATATATATATATATATATATATATATATATATATATATATATATATATATATATATATGTGTGTGTGTGTGTGTGTGTGTGTGTGTGTGTGTGTGTGTGTGTGTGTGTGTAGTAATTGTCGCCTTTCCCTACACATTAACTTCATATAAAATGTATTAACTTCATGTTTTTGCTACATACTGACTATATATGCAATTGTAGTCATACATTTAGCTATAATTATACATATATTTAAATATGTAAGGACAATATCTAGCTACGCTTCCGGATACATATGAATTTGTAGAGAATGGATTATCTAACTACATATTTGAAAAATATAGTTAAAGGCTTTATCTATACGAGCATATACTACAATTTGTATGTGTAAAGAAATATGTAGTTAAAGCCTTTAGCTACAAAATATGGGGTTTTCGCTACAATTTTTTTTATAGTTAAAGACCATTTTTTTGTAGTGCTTATCTCTTCTGACTGTGCTTAGATGGACTCTACTGACATTGCATTTCTGAAGAGGGATCTCATGTCATACTTGAACAATGTCATTTGGGCCCAACTAGGGGCCAGATGAGCTCTAAAATGACTACTTTTAAGATCCTTCAATGTGGGTCGTTATATCCTACTATCTTCAAGGATTCTCATCGTTTTTTATGTCATGTTACCAATGTAGCGTTCTAGTAATATTCCCAATAGGGATGAGATGCCCCTCAATCTTTAGAAATAAGTTGAGATTTTTGACATTTGGGTTGTGGACTACATGGGTCCATTCCCCTCATCTTATGGTTTCTCCTACATCTTGGTAGTTGTTGATTATGTTTTTAAATGGTTTTAAGCCATCTCCACTAAGTCCAATGACTCTAAAATAGCGGTTAAACTTTTCAAAAATTATATCTTCCCACACTTTTGAGTCCCCTGAACCACCATTTTTATGGGGGCTCACATTCCCTTGAGTGCATCTTTGAAGCTCTCCTCCTTAGGTATGGCATCTCACATCATGTGTCTACACCATACTATCCTCAAATGAGTGGTCAACTAGAGTTTTCTATTCGTCAGATCAAATCTGTTTTAGAGAAGATGGTTGTGGGACAAGGAAAGATTGGTCTAACAAGTTGTATGATGCTCTCTAGGCCTATCAAATCACATACAAGACTCCCCTAGGCACTGCGCCTTTACGCCTCATCTATAGAAAGTCTTGTCACTTACCAATGGAGATTGAATACAAAGCTCAATGGGCCATCAAGCAGTTCAGCTTCAACATGCGTGCAGCAAAAGAGAACCATCTACCTCAACTACAAGAGCTCGAAGAGTTATGATTGATTGGGTACAAAAATGGACACATCTACAAAGAGCGTACAATCATGTGGTATGATGGCCACCTGAAGAGGAAAGATCTACAAGTCAGATACCAAGTATTGCTGCACAACTCCCTTCTTTGCCTCTTCCCAGGAAATCTCAAGGATGGCCAGGTCCATTCATTATCAAGCACATATTCCCTCATGCATATTTCATAATTTTGAGTGACAAGATAGGGGAATTCACAGTCAGTGGACAATAACTCAAACACTATTTCACTATTTTTAATATGCATGCCAACCAACCACTCCCACTACTCCCTCCAACATATCATGATTGACTTTCAGGCATTGACCCGTTGATGTTAAATAAAGGCACTTCTCGAGAGGCGACCCGAGTGTTACATTCATTTCTAGCTATTTTAGATCTTAGTTCATATTACATTTAGTTATTTAGTACATCTCATGACAAGATCACCAGTTATAACAATTTTGATTTGTAGGTGAATAACTTTTGTTGAATTGAGAGAAACCACAGATCATGGACCAACCAACACAGTTCTTCCCCTCCATTCTAAATTTTTTGTTTGTTCAAAGACAAGAAAATGTCTAAGTTTGGGTGGAGGGTGGGTGTTATGTATTCTACTCTCCACCCATACCTATTTTTTTGGAACCTATGATCTTCCAATTGCATTCATGCGTTGCATTAAGCTTTAAAAAAATCTCTCTAGAGTAACCAAAACCACTACCTAGATGGCTTCGATTCATATTTTTATGTTTGCATATATACGTTTCATCATCAATCACTCCCCTTAATAGAAGAAACACCTCAACATGACACATTTCTAAAACAACTAATGTCTATAAATCACCCTATGTGGCCTAGGAACCCAAACGTCATGTTTCCCTACAATAGATGGCAATTTTTTGAAAAATTGAGAGGGATCAAACACATCATTCTTCTAATTGACTAGTGAAACTAATCCATGGAATCTTCATATTTTCCCTTATCAAGTCACTATTTGAGCATAGTGAGACAAGAGAACAACCTGTTGCATTGAGTTTATAAATCAAGTTGCATGTTGAATTGACACATCTTCTACACTTCTTCTTCCATATTCTTACCCTCCATTCATCAAAAAGAAAATAAAAAGACATAAAAAATTTCAAACTTCAAGTTTGGGGTGGCAAACCCCCTCCCTTCTCTATCCTCTTCTTCCATACCCCTCTCTATGTAATAGGGGTGCTCCTTCAAAAAGAAAAGATGCCAATTTGCACAAAGCAAAAAGGAAAAAAAACTGTTGCAATATATGTACTTGCACAAATAAAAGCAATCTGGAGCGGAATAGAGGAGAGATTTGCACCTTCCTTCGACAACCCCCTTCTCTCCACTTTATACCTAGAGATACAATGAATGTCTCATTTTGGTATCCTTTCCATGTACCCCAGTGTCAAATCATTTGCACACTTGTTGTTTTGTGGGTTTTTTCAGAATGCTCATGAAAACTTTTAGATGTGTCTGGTATTGTGAATAGTGGTGATGAAGTGTTTTTGGGAAACAAAATGGGAGATGAATTCATGGATAGATGTGATATGTGGTCCCAAGAAGTTGGGTTACATGACCATAGTAGGTGGTAGGGAAATGAGCTTGATGTGAGGTGAAGCAACTACATGGGTTAAAAGCATTCATTTGGTGATTGTTTTAGATTTTGTGTTACTAAGGGATGAGAAATATTTAATTTTGGGGTTGTTTCATGAATGCATTTTCATCCTATTTTTAGTCGTATTCTCATCCTAGTTATGCATTTATCTGTATTATTTTATCTTAGAACTAGCTTGCATTTAGGTTTTATATATTTTATGATAATGTATAAGATTTAATTTTTTTGGCAAGTTTCAACTTCATTGCATGATAGAAGTGTAGGATGCAATGGTCTTGCTAACTGACTAGTGGGCCCAGAAATTTTTGATGAAATGGACCATGTTTTTTTATGATTTGATCCTCCATCAGTTGATGAAATTGCATTGGTTTGCAGTACATCTGTCAAACCATTAGTTTTCATAGATCTGTCATGCCATCAGTTGATGGATCCTTTGGTTGACTATTGATGGAGACCTTCCTTCGATTCTCACACTCTTGCTAAGCCATCAGATCTTCATTCTATCCATCTTTAGTTGAGAATGGAAGGAATACAACCTTCTCCTTTCAATGTCCCATCATTTGGTGGTTTTCGTGCTCCACCTACCAAACAAGATTTTGGATGCCTCTTCTGATGATGACCCTACTTGCCTTTTGAAGGATGTTTTGACACCACCTATCGATGGTCACCCAGCTTTTTTACCTTCCTATAGCAATATTGGATGTCTCTTTTGATTACATCTTTGTTCTCGCCAACTGATGGTCAATCTACGTTAGAAACTAAAGGCAGATTTTTTGTTTGGTCTTCGAATGATTGTGATATAAATCCCTTTGATGGTCATTATGCAATTGTTCGATTATTGATGTCTCTATAGAGCACCAAAAGACCATTCACCTAGAGATGGAAGACCTATAGATCTACAACCCATCGTCTTCCTCTTGTGTTGCTGACTGTTCACCTCCATGGTCTCTGACTCTTCACCTCCATGATGGTTGGGAGGGTTCCAAACCCTAGCCTACTTCTATAAATATAAAGGGACTACTAACAAAGAAAAGGATATGCCATTGATGTCATAAAGGCTGCCACATCTATTTCATACCTTCAACCTCCACAACCTTCAACCTCCGTCCACCGATTTGTGAACACCAACTAAAGGGCTTCTGCCTTCACTATCGTCCACATTCCAAGGTACAGACCTCGATAGAGGCCTATTATACTACACCTATTTCCATCAGTTGATGACCTCTACCTACGTCAACATGTTGCTTTTTCCAAACAATGGTAAATCTAGTTCACGAAGGAGGAAAAACAAAGATATCAGTCTATCCCTAACAAATGTCTAGGGGCTTCCTTACTTGATCGTTGACACCTTTTTCTCTGAGTCTAAAGAGTTTTTCCTACACACCATGGATGCAAATCTTTCATCCTCTATAATCATGGAGTTCTTTATCTCTTCCCTTGTTGTTGTTGTTATTGTTGCCATGAGCGAGTAGTCCTCTTGCTAGGGTGAGGTGCTACTTGATTTTGTTCTCTTTATTGCATCTATCATTGTATGAACCATTATATGTTTGAATAATACTTTTTGTCCTTGTGCTCTTTCCTGATCATCAAGTTTATATGTAAATTAGATTTTGAGTGTAGATAACTTCGAACCTAAGATCTAGGATACTAATTGACTCGTGTTAAATCTTTGATGAGAACTTCAGATAGGTTTTTTCCTTGGTGATAGATGCATGATCTATGTAACACGATGCGTGAGATTAGAGTGATATTTTTCTGAGTTTTAATTGTAACACTGAAAGATTGGGATTTTCCTGATCTCAACATATATTTTCATGGTTATTAAGATGCAATAAGAGAGTGAATGAATGGTAGTTGTGGGGAAACCCATTCCACCCTAGTGTTCCCAACCATTGATTTATCAACCCTTATAATTAGTCATTTATTATCTCCAACTTAGTATAATCAATGACCACCAATCCTGTGATAAATACTAGTTCTTGCATGATTAACTTAATTAGATCATTTCTTACAAATGTTTTCCTTTAGGTTTGATTTGAACTATACTACAATAAGATCCACCCACTTGTGGGTGGTGATTATTGTACTTATTTAGGTACATTCCAGGGATTTCACCCCTAGTGAATTTGTCAATGCAATATCACACATCTCACACACCTACCGACAATCCAATATCATAGTAGGGTCAGGAGATCAAGTGTCCCTTATGAGTAATGATCAAGCTATAAATCCATGAGGGACCTAAGATAAGAAAAAATACATAACATGGTGTCAACAGTCATTAGGGTTTTGAGGAGATAATCATGATATATGTCATGTGTATGTTTCCCCCAGACCTAGGTTTAATTTAGTTCATTCTTAGACCTAAGGTTCCAAACATGCATGCAAATATTAAATATAAATCAAGTATAAACACTATGCTCTAGGTCTTGGTGAAACATCCATATTATGAGTGAAAAATGTGAATATAAACTCTGATTTTAAAATAGGGAGGCATGCGATATTAGATTATTATCAAGTTTAAATTGTGCGAGATCATAACTAATCATACTAGATCAATTTTATCCAATAGTGTCAAATTCTCAAGTCATAACAACATTGAGCAGATTGAGTAGGGATTATATAACTACAAATATGGTAAAACTATTGATTTGAAGTCTTCATTTAACATGGGTCACATTAGAGATTCATTCTTGAAAGATTAGAGTCTAACAATCAACATATGCATTTAGACAATGATAGGTGTCATAAGTAGTCAAGAGTGCAAAAGAGTGTGTTACATGGAATTTCGTGTCAAAAGACATTTAAGGACTAGTTTGAAGGTGAACATAGAGATTTCTACATTAAGGATACACTTTATAACAAGAATGAAAAATCCAATCATATAAATACTTAACAATATCTTTTAGGGAATACTACTGCACAAAGGTAGGTCTTTATGTCATGATGAGTTTCTTATAGCAAGAAGGCGTTATGTATTATCAATATGTCACACAACAACATAATGCTTATTATTTTTGAAGTGAGATAGTCATATGATAGTAAAATAGTCAATGGTTCCATCTTAATTAGGCTACATCATGCATTTACATAAAAGGAGTTACTTTTAGGTAAAGCTAGTTATTAGAGGTACACCAAGAAGATTCAAGACATTGTTCAAGTCCAAAGTGTCCTAAGTTATTGATTTAGGGATACCATCATGTTTTGGAATATAAAATATCAAGATCGAGTACTTGGTAGAAATAATCATCTTCAAAAGTGTCAAAGCAAGCATTTTTATTTAAACAATAGAACTAAAAGTAGATTGGGTTGCAAAACTAGTCCCAATGGATAGATCTCATCGAGAAGATTAAAAATCATATGTTAAATGTCATATTTTGCCAAAGGATGCATGAGTTTTCATTTTCTAAAAAACTATATCAAAACTATAGAGGAATGGGGGTGTTAAATGATATTATTTATTGATTTAATAGTTGATCATGGACTCTAGATGATGATCCAGTGGTCGTGTAGTGCCTCTCACTTGTGCTCCAATGAGTGGGTCCCTAAACCACATTCGTGCACCATAGGATGATGCACCTTGCCCTTGGAGTCACCAATCACTTATAATTGGTCTAGTATCCAATGTGGGGCACTATTGGGCCACTTCCCATAGCTTTGGGTCACTGGCCATCATTATTGGCTACCCCTGATCGGTTGTTGGCTTCTAGGTCATTGTCTATGCAACACATCTCTGATCTGCTTGAGGAGTAGTAGAAAGAAGGGTGAAGGACCCTCCCATCTAGGATGAAAAAGGACCGCCCATTCCTGATGGGTCATTACAATCATTGTGATGGCCTCAAATGAAGCCAGGAAGGCTAAGAGCTACACACCTAAACCCTAGTTAGGGTTGTGCCCAGGGTTGATGAAGTAAGAAGAAGGGCTAAGGAAGAGGGCTCCTAAGCTCAAAGCAGCTTGGAATCAATGGGAAAAACAAGAGTGAATAAATGAGGTGATTTGAGCCTTTGATTTGGTAAAAGTATCAAGAAATGAGTGTGATTGGGTGGAGCAAATCAAGGTTAGGTGGTTGCAGTGCCATTTGCATGGGCCCTAGTATGTAGGTAGGAGAAGACCTCCCGATCATTGGATTATTGGGGTCGATCCATGAACACAGATTTGATGGGGGTTGGTCCAAGAAAACACAAGGCAAGGATAGGGGAGCCCCTTCTAATTGAGCTGCACATCCACATTTTTGGCCCAATTAGGTTCAAAATTACACAATTTTGATTAATTAACATATGATTTGACCCAATATTTGAATAGCCATAAATTGGGCTAGGATGCTCCAATTAAGGCAATATTTATGTTGTTGGGTTCACAATTGGAATCTCCACCAAATTAAATACATTAGGGGCAAGGTGATCAATTTTATGATGTTCAATTACAAAAGTAAAGGCATGATCCACTAAAGTCATAGGATCATAGGTAAACATTGATTTTAATGTCACACATTGGAACATAAGAGCAAGGTGACTACAATTAGACATCAAATAGCTCAAAAGATGTGATTGAACTCAAATTGAGTGATATGATTCACTAGTAGAGAGAGAGAGAGAATAGAGGTAAAGAGAGAAAGGTATAGGTTATCACATCTTTCCCACCTTAAGAGGAATTTTTTCAACAAAGTTAGATTAATGCATAAATCAAGACTGGGATTTTATATCTCATATAATTATCAATTGGTATTATTTCCACAAAACAATACTTCAAAATCGAGCAATTGATCATCATTATGAGAACATAGCCACATAGATTATCAAATTGGGAAGATCATCACATAAGTTGGAATGGAGAGATTATCCTATGGATCAAGAATTTAGAGAGATCACAATCTAGGACAAATGAATAGAGATATTCAGTCAAGAGTATAACATGACTTTTGATCCCAATATTTTAGGGTCTTAGATCTACATTTTCCTACGAGGGGTTATACATACATGATTGGGGCCTCTCATTTCACCAATTTGAGAATATCATGATTTCTTGCTCAAAGCAATGGAAGGTTTCACCCTAGTCCACATGATAGCTCATCCCTAACTCATAAATTGATCTAGTCAACTTAATAATCATTTGAAATTTTTGAGATTCGGGAACATGAAAGTCATCGGTCATATATCGAGGGTGATCTCAAGATCCAAATAGGGTGATCATAGGAGTCGAGCCAATACAAGATCAATAATAATGGGTCAAGATTTTGTAAATCAATATCAAGAGTCAAAGTTTTGACATCAAGGTTAGAGGTACAAAAATTTCGAATCTAGGGTTTAGATTCCTACCTACACCATAGGTGCAACCATTTAAATGCATACCACAATCGAGAAACATTCAACAATATCGAGAAATATTTTGAGAAACAATATTGAGTTCATTATCATGATGTTCAAGATTGATGAATTATATAGACCTAGGTTTTCCTAGGAAGTCAACCACAAGCTATAGTCAATGTATTCATATTTCAAGATCATCAATAAATTGATTTTATGGTCGAGTACCATTAGCATCATATATCTGACCTGTTAGGGACCTAGTTCACGCAATCAAAAATGTGTGGAAGGGGCTACCTTTCCAAGACTCTAAATATTCATCAAGGTAGAGACTTAAAGGCAATCATAATATGGATGTTACCTAGGTTACGTGAGTCATAAGTCAACTAATACCCTAATATAGTACATTAGTTTGCATTAGTCATTGTCCATTAAACATACAAAAATGGGGAGAGTATCAACCATAAAATTGTATTTCATGAGTTCATGAGATCAAGAATCAAGATCATAATAGGGCAACCATGTTTCAATATTTAGAAAGATCAAGTAATAATTACATCCCCTTCCTTTCAAGATCAAGGTAAGTGTATATTTTGGAAATTAAGAAGTCAAATTGGGCTCTCCAAGAGTTAGAGCATAGTAGGGTGAGATTGAGATCGGTATCCATCGCATCATTCGTAGTTAAATTTACAAAGAGCCATTGAAATTATAGGCTGACACCTCTTTTATCAAAGTATTTCATCATATCTAGGGGTACACAGACGTAGTCATATCAAGTATGATCATGATGCATATCAATAGGGTGATATTTTCTTGGTTATGTTTGAGGTTTGATCAAAATAAGAGAAACATAGGTTAAATCAATATGGACCTCATCAATCATGAGGTAAAACCAATGAGTTATCCTTATTTCATCATGTGGATCCTTACCATTTACCTCAAATGAGGGGAGCACATTTTTCATATTGATTAAAATTGAGTTTGAATGATCTGAGGTTTTTCATACGTGCACACTACTTTGAAGAGTGATTTCATTACAAAAAATAGGATTTTCCATTTAAGATGAGATCATGGCATTGTCATTCTAATAAAACTTGATGAATTAAAATGGATTTTAGTTTTCCCCTGGAGTAGCTACCCATAATCAAGAAATAATGTGATTAATAGCCGTGAGAGATGAATCATATGAGGAGATGAGAAAACTAACTAATGATCATATACTTTGGTGGATAGTTAATCCTGAAAGAAGATATAAGATGCTACAAGACTCTATAGATTAAAGGGCACTTTGGGTAGTAACTCAGCCACCACACTAGTTGGATAGGAAGTGATTACTATCCAAAAACTTCACATTTAGCACCATGCCTAATTGTCTTATTGTCACCATTATGTATTTTGGTTTCCCCTAGGTTCATATAATGTGTTATTCCTTAGACATATATAGAGGCATGTGTCTATGGCTCTGATACCATTTGTCACAAAACTGTTTGTTACCCTCATTGTACCCCCATTGAATACAGTGTCAGTAGAAGTAGGGTTTGGACACATGTCGATAGAATGTAACAAATATTTTGTACATGAAGTGTATAAGTAAAAGTAAGAACAGAAGAGGTAACAAGATATATATAGCGATAGAGAACATGTACCTAATTATATATCAAAGATATCCCATTGGTGTTTCATTTCATTGAGTAGTTGTAGTAGATCTTCATTTGGCATATAAAAATTTGATTGATGAAATATATTAATGCTAAAGCATTAAGTACACTATGAAAAGACATAAAAGAGTAGTTTAAGATTCTAATAAAGTTCCTTGACAAGAAACATTATAATAATCAAGAAGAAGGAACTAGGCAAAAAAAACTTGAACAACATTTTTTTATACAAATCATATTTTAGGTTTTCCATTATATCAACATCAATATTAGGCCTTTGACTGGCTTCCAAGGAAAGGGTCTATGAGGGGCATTTGAGCCTCGAAGCCAAATGTCACCCTATTTCTACATGAGGGGGCTCAAGACAAAAGTTAATGAGCTAAACCTATTTCCTTCATGCCATGTGCCGTTACCCCAAGAATTCAACCAAGTACACAAGGGTTATGTAATATATTCCTACATTATGTTCAAGGTTTTTCAACATAGTATATCTAACTTGGAAGTGATATTCATAGGAAAAATAGATAAATCAAGTAATTAAGTACCAAAAATTCATATGAACATACATGTTATTGGTATGTATGCCCAGAGATCCAATCACATGATGATTATAATGGCATAACTTGTAAATGATTTGATTAATAATAAAGGCAACATTCTGATTTATTCTGTTCAATTTAGTTATGATATAATGATGTAACATAATAAATGTCTAAAGAATGATATTACTTAATTACGTACGTCTTCAAGTTGAGGACCTGAACAATGGGATCATATGGATGTCAAGATTATACATTCTTTCTATGTCCCTAGTAGGTTATTACTGTAGAAACAATGTCAACAACAGTAATACATAAGACGAGTGTGTGTTGGTTGATGACAGAATCTCATCAGTCATGATATGGTATATCAAAACAAGCACATAGATACATGTTAGAGAATAGTGTATCAGACAGACCCACCATGAGAGTGATACATGGAAACCATTACAATGGTAGTCATATTCATCTCTCATAGTGTTAGTGGTGATTTTGGTTCTTAGACCTAAAGTCACTACATTCATTACATATCTTTTGGTATATTCTTTGACATCATCCGATGAAATCCTGAATAAGGGTTGCCATAAAAGTGATGATTGGGTGACCGTGACACATTGGGACTGACTGTGAGTGATGTATGTGGGATTTGTCCCTCCTATAGGAGTATGATATCCTAGGCCTCTTAATAAGCAAGACTGGGAAATGCATGGCCATGCACATGTGAGTCAATATGTGATATTGAGCTTACGTATATCTCAGATAGTCTTCTATAGTCTAAGGAACATAGATTGAATGTTGAAGAGGATGACTACTCAATGCCTCAAGTTCAATCTAGATATCAGTGACAAAGGAACTATACAATCACTATAACACCATACATAGATTGTAGGTTGAAGTTTTTCTCCAACTTTCCATTTACTTGGGTAACATTGATGTGTGATTGATTCAGCCCTATTTTAGGGTTGAACCTTGTGTCTTATTGCACTTTAATCACATCTATACATGTTAAATTACATGTTATTTCCCTCAATATGCATATTTATAACAAATGCACTTATGGAGGATTTTTGCATGTTTTATAGGTACTTTGGCCACTACTTGATGGAAGGGAGAGACGGAGGAGAATCTAAGGATTTCTTCACCCTTGTAGGAGCCTAAAGAGAGTCCAAGAGCTTCCCCAACCTACCCCAAGTGGTTAATAGTCAACCCAAAGCAAGGAGCATCAAATATGAGCAAGTTGAAGGTCAAAGTCCAAACAAGAAGCACCAACACGACTGTGATACATGGCCATGGACGTGGCACAAATGCCCCATGTCACAGTATAGTGCAAGTTTGAAGCTGATTTCCACTACCCCCATGATGAACCACCACCACTGTGGTGATCAGACTCCACCACCCTGGTGGTGATCAGACTCCACCACCCACGTGGTGACCAAGCTCTAGCATCCCCATGGTGATCACCATGACCGTGGAGTTTCATGTACAATTTTGACCAATTCCCTGTGATATTTAGCCATTTTTCACTTGTCGTGCCCATACACCACGACCATGTTCCCCTACAACCACCACGGCCATGGTGACTCAGCACCCCCGTGGTGGGCGTCAACCCTAGCCTATTTTTGCACTTCTTTACCTATATTGCCCCTACTTAACCCTAGACCCCTATATAAACCTTGGGGGCAGACGAAGCATGAGGTTGGCCACCCATATCTACCTTCTACCACCTCCTCGCTCCCCATTTTTTCATTCCACCCATTCCAGTCCATTTCCACCTCCATTCCACCATTTCCACCACCAAAACCCTAGTTTCCTAGTGTTTTCCCCTTTTCCACCATCATCCCATGCCATTGCACCTTGGAAGAGAAAGGAGGACCTCCTGCAGTAGCTGAAGTGGAGGAATTCATCATCTACACCTATCTCCATGACTTCATCTACCTCTTTCTCCCTTATTTTTGTATTTTGCATTGTTATGAGTACCTAGGCCCCTTGGGCGGGCTGTTTGGGGTGCAAAATGTTACTCTGATACCATGTAGGGGGAAATGATATGTAAACATTGTAATTTAATTTTCTAATGATTATGTTTTATTTCTATCTCACTTTTCCTAAATTGCTTGTTGGTTTGGGCTTGAAATCACCTAGGAATTTAAGGAAATTTCTTATATGTGTGAATTTTGGGACTTGCTCCTAGATCCAATTCTTGGATCCCTAGCTAGACACCCATCTTCCTACATTCTAATCAATTCTCCTAACCCTGATTGAGAGGTCTAAGTAGCTAGTTTAGATGAATTTGGTGTGCTTAGCATGGAGCTTTCTCAAGGCTAGAATGCGGGTGATGGGAGGCCTAAAACCTCACTTCCAATTCGGTTACTAACCTTAGCCCCTAATCATCCTCAAATTGTAACCTAGAAACCTAGGCTTGTTTATACTCTAATTGAATTATACCTAAACCCAAACCCAATTGAGCCTCACAAGGGTAGTAGGGAGTGTTAGGGACTAGTTCCCCTATACACAACCTAGCATATCCATGGTCAGTTAGTAGTTTAGGATAATTCACTAGACTCTAGATTGTTGTTTGGTTTGATAAAATAAATGAAATAATCATGTTCATATGTCACCCCCAACTTAATTGATAAGTGCATCCCCTAAACAACCCACATTTCCCTTAATTGCTTTAAAACCCTAATTGCCTTCTTGCTTATCTAGTGTTATCTTAGTTAATTCTTTACTTTCTTAGTTAGCTTCTTGCTTTGTTCTTCCTAGTTTAGGTCTTTACTTGCTCTTTTTCCCTATTTGCTAGTTTAGTGTAGTGTAGACTTTTCCTTGCCTGTCTTAGTGTAGATTGTTCTTTTCTTGCATTGCCTTGTCTTTTCTTACTTAGTAGAATTAACTATCTAGGGTTAACTTAGGTTTTAATCTTGTTTGCTTTCCTTTAATTGCTTTCTTGCTCAACTTAGTGTAATCGGTCAAAACAACCTTCAAACTATTAACCCTAGACTTCACAGTAGGAACCTAGCCCAAAAACTAACCTAGCTCTAGTGCCCCCTTTTCTCCATGTGGATTGACCCTATGCTTTCCACCTTACATATACTACAACGCGACCCCATTCACTTGCGGGTTAGCTTTTTAGTAAAAGTAGGTTGTTTGTGTAGGTCCTTATAAATTTGAAAGCTTAATCCACTATGTGTTTCTATTCATGGGGTTGCATCTATTCAAACTCCAATTGAGTAGTGTGTGACCCCATTAGAAGAAATGCACCAAGATTTCTGGCTTCGTTGCCGGGGAGAAAGGTGCTCAGCCTAGCTAGTTAGTTTTGCTTTGACTTTTCCTACTACCCTCATCATTGCTATTATTTATTATATATTCTTTGCATTCTTTGTGCATATTAGTTTACTAACTTGTTCTCTTTTGTTTGGTTGTGCCTTGTGCATGTGACAAGCCAATCGGGGAGGACAAGATGGAAGGTCCAAATGCACCTCACAATCCACTTCAAGATTAGTTCATGCCTAGCAACTACAAATCACCAATTGCTAGCTAAGTTGATCAAATGCCATGGGAGAAATTCTCCATCCCTCTAGGTCTTCTTGGGATCATGCCCATTTTATATGTCTCAAAGAGCGAGAACCCCTACAAGTGCTTGGACTCCTTTCTTGAAGTATGCTCCACCTTCAGGATGCCAACAACCAATGATGACACAATCTGATGGACCTTATTCTCTTTCTCCCTCAAAGACAAAGCCAAAGATTGGTATGATTCAAGGAGGGACATCATGAGTTGGGAAGAGATGAAAAATACCTTATTGAGGTAATTCTACTCTACATCAAGGTTAACACAAATGTGGTGCGTCGTAACAAGTTTCAGTCAATTGGGCAAAGAACAGTTTCACAATGCTTGGGAGAGATTTAAGAAGATGTTGAGAGAGTGCCTGCACCATGAGATCCCTTTGTGGCAGTTAGTTCAATCCTTTTACTCCAGTCTATCTCTAAAGAGCCAAACCTCAGTAGATTCTGCTTGTGGAGGAGTTTTCATGGCTAGGCCACCCGAGGAGATATGGCCCTTGTATGAGCAGTTGGCAAAAGTTTCAGGAATATGAGCTTTTAGAATTATGAATGGTGGTGGCTATGCCTTTGATATGACATCTTCAACTCATAATGACTCAAGCCCGCAAGTGATGAAGATTCTTGCTGACATGGTGAGCTTCATGAAGAACCAAGTGACAAATGCTCCTTGCCACTCAGTCAATTATATTGAGTTCTATAGTGAAGAAAAGAAGACACCTCACTCCTATAGCTACCATGAACCACAAAGTCCAAGACATGGCTCAAGGTTTGAGGAAGAGGTTCTCTCTAGGTTGAAGAGCTTTGATGACATGCAAATGAATGTGACAAGGCTTGAAGAAAGGATAGAGCAGCTATCTTCCATAATTTCTCTCCAAGAAGAAAAATTGTCTTCAAACCCCATCTTGAGTTTCAATGAAGCAAGTGGACCAATGCCTTCTTCACAAGTTTTATATAGTCCACCTCCCATGCAAGTGCATCCCATATACCACTTCTAAGGTGATCCTAAGCCTTATACTCCTCCCTCCCTCCATCACCACCAAATTCTCAACAATTCACCTTTCAACCTCTATTCTCCCCTCCACCTCAATTTCAATACCAAGTGCCACCTCCATCTCCTCCACAACCACAACTAGCTCCCCTTCCCCTCCATGGGCAAGGAAGTGTTGTGATAGTTCTAAGGAGTAGGAAATCTTTTGAGCGGCCCACTAGTCAAGAAAAGTTGATAAAGCAAAGCAAAGGCGGCCAAGTGGTGATATTGTAATTGAGATTTCCGAAGATGATTTTGTGATACCTCAAGTTGATTTTGGGATGCCATGTGCTCCACCTCACACTCCATTTGCAAGTCCCATCATCCCTAGTGTTCCACATCATGTTGATGCAAGCAAGGCCAAAGTAAGTGAGCCACTACTTATTGAAGAATTAGATGAGCTATCGGAAGTAAGGAGGAGACAAAAGAACAATGTTGACATTCATGAGGTATTTCGGAAAGTGAAGGTCGATATTCCATTGTTGGATGGTACTAACCAAATCCCATCATATGCCAAGTTTCTTAAGAACTTATGCACTTTGAAGTGAAGGTCAACGGGGAGAATACCAATGAAAGTGAAGTTGATTGAACAAGTGAGCTATATCATCCAACACTCACTTCCCATGAAGAGGAAAGACCCAGGAGCCCCACTCATACCTAGTTACATAGGGGGACGCCGCATAGACAGATCCTTGCTTGATTTGGGGTCTAGTGTGAATTCGATGCCATACAATGTCTATGTGGAACTGGGAATGGGCAAGTTGAAGCCAGCACATTGCACTCTCCAATTGGCAGACCGTTCCATAAAAGTTCCTAGAGGAAGAGTGGATGGTGTTTTGGTAATGATAGACAAAGAAAAGGGTACATTGTTCCCAGCAGATTTCATTGTTCTCGATATGGAGCTGGAGGATAGGAAGATTCCTAATATCTTAAGAAGACCGTTCTTATCTACAACTAACACTGAGACACATGTTCATAGTGGCACAATGATAGTTTCATTCATGGACATGAAGATCGAGATCAATATGTACAAGACCCCAACCCGGCGAGCCTAAGATGAGGATATTGGACATGGACACTTGAATAGTCTGAATGGTTTATTGAGAGAAGAAGGTCAGGATGGAAAAATTGATGATGATTTTTGTGATCAATGGGTTGAGGAACATAGATTGAGTGCAAATCAAAGATGTATCTATTGCAAGAATGGGCACATGAGGATGCCAAATGGGTGAATGATTGAAGGATCTCCAAGAAACCCAACCGAAGGCATGAAACTCAGCGCTTGTGGGAGGCAACCCACCTAGGTTTGGGAATTTTTCACCCAACCTTCCATTTTTGACACTTTTGGTTATTTTTACACATTTCCAAGAAAACATACACACACTTGTTTTCAATAGTTTTGTTTAGTTTAAGATCTACATGTGAAAATAGGTTGAAATGATGAAAATTAGATGAAATTTCGGCAAGTAATCCATGAAAAACCATTTTGGATCAAAGATTTGATGTTTTGATGAGATTTAAGTTGAAATGAACTATCACAGTACTCACCACGGTCGTGGTGACATGTAACGGTTGTGTTGGTGCACTCACAATCAATAGGGAAATCGAGAAGAATCAAAGAAAATCAACAAAGTGAAGAACATACTCAACAAGATTGTGTAGCTTACAAATCAGAACAACTATGCAAGGCAGCACGGTCGTGTAACAAGAACCCCCACATGGCTGTAGCACATAGCATGGTCGTGCTGCAGCCAAACTCTAACACTTAAGTCAGCAATTTACAATTACAGGGAGGACCACCACCAGAGCCACCACAATGATCATCTACCCTATCACTCCTATACTTTATTTGTCATGCTAAGGACATCATGATTCAAAAGTTTGGGGTGGTAGGGTGGTATGCCCTTTTTCCCTTTTCACTCTTTTTGCATTTCACCTACCTTTCAATTTTTCTTTCTTGTTTTGTTATGTTTCTCTTGTTATCTATATTAGATTTTACCCGCTTTGCATGCTTGGATGTCATGTAGTTTACTTTCTGTCAATTTTTGTGTAATTTTCAATTTTTTTGCTCTTTTTGCCATGCATTGCATATCATGTAATTTTCTGTAATTTTTGCATGTTTTAGCTAGATTTTGCTTGTTTTCTTCTTTATGTTCAATAATATAGGCTTTGATGTGATTGAAGGCAACTTGGTACCATTTTGGCCCATTTTGCCCAAATTTAGAGCTACTTGCCTAAAATGTGTGTTTTGACCCAATCTCTACCTTTTGGATTGAAAATGATGACCTTTGACAAATGCAAGTGATTTATCATGATTTATTGCTAAATGGCCTCATTTTTTACTTTTTACATGTGCATCACCTCTCTTATGCTTGTGAACAGTTTGGTTGAATTTTGATTGAAGCAAGTCGCAAATGCTTAGTGGTATGTAGAATCTCATGATAAAAATGTGGTTTTAATAATGCTCATTCATGTAGTGTGTAATTGCTTTATGAAATTGTTGGAGTAATTTTCATGCATGAGATCTCATGTTGATGTCCACACTAGGAACCCATCATTGGCCTAACATCTCTTCCACCATTGTCTTACCTCTCCACCTCATGAAATGATACCAAAGTGCACATAACAGTCGTGGCCACCTCCAAAAGTTTGGGGTGGCCACATCTATATCTCACTGCTTCACTCTCATCACCATATGCCCTATCTACACCAAGGGAAAAGAAAAAGAAAATGCAAAAAGAAAATAAAATATGCTCTTGTTTAAGAGCATCTAAATAAAGAAAAGATGAGTGTGTAAAAGCACTCCAAACTCTAACCACAACCCTTTCTTCCCTTTGCATTCTCATGGATCTAGGAAATATCAAAATTAGCTCATTTTTCCCTTTTCACAGCCACATGGGTTACTTAGTGTGTATGGACATATGATATTGAATGCATGAATGTAAAACATCAAAATTTGTCATTTTTGACCTTTGCTACCATGAAATGGTTTAACAGAAGCGATATGGCATCCATATGGATCGATTGTGTTTTCTATGCTCTATATTTGAAGTTTGCAAGCTCAGTGCTCTAATAATGATTAGTTTGGGAAAGAGGAGAGGAGAGAGGTGGAATGTATGTACTTAGTCATCCTTGAGCCCATTTAGTCAATATTCACCTATTGCATTGCATTTGTCATTTCTTGATTGAGGAAAAATTGTAGAGAGATTTAGATGGAGCATACTTGAGGACAAGTATGTTTTAAGTTTGGGGTGGTGATTCAACCCTAATTTTAGGGTTGAATCTTGTGTCTTATTGCACTTTAATCACATCTATACCTATTAGATTACATGTTATTTCCCTCAATATGCATATTTCTAACAAATGCACTTATGGAGGCTTTTTGCATGTTTTATAGGTACATTGACCACTACTTGATGGAAGGGAGAGAAGGAGGAGAATTTAAGGGTTTCTTCACCTTGTAGGAGCCTAAAGAGAGTCCAAGATATTCCCCAACCTACCCCAACCGGTCAAGAGTCAACCCAAATCCAGGAGCATCAAAGATGAGCAAGTTGAAGGTCAAAGTGCAAGGAAGAATCTCTAACACAGCCGTGGTACATGGCCATGGCCGTGGCACAAATGCTCCATGTCACAGTAAAGTGCAAGTTTTAATCTTCTTTCCACCACCCCCGTGGTGAACCACCACCCCCTTGGTGATCAGACTCCACCACCCCCGTGGTGATAAGACTCCACCACCCCCGTGGTGACCAAGCTCCACCATCCCCATGGTGATCACCACGACCGTGGCATTTCATGTACAATTTTGACCAATTCCCTGTGATCTTTAGTCATTTTTCACCTATTGTGCCCATACACCATGACATGTTCCCCTACAACCACCACGACCATGGTGACTCACCACCCCCGTGGTGGGCATCAACCCTAGCCTATTTTTGCACTGCTTTACCTATATTGCCCCTACTTAACCCTAGACCCCTATACAAACCTTGGGGCAGTTGGTGTACGAGGTTGGCCACCCCTAGATACCTTCTACCACCTCCTAACTCCCCATTTTTCATCCCACCCATTCCACTCGATTTCCACCTCCATTCCACTCCATTCCACCATTTCCACCACCAAAACCCTAGTCTCCTTGTTTTTCTCCCTTTTCCACCATCATCCCATGCCATTGCACCTTGGAGGAGAGAGGAGGACGTCCTATAGCAGCTGAAGTGGAGGAATTATTCATCTACACCAATATCCATGACTTCCTCTACCTCTTTCTCCCTTCTTTTTGTATTTTGCATTGCTGTGAGTAGCTAGGCCCCTTGGGTGGGTTGTTGGGGTGAAAAATGTTACTCTGATACCATGTTGGGGGAAATGATATGTAAACATTGTAATTTCATTTGCTAATGATTATGTTCTATTTTTATCTCACTCTTCATGAATTTCTTGTTGGTTTGTGCTTGAAATCACCTAGGAATTTAGGGAAATTGCTTATATGTCTGAATTTTGGGACTTGCTCCTAGGTCCAATTCTTAGATCCCTAGCTAGCCACCCATCTTCCAACATTCTAATCAATTCTACTAACCCTAATTGAGAGACATAAGTAGCTAGTTTAGATGAATTTGCGATGCTTAGCATGTAGCTTTCTAAAGGCTAGAATGTGGGTCATGGGAGGCCTAAAACCTCACTTCCACTCCCGTTACTTACCTCAGCCCCTAATCATCCTCAGATCATCTAATCTAGAAACCTAGACTTGTTTAGACTCTAATTGAATTACACCTAAACCCAAACCCAAACCCAATTGAGCCTCGTAAGGATAGTAGGGAGTGTTAGGGATTAGTTCTCCTATACACAACGTAGCTTATCCATGGCCAGATAGTAATTTAGGATAATTCACTAGACTCTAGCTTGTTGTTTGGTTTGATAATCTAAAAGAAATCATCATGTTCATATGTCACCCCCAACTTAATTGATAAGTGCATCCCCTAAACATCCCACATTTCCCTTAATTGCTTTAAAACCCTAATTTCCTTCTTGCTTAGCTAGTGTTATCTTAGTTAGTTATTTACTTGATTAGTTAGCTTCTTGCCTTGTTCTTGCTTTGTTCTTCATAGTTTAGGTCTTTACTAGATCTTTTTCCCTATTTTCTAGTTTAGTGTAGTGTAGACTTTTCCTTGCCTGCCTTAGTGTAGATTGTTATTTTCTTGTCTTGCCTTGTCTTTTCTTTCTTAGTAGAATTAACTATCTAGGGTTAACTTAGGTTTTAATCTTGTTTCCTTTCATTTAATTAATTTCTTGCTCAACTTAGTGTAATCGGTTAAAACAATCTTCAAAGTCGTAACCCTAGACTCCACAGTAGAAACCTTGCCCAAAAACTTAACTAGCTCTAGTGCCCCCTTTTCTCCCTATGGATCGACCCTATACTTGACATCTTACCTATACTACAATGTGACCCCATACACTTGCGGGTTAGCATTTTAGTAGAAGTAGGTTGTTTGTGTAGGTCCTTATAAATTCGAAAGTTCAATCCATTATGTTTTTCGTTCGTAAGTTTGCATCTATTCAAACTCTAATTGAGTAGTGTGTAACACCATTAGCAAAAACGCACCAACGACTAGGCACCACTCATTGTTTGTGATGTCATAACTGGTTGCCTACATTCACTACTAACATAATATGAGACCTATAGGGTCACACACATAGGATTCACCTAGAAGAGGAGTTTTTTTTATCATGAATGATAATTGAATTGAGGGATGAAGTGTTAAGGTATCCAATTCAAGCAACAAATCACCAAACTAGACTCCCCATTGATCGGATCATGTGATGAAACAACCGGTTGAAGTGTCAGGTTGATTGGATATTGCATTGGCTGAATTTTGGTTGAGTTGGGGAGTGAAATGACCAGTTCACTTAGCAAACCGACTGGTTCCTGGTGAAAGACAACCGTTTCGATGAGTGAAACACATTATTCATGGTGAAATTTGATTGCATCAAGGATTAGTGTTGACGTCATGTCGTGCATTAATTGGAATAGAATTGTCAATTCATATGTGATTGGTAAACATGTCAAAATGACTGGTTCGCCAGGCGAACCGATCAACTTGCATTCAATTGACTAGTTTTCTTGGCAAACCAACTAGTTCACTTGCAGGTTGCAAATTTTGTGAGATTCTGGTCCCTTCCACTCCCACACAGACTGGGAACCCTGACCCGAACCCCTCCTACAAATAGAGGGGTATTAGGGACGTCTCAGACACATCAATTGCCTCTAAAAATTGTTTGACTTCTCTGGTTGTGGTCACTGAGAGAGCGTGAGAAAGTCCTACACAATAAAGGGAGGGATAGCAAGGGAGATTAATTGTGGGAGAGCAAGTTGGTGACTAGTATACCAACAGGTTGGACAAACTCCTTCATGTCCATTCTAGTAGGACGACATGAGTTCTAGGATACCGTGTGGACTTCCATAGAGGCATGGAGGATGTTGTCTACTCTAGGAGGACAACGTCAACATGTTGTACATGGAGAAGGCCAAGAGGCATAGTAGATGAGTCCTACTATAACAAGAAGATAGTTGCATGACTACAATAATGTGGAGATGTCATTGGACTTGCTCCAGGACCGAGTATATCCTCAAACCATCCTTTCTATTATATAGTTATTCACATAATTCACTGGTTTAATGGGGACTATGGCAGTAAATTTTTTGTTTTTGCTGCCTATTTTATTGCCATATTACCCTATAGTGGTATTAGAGCCACGTCAATCTACTATATTTTGGGATAATCGATATGATCGTATTTTTGGTTTTATCGATTATTTACTGCATGTGATGCAAATAATTGTGTCCAATCAAATTCCACTCATAATCCCAAACTAATATACATATGACACACACACACACACACACACACACACACACACACACACACATATATATATATATATATATATATATATATATATATATATATATATATATATATATATATATATATATATATATATCTGTGTGTGTGTGTGTGCAATTTACACGTCACCCTAAAAGCAACTTTTGGTGGTGGATGTGTAGTATGGTTATTGTCAATAACCCTATTATCTGTGAATGGTTGTGTGGTTGGTTGTTCCTATTTTATCTCAGTTTGCATACTGAGCCTTTACCTCATCTTATAATTATAAAGTATTATTCTCTCCTACCTTTGCTCCCCTCATATGTAACTTGAGGTTTCTCTATAATCATATAATAGTAGGATAGTTTATTTTCTTATTACAACAAAGAAGAAAGACGCTCAGACTAGGCCAACCTACCGTATCAAAGGCGAGATGATTAGCTGGAGGACCGAGGAGGACCAAGGAGGATGAGCCAAACCGATCATCTAGTGGACCCGATCGATCAAATGGAGGACCCATAAGATATTCGACCGTAGACCAGACAACCGATGAGATGACCAACCGACTGACCTAGAGGCAAGTCGATCAGTTCAAGGGTTGAACTGATCAACCCAGATTGGCAAGCATGGATCTTCATCAACAACAAGTTTATGCATGAGATGGAGACCCTAGGTTGTGGTAATTCCTTGTGGCTCCAAGGAATTACATTAGAATTGCCATAACCATTGCTTTTTGTTTATTGTATGTTTTGTTGTGGGATATAGAATGTATATGATAAGTACTATATATGTGGTGATTGGATAAATTATGTGTATTTATAAATACAAATCCCTCAATATAATATCATGCCTATGATGCTTTCCATAAGCAGTACACATGAAAAACTTGATCGACCAAGTGTAGGTTGTGCCAAAGTGTGGTGCGTCATCGATCTTGTAGAAGTGTGATGGTAGATATGTAGATCTATTAAAGTAGGGTGCATATTATATTGTGTTGGATTTTGGGTCAGGCTTAACTAGGTTATCTTAATGAGAATTAAGTACCTTGAATCATATAAATGGATTGTGAAAATGAGTTGTGCATGCCATCTATCCAAGAGTTGCATTTAGATGCAATTGGTAAAAGTTGCCTACCTAAATAGTCAAGTTGTGGGTGATCAACCAAAGCTGACACATGATTTGATGAAATATGGATCTTGGCTTACTAGAAGATTATACGCTGCAATCTTCCAAATTGGTAGTGAGGGCTATCAATTTGAAGAAAATAGTGGGAGCGATGATTAATTAAAGGCCTAATTAAATATCATCAAATATTATTCAGATAAAATCAAATTAAAAGGTGTTTTGACAAAATTTAAAATTTTCTCTTGTAAAATCAATTGACAATCAAATCATCATTGCAATCAAAAAATCTTAAGGAGATACATTTCCATAACTGGTTCGGGATTTTGATAAGTGTTCTCTGTATTTCTAAAACACCATTGCTAGGAGAATCAACTCCATGTATGCCCAAGGCTGAAATGGATGCTTACTTGGAGCATGCCAATGATGTTGTAGACATAAAAACCTTACGTTAAGTTATATGAACTATGAGTTTCATGAGCAACATGAAATGTATAATGTCTGTAAGGCATTGTTTGAGTGCAAATTGACAGAAGGGGACCTAGTAGAGTCCCATGTGCTCAATCATTGCCTAAATCGTATAGACATTTTATCAAGTGTAACAACTTGAATAACATGCCTAGACTGTTATCTAAGTTGCTTGACCTGTTGGTATATGTCGAACCACAAATGAAGAAGGACAAATCCGTGATGGAGATCAGTAGGATAGAGTCCAAGGACAAAGTCAAGGCCAAGAAGTGTTCTGAGACTAAGCTAAAGTCCAAGTCTTCTGTACTCAAAATAAGAAGAAGGATAAGGAAACCTAGGAAGATGAAGCAAGGGATAGAGATATCTACTTCAGGTATATACATAATTGAGACTAACTAAACTACTTCTTCATCATGGGTACTAGATACCAGATATGGATCACACATTTGCTCAAATGTGAAGGATTAGAAAAGACGTAGACCTTTAACCAAAGGTGAGGTTGAATTGTGCATTGCTAATGGAGCAAGAGTTGCTGCCAGTGCAGTTGGATCCTATGAGTTATCTCTACCTAGTGGGCTTGTAATAGAGTTGGAGAATTGTTATTATGTACATGCAATTAATCGGAACATCATATTTGTAACTTGTTTGGAAAAGAATGGATTCAAATTTCTTATGAAGAATTATCGATGTTCTATTAGTAAAGATGATATCTTTTATGGCAGTGCCCCTACACCTTATTGTTTATACTAGATAGATCTAGAGCCAAGTGTGTATAATGTATATACCAAAAGACAAAAACTCAATAACTCAAACCAAATATACCTTTGGCATTGCCGTCTAGGACACATAAATGAGAAATGCATATCTAAACTCCATAAAGATGGTTATCTAGACTCTTTTGATTTCGAATCAGTAGAGACATGTGAGTATTATTTATTGGGCAAGATGACAGAGACTCCCTTCATTGGAAACTATGAGAGGGCTGGTGGTCTATTAGGACTCATACATACTGATGTGTGTGGCTCTTTTCAAACAAATGCTAGAGGTGGGTATCAGTACTTCATTACCTTCATTGGCGACTTTAGTAGGTATGGTTATGTTTAATTGATGAAACATAAGTCAAAAACTATTGACGTGTTCAAGGAGTTTATGAATGAAGTACAGAACCAACATGGAAAAAGTATTAAGTCACTTCGTTCTGATCGAGGTGGACAATACTTAAGCCAAGAGTTTGAGTACCTTCTCAGAGCCCATGAAATTGTATCTGAATGGACTCCACCTGGAACACCTCAGCATAATGGTGTATCAGAAAGAAGGAAATATACATTTCTAGATCTGGTGCGATGAATGATGAGATTTGCTAATCTTCAAACTTCCTCTTTGGGTTATGCTCTACAAACCACAACATTTACACTAAATCACATACCATCTAAATCGGTTCAAAATACACCATACGAGATATATGTCTTTTATTAGGATTTGGGGGTGTGAAGATTGTGTCAAGAAAATGGTTCCTGAAAAGCTTGGCCCTAGATATGATAAATGAAATTTTTTCAGATGTCCCAAGGAAACCACCGGATACTACTTGTGTAACCCCATTGAAAACAAAAGTGTTTGTTGCTAGAGATGTTTTATTCTTAGAAAAATAATTTATTTTCAAAGGAAGCAGTGGGAGGAAAGTAGAACTCAAAGTGGTTCGAGACCAACAAGAAAATATTGAACCACTAGATGTACAAGAGGAACAAGGAGAATCATGAATTGTTGTGGAATCTCAAATTCTTCAAGTAACACATGAACCTCATGGATCTAGTAGGACACACCTTGAGCCTGAAAGATTTGGTTATCTTTTCAATCAAGAAGGTAGTGAGTTGGTCATTGATGATGAGCCAACAACCTATATGAGTTGGTCATAGATGATGAGCCAACAATCTATCTAGAAGATACTAAGGGACTAGAGTTTGAGAAATGGATTGAGGCCATGAGATCTGAGATGGAATCCATGTATACAACAAGGTATGGACCTTGGTGGATCCATCTCAATGGGTAAAACCCATAGGGTGCAAGTGGGTCTTCAAGAAGAAGACTGACATGGATGGTAAAGTACAAACCTATAAGGGAACATTGGTTGCAAAGGGTTTCAGACAAGTTCAAGGTGTTGACTATGATGAAACATTTTCTCCAATGGCCATGGTTAAGTCCACCAGGATCATGCTCGCTATTGCTGCTTATCATGACTATGAGATTTTGCAGATGGATGGTTAAAATGCATTCCTTAGTGGGAATCTTCTCTAGGATGTGTATATGAAACAACCTGAGGGTTTTATAAATCCAAAGGATGCAGATAAAGTTTGTAAGCTACAAATGTCAATCTATAGATTGAAGCAAGCATCTTGAGGCTGGAATCTTCATTTTGATGAGACAGTCAAAGAGTTTGGCTTTACTCAAAATAAAGATGAACCTTGTGTGTACAAGTAAATTTAGTGGGAGCATAGTGACATTCCTCATATTGTATTTAGATTACATACTATTGATGGGGAATGACATTCCTTCTTTACACATGGTAAAGAATCGTTTGGGAAGTACATTCTCTATGAAAGACGTAGGAGAAGCATCCTATAACTTAGGAATAAAGATCTATTGAGATAGATCTAGAAGGCTTCTTGGACTAATTTAGAGCACATACATTGATAAAGAAAGGAAACTTGCCCATGTGTCATGGAGTTACCATCTCTAAAGATCAATGTACCAGTTCTTGTGAAGAAAGGGAACACATGAGTTTGATTCCATATGCATCATCAGCAATTGGATCATCATGTATGCAATGTTGTGCACCCATCCTGATGTCTTGTATGCCTTGAGCATAATGAGCATATCAGTCAGATCCAGGTGATACTCACTAGACAGTCGTGAAGAACATCCTTCACCACTTGAGAATAACTAACGATCAGTTCCTCATTTACGACAAAGAGGAAAAGTTGGTGGTAAAGGGTTACACCAATGCAAGCTTCCAAACTGAAAAAGATGATTGTAGATCACAATTTAGATTTGTGCTTTGCCTACATAACGGAGTTATGAGTTGAAAGAGTTCCAAGCAAGAGACAATTGTCGGTTCTACAACAGAGGTCAAGTATATTGCTGCATTGAATGCAGTAAAGGAGGTTGTATGGATCAATAAGTTAATCTCTGAACTTGGGGTTGTTTCAAGCATCAGCGAAGCAATTGAGCTGTATTGTGACAATAATGGATCAATTACACAAGCTGAGGAACCCAGATTGTATCAACGTTTCAAGCATATACAAAGGTGGTTCCATCTCATACGAGAGATTTTACAGTGAGGAGATGTGAAGATTTGCATAGTACCAATTGAGAATAATGTTGTTGATCCCATGACAAAGGAAGTTTCATAGCAAAAACATGATGGTCATGTTAGATCACTTGAAATCAGATTCATGGGTGATTGCCTGTAAATGCAAGTGAGAGTCTGTTGGTATGTATGCCTAGAGAGCCAATCATATGATGATTGTAGTGACATAACTTGTATATGATTTGATTAATAATAAAGGCAAACTTCTAATTTATTTTGTTCCATTCAATTATGAGATAATGATGTAACATAGCATAATAAATGTCTGAAGGATGATATTACTTAGTGAGGTATGTCTTCGGGTTGAGGACCTGAATAATGGGATCATATGGATGTCAAGAGTATACATTCTTGCTATGTCCCTTGTCAGTTATTATTGTGGAAGCAATGTAGACAACACTAATACATTAGACTAGAGCGTGTGTTGGTTGAGGATAGAATCACATCGGTCATGATATGGTATATCAAACCAAGCACATAGATACATGTTAGAGAATAACATATTGGATAGACTCACCATGAGAGTGACATATGGAAACCATTACAATGGTAGTCATAGTCATCTTTCATAGTGTTGGTCGAGATTGTGGTTCTTAGACCTCCAATCACTACACTCATCATATGTCGTTCGGTATGCTTTGACATCATCCAACATAATCCCGAATAAGGGTTGTGATAACAGTGATGATTGGGTAAATGTAACACATGGAGACTGAGTGTGAGTGATGTTGATGGTATTGTCCCTCCTATACAAGTATGATATACTAGGCCTCTTGATAAGCAAGATTGAGAAATTCATGGCCATGCACATGTGAGTCAATATGTGATATTCAGCTTACATATATCTCAGATAGTTTGTTCTAGTTCAAGGAACATAGATTGAATATTGAAGAGGATGACTACTCCATGCCTCGAGTTCAATATGGATATTAGTGACAAAGGAACTATACAAATACTATAACACCATACATAAGTTGTAGGTTGAAGTTATTTTCCAACTTTCCATTTACTTGGGTAGCATTGATGTGCGACTAGGCACCACTAATTATTTTGATATCATAGCTGGTTATGGACATTCACTACCAATGTAATATGAGATGTATATGGTCACACACATAGGATTCACCTAGAAGAAGAGTTTTTTTTTATCATGAATGATAATTGAATTGAGGGATAAAGTGTTTAGGCATCCAATTTCAAGAAACAAATCAACTAACTAAACTCCCAATCAACTGTCTCATGTGATGAAACAATCGGTTGGAGTGTCAAGTTGATTGGATATTGCATTGGCTGAATTCTGGCTGAGTTGGGGAGCGAAAATACCGGTTCACTAAGAGAACCGACTAGTTTGTGGTGCGAGATGACCATTTTGCTGAGAAAAACACCCAGTTCCTCATACAATTTGATCGTATTAAGGATTAGTGTTGACGTCATGCCATGCATTAATTAGAATAAAATTTCCAATTCATATGTGATTGGACATATGACAAAATGATCAGTTTTCTAGGAGAAATGATCGTCTCACATGCCAAGCGGTCGCCTCGCATGCCAACTAACCAGTTCTCTTGGTGAACTGATAGGTTCTTCACTCGTAGGTTGTGGAATTTTTGAGATTTTGGTCCCTTCCACTCCCACACATACTGGGAACCTTGACCCTAACCCCTCTTATAAATAGAGGAGTATTGGGGGCTTCTCAGACACATAAATTGTCTCTGAAAATTGTTTGTCTTCTCTGGTTGTGGTAACCAAGAGAACCTGAGTAAGTCATACTTGATAAATAGAGGGATAGTAATGGAAAATAATTGTGGGAGAGCAAGTTGGTGACTAGTACACCAAAGGGAGGGACAACTCCTCCTGCCTATTCTAGTAGGATGACGGGAGTTCTAGGCGGTCCTTGTGGACTTCCATAGAGGCGTGGAGGTTGTTGTCCACCCTAGGAGGACAATGTCAACTTGTTGTTCGCGGTGAAGCCCAAGAGGCACAGTAGACGAATCCCAATGCAATTAGAAGACATCTATATGACTACAATGATGAGGATATGCCAGTGGACTTGCTCCAGGGCTTGGTATATCCTCAAAACCATCCTTTCCATTATATAATTATTGACGTGATCCATTGATTTAATGGGGAATATGGCAGTAAAATGTTTGTTTTTGCTGCCTATTCTGTCGCCATATTTCCCTACACATAAACAAGACAATGTCATGGTAGAGTCAATAGATTAATTGTACCTTGTTAGTAATGAGCAAGCTATAACTCATGAGTAAGACTCCTAGAAAAGGTCCAAACCAAAGGGGACTTAAGATTAAAAAAATACATAACATTCTGTCTTAGATAATCATCATAGCCTAGGTTTCACATAGTTCATTCTTAGATCCAAGGTTCCACACATGGATGCAAATATTCAACACAAACCAACTATCAACACTAAGTCCTAGTTCTAGGAGAACCATCCACATTATGATTGATACAAGATAAATATAAACTTTGAAGTGGAAATAGTAGAGGCATGATATTTAGATTATCATTAAGGTTAAATTGTGCAAGAATAAACTAATCTTACTAGATCAATTTCTTGCAATTGTGTCACATCCTCAATTCATAGGAGCATTAAGTAAATTGATTTGGGATTTTAGAACTACAAATATGGTAAAATTTCTTATTTAAAGTCATAATATAACATGAGTAAAATTAGAGCATCATGCTTGCAAGATTAGAGTCCAATAATCAACATATGGATCTAGACCATGATGTGTGTCATAAGCAGTCAAGTGTGCAAAATAGTGTGTTACGTGGCATTTAGTGTCAAAAGACATTAGAGGGACTGATTGACCTCGAGAGAGGGTCAAACTTTTAAATTTATAACCCGAATCCTTCGAGGACGCCTGCAACTTTATTACGGGGTCGAAGTAGATATACAGGGTTGAATACAGGGATGTGGTGACGTTTAGGATGCCACCGATTTTTTTCTTTAGTCAGATAAGCCAAAATGATAGTCAATGAAAATATGTGCTAGAACTAGTCTAGTGGGCTGTCACGAAATAAAATAAAACAAAGAAAAGAAACGGAAACAAAACAAAGTCCGCGAGATTCTACTAATTAGAGAGAAGGAGTTCCTGGCTATGTAACCACAAGTTGGGCAGTCTGTGCACCCATTCTCGGGCGTAGAAAACCCTCAAACACCTGAGCAAGCATCTTGAAACCAAACATAGTACACATTGTGGTATATCTTCCTGTGGGGTCATTCCACTCGCTCTCACGTAGCGTGACTAAAACCATTAATGATATGCCATCAAACCTCTCTCAAGGATGACACATCAACATCTCAACATATTCTAGAGGTCCTCTCGGGTCTAGAATGTGTTGAGATGTTAGGAACAGACAATCATTGGACATTCCTCCTCTCAAACTCTGGTCTAAACTATCTTCTCACGCCTATTCCTACACTGATCTCATGATACAGGTAGAAACAACAGTTCAAAATAGGAAGAGATCAACCAAACTAGCAATCACAACTAGAGAGAGAAGATAGAACAAGCAAACATACTAGATATGAAATAAATCTACTTGCTTAAGGCAAAAGTACATAAATATGCCTAAAATGGGCTACATAGCCAAGAAGGAGCTCAACTAGCCATGGACAAGCATAGTTGGAACCGAACAAAGATGGAAGAGAATCATTATACAAGAAACCAAGGAACACAATAGAAGAAAGGGGAAGAAGATAAGAATTAGCCCATAAAGGAGAGGTGGCTCTCACTCCTTAGCCTCTGTATAGGCTAGATCTCATCCTTTGGTTCTCCTCCTTGATCAGATCTGGACTCCTTGGTCCTCTCTCTCTCAAGATCTACCCCAAATAGTGGCTCGATGGATGAACGGAGGTGGAGGATGATCCAGATCTTGGTTTCCACCAAAGATCTGGGTGGAAATAGGCGGATGGATGGAGAGAAAATGGAAGCCTGCTGTAGAGGGCAGCGTGGAGTGAGCACCGCAGTCTTCTCGGACCTCCATGCTCTCATGTGGGACTCCGGGTCGAGATCCTCCTTGGGTTGGACACAAGCAGGAAGCCTTCTGGTTTGGACTTGATCCCCCCAGACTCCCCCTTGAATGGTTGGGGTAGGGGGCTATTTATAGCCATGGTTGGGCACTGGATCTGGAGCCTCAGTTGAGGTCTTTACAGACTTAGTCCCAGTTGTCTCCACTAATCTGATCGTGGTTCTTGTACCCTTGGTCGCAGTTCTCAGACGGGTTACAGTCCTTCTCTGGGCTCGACCGCAGGAGGTCACGGTTTAGGGTTGCAAATGAGATGAGTGGGGGAGTATGGAGTTTGATCACGGCTGCTGGGGTGGAGATGGACATTGTGACTGCGGTGTGAGGGAGAGGTCGCAGTCTGGGAGAAGTGAAGAACCGCAGGCAGGTGGCAGATTGTAGTTTTCTAGAGGGAGCAGGTGGTCGCGGTATTGACAGAGAGGGAGGAAACTACGATCACGGTTGTTGATGGAGGAGACACCACATGTCACAATTTGAGGGGGGGGGGTAGAACCGCGGGTAGTGAAGAGAGCAGAGGGAGAGGGAAAACTGCGGTCACAGATAGCAGTAAGGGAGGTCGCGATTTTGGACTAGAAGATGCACGGTCACGGTTGGCAGGTGGTCGCGGTCTTGGGTGAGAGGGTAGAGGCCGCGGGTGGCGAAGGTGGGAGTTGGTCACAGTGTTGGAGGGCAAAACTGGGACTGTGGTTATGTGGTGAGAAACCGCGACTGCGGTTATTGAGAGGGGAAGGTAAGTCATGGTCGTTTGAAGAAGAAGTCGACCGAGAGGCTGCCAGTAGTGAGTGAACAAGGACCGTCCATAGTAGTGAATGGGCTTGGAGATTGGGCCCATGTACTCCAATTTAGCCTGCACAAATAGAATAAAATCCTAATTAAAATAGAGATTGAATCAATTAGGTTATAAGGGTGTATAAGTAGGTTTAGGCAATAGAAGCAATTAATTAGTAGAACTGGGCCCAAGAAGGTAACTCAGACTAAGATGAAAAATGAATTAATCTTTAGACGATATGTAAATTAACACAACTTCACTGGGCCTCAGAGAGGGAGAAAACATGGACAAAGATGTCATCACAAGTTCGGTGCCTGCTTGTCCCAAAATTGGCTAGATTGGCTACTTTATTGGCTAGTTAGTTACTTTATCTATGTAACGATAAAAAGAACTAAAAGATAAGCATTATAGGGCAAATCAAGGCTATAACGACACAAGACCAGAGATAAATGCTTAGCAAATACATGTAAATTTGGGTGTTATCAACTACCCCAAGCTTAAAACCTTGCTTGTCCTCAAGCAAGACTATGCTCAAAGAACAAAAAGATAACATCCAAATTTAGCTTGGTAATAGATTCTAAGGCTAAGAAAAATAGTGTAAATCATCAATTCTCCCGATTCAAGTCATTTCAGAACAAATCCCCACCAATCAACCATAGTCCTGCCAAAGCAAGATCAAAGAGTTTCCATGCAAGATTAAGCGAATTCACTACAACCTATCGATACACATGAGGGTTTGAATCATAATTATACATCATAAAAGAATTATCACACATATGATCACGCGGGTGATGAGCAATGAGAAATCACCATGAATCCATGCATACCAATCAGGAACAACACACCTAACACTTATTTATGTCCTAAGAAACAAAGCAAAAGACTCTAATGACTTCTGAGGATCCCGATCTGCGTCAGGTTGGTCCATGTAATGAGAAATAGTTCCTGCAGTCCGAGCCAGTTGGCCCAAAATAGTGAGATGAACTCCTCGTACTGCGCCCGAACCAACCCTGCTACTGAGATGACCTCATAGGTCTCCTAGGGGTTCCTAGTGACTCTCTAATGAGCTTTTGGAGTGATACTACCAGGCACGACATACCCGCATTCATGAGTGAAGTCATACACTGACTGGATACCATCCTCAACTCTCCTAAAAGAGAAAACAAGCTCTCATTTATTCGTACTTAGGCTTTTATTCTCTGCATTCTATTTTGTAGGCTTGGGTGAGAACTATATAGATATTTTGAGATTTTGTGGGCGGCCAAGCCTCTTTTTGCACATTTTTATATTTTTCATCTTTTTGACTCAATTTAAGGTAAGAGGGCGTGTAGTCCATCAAGGAAAACATTTCATCTTATTTATAGCTCAAAGCCCATCATGATCAACTTGACACTTGTGTGTAAAGTTGCAATTATGATTCAAGAATCCTTAGAATAGAGGCAAGCTTGTGAAATTGCAGCTAGGATTCTTTGATCCTATTTTAGCTCATTCCATCGGTCCTTTACCTTGGATTTGTCATTCACAACATAGATCAAGGGAATAATGCTTTAAGCTATGAAAAATGCACATAACCTTAGATTTATTACCAAACTCAAGGAAAGAGTCAAAGAGCAAGTCGAGCGAAAGATCAAGCAATGTTTTAAGATGAAAATTGTGCATTTAGACATAAAGTCAAGCATTTATCTATTAGATTCGCACCATATAGCCATAATTGCAAAGCTAAAAAGCTGAAAATTTATGCTAAATGCAGGGAGTAAACATGCATGCATGAAGAATGAAAAGATAGAAGGGCGAATATCCCTACCACCCCAAGCTTAAAATTTTTCTCATCTTCGAGCAAGATCTAAGCTTAGGATAATAGGGTGGTAATGCATGGAAGTTAGGGTGGGAATCTTATTAAAGTCCTAAAATGATGCATGTATGTAAGGAAATATAAAGCAGCTAGAGGAAAGAAACTATCTAAGCAAGATCATGAAAAACAAAATTTTATTTTTACAAAATGAGAAAAGAAAGAGGTAAAAGAAAGGGGGTGGCTGCCCCACAATACTGACACTGGGGTCCCAAATCCTAAGTTTTGGGACCAGTGCCACATGTGTCTTGCCAACAAGTTCCGCCACGTAATAGGAGTAGAATAGGCAGGGATGTAGGCCCTTCTAAGTCTGAAGTAGAGGAATAGAATATGATGACTCAGTGAACTCATCTGTGTGCTAGAATCGACTTGAACTACACTGGGATAAATTCTTCGACAACTCTTCCTCGAGGTACCTTCCAAGATATGAATATGAATAGGAAGGCCCAAGGATGTCGACACAGGATGAGACGGAGGAGATAGGCTGAATATCTTCTGGACTATTCATCTCATCTCTCTCCATCTTTGAAGTTGAGGTTGGACACTCAGGTAAACTTTCATGTGCAGTCTGAGTCATCCAATCATTTTCTGAACAAGAAGTACCCCCAAAAGAATTTGTTTGTGGTTCTCCCACCCCAAGATTATCACCTAGTGTGGAGTCATGGGTATCTTCATGCTCAGCAACCATGTTGTAGTGAACCGTCTATCCTGCCCCCTTGACGTCCACCCTACCTTGTAAAGGTATGAGTGAAAATGGCAGCTCATGTTGATCCAACTCATCGTCGTCAGTATATTCACTACTCCATGTCGAGCAGATGTCGTCATCATTGAACAAATTGTTCCAAACCATGGTTGGCGTACTGCTCAAAGCTAAGTGACATGTCTCAATATGAGAGATATCACCCTGGTCTGGGTCAATGTCAGACTCGGGTTCCTCAAACCAACCTTCTGGATGCGAGGTTGTTTGGCTATCATTGTGAGGATAAGAGTCTCTGTCATCATCATCATAGAACCATTCATGTCTATGACTCATATCTTCCATTGGTTCATCAGTTGGGTCATCTGGATAGATTGAAGGGCTTCCCCAAGTGGGTTTGTCTTCACAGAAAAATCCTGGTGAATCCAGTTGATGATCAGAATAGGATGGTGAGACATACTCTGCTTCAGACCTGATGGAATGGTCTTGATGACTAGAGTCTTCATTATCTTGTGATGGCACTTGTAACCAGATTGTAACCAAATCGATGAGCTCTTAGAGCCTCCTGCCTTGTTCAACATCCTTATCATGAAGCTATTGTACTTGAGTAGCAATGCTTTCGAGACCCGTCGATTCTACCATACACATATGATGGGAGTCTGCTGTATCAAATTGAAGTTTCCGGACAAATCCTTGTTCAACAGTTTGAAGCATACTTCTACTGCGGTCTACAATCTCCGTTGCTATTTGGAGTTGACGCTCCTGCTTATCTAATAGTTCATGGAGTAGATCGATGTGTTCTTGGAGATGAGGGGCTAAGGAGGTGAGTGTGTGAATACTTTCCCCAACCAACTCCACTTCCTTAATCAGTTCTTGATCCCATGATAGCACGGAAGTCGAGGGCTGACTGGCAGTCTCCGTTGTTGGAATTTCAACATACGACGATGGTGGAGGTGAGTATAACTCGACTAGCTGTAGAGCACAACCTTCAATTATTTGCCAGCAGTCGGAACTGTAGAAAAACTCGGGAGGACAGGTGGACAAGATGACTTATCTCGCTGAAGCAAGATCCATTGCTGAAAAAGTATAAGAAAAAGAAAAAGGTATTTAGTATATATGAACAAGTATGTTTAAAATAAAATAAAAACTATGCATATATATATATATATATACGAGCTTAAAAGTGACAGAACAAAATCTTTTAGGCATGTAAATGTGGAAAACCAAGTCCCCAGCAACAACACCAAAAAGTTGATCGGCCTCAAGAGAGGGTCAAACTTTTAAATTTATAACCTGAATCCTTCGAGGACACACGTAACTTTATTATGGGGTCGAAGTTGATATACAGGGTCGAACACAGGGAAATGGTGACGTTTAGGATGGCACAGATTTTGTTCTTTAGTCAGATAAGCCAAAACGATAGTCGATGAAAATATGTGCTAGAACTAGTCTAGCCGGTTGTCACGAAAGAAAACAAAACAAAGAAAAGAAATGAAAACAAAATAGATTCCGCGAGATTCTACTAATCAAAGAGGAGTTCCTGGCTATGTAACCACAAACTGGGCAGTCTATGCACCCGTTCTCAGGCGTAGACAACCCTCGAACACCTGAGCAAGAATCTTGAAACCAAACATAGTACGCACTGTGGTATCTGTTCCTGTGGGGTCATCTCACTCACTCTCACGTAGCATGACTAAAACCATCAACGATATGCCATCAAACCTCTCTCAAGGATGACACATCAACATCTTAACATATTCTAGAGGTCCTCTCGGGTCTAGAATATGCTGAGATGTTAGGAACAGACAACCGTTGGACTGTCCTCCTCTCAGACTTTGGTCCAAACTATCTTCTCGCATCCATTCCTACACGGATCTCACGATACAGGTGGAAATAATAGTTCAAACTAAGAAGAGATCAACCAAACTAGCAATCACAACTAGATCTGAAATAAAAATACTTGCTTAAGGCAAAAGTACATAAACATGCCCAAAACGGGCTACATAGCCAAGAAGGAGCTCAACTAGCCATGGACAAGCATAGTTGGCACCGAACAAAGATGGAAGAACATCAATGTACAAGAAACCAAGGAACACAACAGAAGAAAGGGGAAGAAGATAAGATTTATCCCGTGGAGGAGAGGTGGCTCTCGCTCCTTAGCCTCCGTATAGGTTGGATCTCATCCTGTGGTTCTCCTCCTTGACCAGATCTGGACTCCTTGGTCCTCTATCTCTCTAGATCTTCCCCAAACAATAGCTCGGTGGATGAACGGAGGTGGAGGATGATCCAGATCTGGGTTTCCACCACAGATCTAGGTGGAAATAGGCAGATGGATGGAGAGAGAATGGAAGCTTGCTGTAGAGGGCAACGTGGAGTGAGCACCATAGTCTTCTCGGACCTCCGTGCTCTCATGTGGGACTCCAGGTCGAGATCCTCCTTGGGCTGGACGCAAGCGGGCAGCCTTCCAATCTGGACTTGATCCCCTCAGACTCCCCCTTTAATGGTTGGGGCAGGGGACTATTTATAGCCATGGCTGGGCATTGGATCTGGAGCCTCGGTCGAGGTATTTACAGACTCGGTCGTAGTTGTCTCCACTAATCTGGTCGCGGTTCTTGTACCCTTGGTCATGGTTCTACTTGTAGACAAGTCACGATCCTTCTCTAGGCTCGACCACGGGAGGTCACAATTTAGGGTTGTAGATGAGATGAGTGGGGGAGTATGGAGTTTGATTGTAGCTTCTGGGGTGGAGATGGACACCGTGACCATGGTGTGAGGGAGAGGTCGTGGTCTGGGAGAAGCGAAGAACTACGGGCAGGTGGCAGGTCATGGTTTTCTAGAGGGAGTAGGTGGTTGCGGTATTGACAGAGAGGGAGGAAACCACGATCGGGGTTGTTGATGGAGGAGACACCACATGTCACAATTTGAGGGGGGGGCAGAACCGTGGGCAGTGAAGAGAGCAGAGGGAGAGGGAAAACTGTGGTAACAAATAGCAGAAGGGGAGGTCCCAGTTTTGAACCAGCAGATGCACAGTCGCAGTTGGTGGGTGGTCACGGTCTTGGGTGAGAGGGTAGAGGCCGCGGGTGGTGAAGGTGTGAGGTGGTCACGGTGTTGGAGGGCAAAACTGTGACCACGGTTATGTGGTGAGAAACTATGACCACAGTTATTGAGAGGCGAAGGTAAGTCGTGGTTGGTCGAAGAAGAAGTCGACCGAGAGGCTGCCAGTAGTGAGTGAAGAAGGATTGTCCATCGTGGTGAATGGGCTTAAAGATTGGGCCCATGTACTCCAATTTAGCCTACACAAATAGAATAAAATCCTAATTAAAATAGATATTGAATCAATTAGGCTATAAGGGTGTATAAGTAGGTTTAGGCAATAGAAACAATCAATCAATAGTAGAACTGGGCCCAAGAAGGTAACTCAGACTAAGATGAAAAATGAATTAATCTTTAGACGATATGTCAATTAACACAGCTTCACGGGGCCTCAGAGAGAGAGAAAACATGGACAAAGATGTCATCACAAGTTCGGTACCTGCGTGTCCCAAAACTGGCTAGATTGGCTACTTTATTGGCTAGCTAGTTACTTTATCTATGAAAAGAACTAAAACATAAGCATTATAGGGCAACTTAAGGCTATAACGACACAAGACCAGAGATAAATGCTTAGAAAATACACATAAATTTGGGTGTTATCAGGGACTAATTTGAAGATGAACATAGAGATTTGCACATTAAGGATCCACCTAGCACAAGTATAAAAGATCCAATCATATAGGTTCTTGAAATCAACTTTTAAGGCATACTAGTGTAAAAAGGTAGGTCTTTGTGTCATTGTGAGTTTCTTATAGAAAAAAGGCATGACATATTAGTTCAAAATATCACACAAAAACATAAATTTTATTGTTTTTAGAGATAGTCTTATGATAGTAAAATATGCCAAAGATTTTAAATTGGTTAGGCTACATCATGTATGTACATAAAAGGGGTTACTTTTAGGTCAAGATAGTCATTGGATGTACACCAAGAAGATTCAAGACATTATTCAAGTATAAAGTATACTAAGTTACTGATTTATAGATGCCATCATATTTTGGGACATAAAAGATGAAGATTTAGTACTTAGCAGCATTAATCATCTTTAATAGATTCAAAGAAAGCATTTTTGGGAAATAGTAGAACTACAAGAAGATCTAAGTTCTAAAACTTGTCACGATGGATGATTCTTTTCAAGAGGATTATAAGTCATATATGGTATTCCATATATGCCTAAAGTATGCATGAGTCATCATTTTTTAAAAATCAATATCAAAACTATAGAGGAAGAGGCTAGCGTCACATGATATTAGTTGTTTATGTAGCAACTAATGTGGGCTGCTAGATGATGATCTAGTAGTTGTGTGGAGCCTCTCACCCATGCTCCCAGTGATTAGGTCCTCGATTCCACATGTCACACACCCATAGGCCGACATGCCTTTCCCTCAGCACAACCTATCTCTTTTGATAAGTCTAGCAGCCGATGTAGGGTGCTCGTGGGTAGCTTTCCATAGCTTTAAGTCATTCACCATCACTAATGGCTGCTTGGTCACTGTCTGTGGATGTGTCTATTCTTCATGTGACTTGCTCATCGGAGTAGAAAGAACAAGGGTGAAAGATCCACCCATCTAGGCTGCAAAATAGTCGCCCATCCATTATGGGCCATCATAAGCATTGTGGTGACCTCAAATGAGGTGGGAAGGATCAAAGCATCACTGTTCAAACCCCAACTAGGGTGACGCCTAGGGTTGACGGAGGAAGAAGAAGGTGGAAGGAAGAGTCCTCCAAGGTTCGAAGAAACTCAAAATCAAGGGGAAAGAACAACACTGAAGAAATAAGGTGATTCGAGCCTTGGATATGGCAAAAGGTTCAAGAAATGTCTCCACCTTGAGAGTAGACCATAAGTGTGACACATGGATGCATGACACATGGAGACATATAGTTTCACCTTGAGAGTAGACCATAAGTGTGACATGAATGGTATGTTTTGACCCCCTACATTAGGTACACTAGAAATTTATAACTTGATTAAAAGTATAACTTAGTATACCATACCACAAGTGGATAGATTTCGGGGACGAAATCCTGTTTAAGGGGTGGAGTGTTGTAACATACTCGATTCCAGACACATAGGCTAGTCCTCCGTTCTTCTAGGCCCCTATTTGATTATGTGGATAACCAATCTCGTTTCCCCTTTTTAGTTGACTACCTTTGAATATCTAAATTTCATTGTGTTAGCATAAATGAAACCATATTTTAATCTTCAAACCCTAGATTGACTCATTTAGGGTTCCTTAGAGATGAAGTCATATGATATTGCTACCTTAGTACCTGAATTGGGAAACTAATTAACAATAATGATAATCTAGATTACTTGACCCTAGATTTGTGAACTATGATACTTTTGGATATCAGATAGGATGGGAATAGAGTCTAGGTGAAGGTTTCACCATAATTGACTATTAGACTAAGTTCATCACATTAATTGAATGATTAATCCTCTTGAAAAGAATCATCCATCGTGACGCTAGCCTAGAAATAAATAAGGGTGGAAACGCACACCCCGGGCGGAAATGCATGCCATTTATAAGTATGGTTGTACATAAGTACCACTATTCTAGATATTCTAGTCAAACATGTAGCATGCATAAAATAGAGGGGCAAGACTAGCATTTCAGTCAATTTTTCATAAAAGGGAAATCATAGCAAGGGGGTTCAAGAACCCATATAAACAAGATAGTCCAGAAATTACATGGATATAATGAGTCAACATCAAGAAATATAAATGTCCAAGAAATTGAATTTTCATTAGGAATAACAGTTCAAAAGATGCCTCATTAAAAGAAGTAGGTTTTAGTCTAATAATGTCCAAAATAAAATAGAGGATGTACATACCTTATGATCAGACCTAGATATTCGATAACACCTCCTAAGCACAGGGTCAAGGTTGTCTCAACCTAGTCATAATTTGTGTGCATTCGATTAATATAATATGCATTAAATCTTTTGCTTAGAAATCAACCCTAGATTAGGTTGCAAATCTAGGCATGAAACCTGTCCCAATAAATCATTCGTATTTTTCTAATTTCAAAAATGTATATATATACCCTATTTGGATAGATGAATAATTTCTTATGAATTTTACAAGTTTAAATCATTTCTGGCTAAATACAAAAATTGAATTGTGAAATGACAAATTTACCCCGGAATGATTATATGAATCATCAGGGTTCGTTGTCACGCGAACTATAGAGAAATAAAAAGGGAAACTATGTTTCGGTCAATCAAGTCAAACGAGACCAGAATTACCAATATGCCCCCATGGGCGTGACATTGATATATTGGCCACCATGGGCTGAATTGGACTTTCATCCCAGGGATTGAAACCCTGTGTTCAGCGCCATGGCTGCTCCATAAACCTCGGGCCAAGGTACGATTCTTCGATTCAGGAATCTAGACGAGTGGGAGGACAGTCCATTAACTCCGCCTCGTCACCCCAAACTCAAAGAGATTTTGCTCTGGTCCTGTGAAGGCTGGGAGATGAGCAGACCGTTTGAGTAACTCAATGCTGCTTGCTCAACATCAGTCTGGTGAACTTATGGTCTACTCTCAAGGTGAAACTATATGTCTCCATGTGTCATGCATCCATTAATCTGATTATGGTAGATGTTCTTTTGTGCATCCCTAATGATGGTAGATCATCACTAATGATGATCTAGTAGTTTACCATTGTGCATTAATCATTCAATTAATGTGATGAACTTAGTCTAATAGTCAATTATGGTGAAACCTTCACCTAGACTCTATTCCCATCCTATCTGATATCCAAAAGTATCATAGTTCACAAATCTAGGGTCAAGTAATCTAGATTATCATTATTGTTAATTAGTTTCCCAATTCAGGTACTAAGGTAGCAATATCATATGACTTCATCTCTAAGGAACCCTAAATGAGTCAATCTAGGGTTTGAAGATTAAAATATGGTTTCATTTATGCTAACACAATGAAATTTAGATATTCAAAGGTAGTCAACTGAAAAAGGGGAAACGAGATTGGTTATCCACATAATCAAATAGGGGCCTAGAAGAACGGAGGACTAGCCTATGTGTCTGGAATTGAGTATGTTACAACACTCCACCCCTTAAACAGGATTCCGTCCCCGAAATCTATCCACTTGTGGTATGGTATACTAAGTTATACTTTTAATCAAGTTATAAATTTCTAGTGTACCTAATGTAGGGGGTCAAAACATACCATTCATGTCACACTTATGGTCTACTCTCAAGGTGAAACTATATGTCTCCATGTGTCATGCATCCATTAATATGATTATGGTAGATGTTGGGCTAGAAAAGTTACAACAAGACCTAGGATTATGTCAACCAATTTGTATCTATTAGGTCTACCTACAATGTTATCATAGTTTTTCCATTCTATGATCATGGTCCACATCATTTTCCTTGTTATCATTATCATAATCATCAACATCATCATCATCATCATCATCATCATCATCATCTCATCATCATCATCAATATTATTATTATTTATAATAGTCACTTTATGTAAGACGTGCACATATGTTTTGCTTCCTACCAGTATTAGGGTTATATCTTAAATTGAATTTATTTATAGATTTTATAAAGGGTAAATTATGATGTGTTACATGACTAAGACAATAGTTATACTTTAATAGGCATAGTAGGGTTGATGTGTAAGTTTAGGGTTGTGTTTTCCAACATATTTTCTTGTTCATATCTGAGTACTATAGTGTGTTGCATGCAACTTATTGAATTTCTCATTCATGAGTTAACTTTACACATTACATTATGCATGTTTTGATTAATGTGTAGTCAGTCCCTTTACACTTCTATTTATCATGGTCACATGGGAAATGTTTAGAAATTCCATCACACTTAGTATGTTCACCCTAGCCTATACTATATAGTCATCCTTACCATTTAATTATTAGTGGTTTGGGGGTATAGAATATTAATTTGAGCTTTGAAGTGAAATTTTACTTTTACCTACATCTGACTAAAGACATCCGTTAAGGATAACTCAAGATAAAATCTTAAAATCTATATTAATAGTTGAGGTAAATTTTTTTTATGATGGTATGATTAGCAAGGCTCGTCTGGAATTCTCGGTTTGGTAGCCTCTACATATGTTTGACATTAATACTAGAAGTTGTCTAGGTTTTACTTATTGTAACCGTTATTAATCATGGTCCTTCGTTAAGTTAGTTTGATTCCTAATGAATAAACTGTATGAAACTCCACCCCTTAAAAGGTTTAAACTATAACTTAGTGCATAACCTAGAGGGGAAAAAGGGTGGATCCACTGGGTCTGATATATATATTTGAAACTAACTATGTCAGTCTTAGGCCTAGGGTATTAGGGTTGAACATGCCGACCAAGGTACTTCACTAAAGAGATTCTCTACTACTCAACTTTCTTCTGGTGGCGACTTGGTTCCAAAAACCATCGATAAAATCTGAAAACTTTTCTTTTGTACATATAGATTAATAATGAAAATAAATTTGACGATGCAAAACTTGCGGTGAAAAATCCAAAATTGGCACAAAAATCAACCAAAGAACCAATTCAACCACAACATACTATTATTTTATCATCACATCCTTTTGCTTAAAGGGTCTAATCCTTCAGATACCACATAGGACATTTGACTACACGTCAACTATGTTTTTACAAGGAAGGGAGAAGGGTTTCCTATTACACGTGGTCAAATTCATCAAACCTTAACGTGGTAAGACATCCGCCATTCCCCATGTCACTCTTAAGCATAATTGACACAGCCTCATCGCAATACCTAAGGGAGTCATATGATCATCTAATACTTATAGTAAAGTATATGTGTTCCTTCTACACTTGGAGATTTACAACTATAGTCCCATTACAAGACAAGATGAACTATATAGTAATTTACCAATAACATCATTCATTGGGTAATCTAATTGCCCCATGGAGGCGAGAGAGGCAAACTCTTAAGAATATTATACAAAACTTAATAGCTTCCACCCACTAAACCTCATGTATGAGGCATAAAAGCTAATCAAACATGGTATCCAAACCTTAGATGAGTAGTCTTGGGACATGCCTATGTTGTGATTCTTCACATTGAAGGCAAGGTATGCCTAAAAATAACTAAGCTCGTTCATACCATCACTTAGTAGCAAGGGAAACATCTAAATTCCTAAGATTTACATTAGAAATTTTATATTTATAGTTCATGTGTTCTCAGCACCCCCATAGCAGGTGTATGCAAGGTGTGCTAGAGAACAACAAAGGTAAAGGGATTTAAGGTGAGAACTAGAATATGCCTATGTATGACTATTTAAGTCAATCTGCACTTCATAGCTCTTACGCTAATATCCTAGAAAATTATGAGATGTAAACGAAACACTACAAGATTCAGTTCGATGTAGCTTCATCCCACTTCCATAAAGAAGGCGTGGGTGTTAAGGGTTACTAACGACTAACTCATATTCACATAGGTGGGTTGAGGAGTGCAAGTGTCCAAATTAGTCAGGGGTTGAAAACCTTAATTGGTTTTGAATACTAGGAAATAGGTTTATCAATAACCTCTAAGGGTCACCAATCTAATTAAGGGTCAACCAAGGATAACTTGAAATAGTCAAGTTACTGACTGCTTAGATTCTGATACCATTTTGTAAGGAGTGAGACCCGATAGAGGATCCACTCTTCACTGAATTGAAGAATTACTCCATCAATCCCAAAAATACCAAAAAGGGAAGAAGGAAAGGAGGAATTTCATTCATTTCTCAAATGGTACATATTACAGAGCATGATAATGAATAAGCAGCGGAAACAAAACTATTACATAGTTATAAAATTTTCTTTTTACAATAATTCCTCGCCATATAAGGTGGGATGAAAAATAATATAAAAAGTATACACCTAAGAACACATAAGGTTGGTTGCAGAGGGCAACCAACTATCCCAAGATATCCTTAATATCCACATCCATATATTCAATCTTTTAGCATCTTTGTCTTCTAAAGTACCTAAACCTGGGTGGATGAGAACATCACCCAGAAAATAGGAAACAAGGTATAGGGGTCAGCAAAGAGTCGAGTATGTACATGTAATAAACACTTTGGACATTATATAGGATTATAAGTGCAAAAAGAGATGTTCCCACAAGAAGGGGGCTATTTGCAATTAGGCAAGTTCAAAAGGAATACAAAAAAAGAAATGAGTCATACTAAATTCAGATTACAAGCATGATAATAAAGAGTGTCTTGCCATAACAATCATCCATAGATTCATATTAAAACAACAAATATTTGCATGCATAACAATGTAGACTAAATATACCTAAAACAGGGGCATAACACCATATGATCATGGCCTAGAAATAAATAAGGGTGGAAACGCACGCCTTGGGTGGAAACGCGTGCCCTTTATAAGTATGGTTGTACATAAGTACCACTAATCTAGATATTCTAGTCAAACATGTAGCATGCATAAAATAGAGGGGCAAGACTAGCATTTCAGTCAATTTTTCATAAAAGGGAAATCATAGCAAGGGGGTTCAAGAACCCATATAAACAAGATAGTCCAGAAATTACATGGATATAATCAGTCAACATCAAGAAATATAAATGTCCAAGAAATTGGATTTTCATTAGGAATAACAGTTCAAAAGATGCCTCATTAAAAGAAGTAGGTTTTAGTCTAATAATGCCCAAAATAAAATAGAGGATGTACATACCTTATGATCAGACCTAGATATTCGATAACACCTCCTAAGCACAGGGTCAGGGTTGTCTCAACCTAGTCATAATTTGTGTGCATTTGATTAATATAATATGCATTAAATCTTTTGCTTAGAAATTGACCCTACATTAGGTTGCAAATCTGGGCATGAAACATGTCCCAATTAATCAGTCGTATTTTTCTAATTTTAAAAATGTATATATATACCATATTTGGATAGACAAATAATATCTTATGAATTTTACAAGTTCAAATCATTTCTGGCTAAATACAAAAATTGAATTGTGAAATGACAAATTTACCCTTGAATGATTATACGAATCATCAGGGTTCGCTGTCACGTGAACTATAGAGAAATAAAAAGGGAAACTATGTTTCGGTCAATCAAGTCAAATGAGACTAGAATTACCAATATGCCCCCATGGGCGTAACATTGATATATTGGCCACCATGGGCTGAACTGGACTTTTGTCCCAGGGATTGAAACCCTGTGTTCAGCGCCATGGCTGCTCCACAAAGCTCAAGCCAAGGTACGATTCTTAGATTCAAGCATCTAGATGAGTGGGAGGCCAGACCATTGACTGAGCCTCATCACCCCGAACTCAAAGAGCTTTTGCTCTGGTCCTGTGAAGGCTGGGAGACGAGCAGAGGGTTTATATAACTCAGTGTTTCTTGCTCAACATCAGTCCGGTGGGTCAAGATCGAGCATCAATGAGGTTGTGCGATGTAAGAAACAATCACAGGCATACGTAGTGAATCGAGGCGAGTTAGGGGATGCTAACAAAGGTGGGTAACTGCGAGGGATTGCAACGGGGTCAGGGACCTCCAGGTCTCCTCGCGTGGCAAGGAGACAGGGGAGCGCGACAACATTTTGTCGACTGAGTAGATGAGACAAAACCGCGGTGAGATGCATGCATAGAAAGAAAGAGCAAGGGTCCAAGATGGTTACCTCAATGCTGATTGAACCACGGTGAAGAGCACATCAGCTACTCATCGTCCTCGTCGGAGAAGAAGACCAGTGCCAGCAGTAGCTCCAGAATGCCTACGTGAGCAATTGACTGAAGAGGACGGATGAGGGGGTGTTGTGGATCGATTCTGGAGCGAAAGAGAAGAAGTGGAGGCACCGGAGTGGGGGGTCGGTGAGTTGGGAAAAAGGCAGCGGCGGCTGCCCGAGGGGTTGAAATAGGCATTTTTGCCTCAGGGTTCTTTAGAGGCCAAGTAAGGGTTTGATGGGATCGTTTGGATGCGCAGAGTTTGTTGGCATAGAAATCACGATGAATCAACGATTGGTTTGATCACGGGGCGACCGGGTGATAGGCGCGCACTGCTGCCATCAAAACGACACAGAAGACGAAGGTAGGGGATGACTGAGTCCCTCTACTCGGCCTGAGCTGCTCGCAAGAATAGAACCGGTCCTTGGGCCAAGGTCCATACCGTGACAATTGAAATTGAGTAAATCGATCCAAACTATATGCTAAAAAATACATAGTGTATTAGGGTTTAGTTAAGGGTGCATTTGATATCCAAATGACCCCAAATTTTGAGGGTTGACTAATTAAGATGTGAGGAACCCAATTATAGGCTTAGATTTGGGTTTTGAGGTTAATTTGGCTATAATTTTACCATTTTGCATTAATCATTCAATTAATGTGATGAACTTAGTCTAATAGTCAATTATGGTGAAACCTTCACCTAGACTCGATTCCCATCCTATCTGATATCCAAAAGTATCATAGTTCACAAATCTAGGGTCAAGTAATCTAGATTATCATTATTGTTAATAAGTTTCCCAATTCAGGTACTAAGGTAGCAATATCATATGACTTCATCTCTAAGGATCCCTAAATGAGCCAATCTAGGGTTTGAAGATCAAAATATGGTTTCATTTACGCCAACACAGTGAAATTTAGATATTCAAAGGTAGTCAACTGAAAAATGGGAAAGGAGATTGGTTATCCACATAATCAAATAGGGGCCTAGAAGAATAGAGGACTAGCCTATGTGTCTGGAATCGAGTATGTTACAACATTCCACCCCTTAAATAGGATTTCGTCCCTGAAATCTATCCACTTGTGGTATGGTATACTAAGTTATAATTTTAATCAAGTTATAAATGTCTAGTGTACCTAATGTAGGGGGTCAAAACATACCATTCGTGTCACACTTATGGTCTACTCTCAAGGTGAAGCTATATGTCTCCATGTGTCTGTTGGTATGTATGCCCATAGAGCAAGTCATATGATGATTGTAATGGGATACTTTGTAAATGATTTGAATAATAATAAAGGCAATTTCCAATCTATATGTTTAAACTGTTTCTGAGATGATGGTGTAACATGATAGATGTCTAAAGATTGTTTTACTCAATGACGTATGCTTTTAGGTTAAGGACCTAAACGATGAGATCATACGGATGCTAAGAGTATTCTTTCTTGTTTAGTCCCTAGTCGGTTGTTATTGTGGAAATAACCATAGACATCAATAACACTAAAGACTAGATTGTGTGTTGGTTGATGACATAATCTCATTAGTCATGATATGGTGATATCAAACCAAGCACATAGGTACTTGTTAGAGAACAAGGTACCAGACAGACCCACCGTGAGAGTGACACATGGAACCATGACTTGGTAGTCACAGTCAGCTCTCACAGTGATGGTGGTGAGTGTGATTCTTAGACCTGAAATCACTACACTCAACACATGTCGTTGGGTACACTTTGACATCATCAAACGCAGTCCTGAAACATGGGTTGTTATAAAGGTGATGATTGGGTGGCTTTGACACATGGGGCTTTTGAGGGGTGAGTGATAGATATGGGATTTGTCCCTCCTAAGGGAGTTTGATATCCTTGGCCACTTGATGAGTAGGATTGAGAAAGGCATGCACATGTACGTGTGAATCAATATGTGACATTGATGTCATACACATCTCACTCGGTCTACTCTGAGATCAATGAAATGAATGAACATTGACAGGATGACTGTTCCATGCCTCGAGTTCATTCTGGATATCATTGACAAAGGAATTATACATTCACTGTAACACCATTCATGGATTGTAGGATGAAAGTTGTTCTCCAACTTTCTACTTTCACTTGGGTAGCAATGATGTGTGACTAGGCACCGCTCTTTGCTTGTGAAGTCATAAGTGTTATGGAATTTCACTGCCAACGTGAAATGGACCTGCAGGGTCACACACATAGGATTTAACCTGGAAGAGGAGTTTTGTCCACAAAGCAATGTTTAGATTGATTACTAAAGGAGTTTAGTAGTTCAATTAAACACTCAATCAGTCGATGGCTCAATATCGTATGGTTCAAGGTGTTGGACGCATTGATTGGAGTATCGGATTGATTGAAATCGCAATTGACTGATTTTGCCCAACCTGTGCTCCCAACCGATCGGTTCATGTGATGAACCGGTCGGCTGGAGTGTCCATGCCGATCGGCTCATGCCCAGGTTGAAACGACCGGTTCAAGGGTTGAACCGATCGGCTCAACTGGTGCAACCGACCAGTTGGGAAAAGTCATGTCGGCAAGAATTTTCCTTTGGTTTCAAATTGCCCAATTCGATTGGGAATAACATTGGTACTCGATACCAATTGGGAACAAAACAAGGAAAGTCTTTTTGAGCCGGATTAGGACTATGAACCGATCGGTTCAGGGCACCAACCGATCGGTTGGAGTGCCCCAAACGATCGGCTCAGGTCCAACCGATCGGCTCAATGGCCGAACCGATCGGTTCAGTTGTGAACCGATCATTTCAGGTTGCGAGATGGTTGCTTTTTGTGGAAAATCCCGAACCCTTCTACTCCTGCTTTAGTCCCGTATTGCCGGGCACAGAGAACCCTGTCCCATGACCCGCCTATATATATAGGGGTATTGGGGGCTTCTCAGAGTACGACTCAGTGCAAGTTGATTGCTCTGCAAAGTTGTCATTCTCTCTGGTTTTGGTAACCGAGAGAGAGCCCGAGAAAGTGCTTCCCGCAAAAGGAGGTGCAGCAAGGGAAGGACAACTGCAGTTGCAATTGACAACAGGAGAGTGTGTTGGCGACTAGTACGTCAACAGGAGGGTGCGACTCCTTCCACTTCCTTGTGGGATAAGGAGAGTGGAGTTCCAGGTGGTCCGTGTGGACTACTTCAGAGGCGGGAGGACACTGCCGCTCAGGAGGACAACTGTCATCCGACAGTCCGGTAGGAGGAGGAGTCTTCAGTCCCGGTGCGACCAGGAGCTGCACAGACACCGTCCAAGACCGAAGGTGAAGACCGCGCAAGGCGCGTGGCACTATCGCCGAGCAAGCCTCGGGACAAGGTATGATTCACAAACCATCTTTCCTATTATATAGATGTTGACGCGATTCCTTTTGTTCCGGGTTTGGGGAGAAATTTTTTTTCCGCTGCTTCTCTGCCTCCTCAAAAACCCAATAGTGGTATCAGAGCCACGTCAACCTCTCTATATTTTAGGATTATCGATGTGATCGATTTTGGTTTGTCGCCTTTATTTATTGCATGCGATGCGAATAATATCAGCTTTATACATGTCCAATCAACAAATCCCTAATATACATATATGATATGTAATATTAATGCACTCGATACACGTCGCCCTTAAATGAGTTTTGTGGTGGATGTGTAGCATGATTATGGCCTATAAACCCCTATATCTGTGTATGGTTGTTTGCGTGGTTGCTTGCATCTCGGTCTGCGCACCGATTCCCTTTCTCATATTCCTGATGTAACTCGAAATAATTCGAGAATTCTTTTCCTACCTCTGCTCCCCCCGAATGTAACTCAGGGTTTCACAATTCAATTGTAAAATAGGATAGATTTTATTTCTTGTTATGTCAAAGAACGGCGGACAACCTGAAGACGATCGGTTCAAGGAGTGAACCGATCGGTTGGTGATCCAGACGGCTGGTTTGAGGAATGAGATGAGCGGGTGGCGACCTGAGGAGATGCACGATGACCGGTGAACCGATCGGCTGGAGGCACCAGTCGATTGGCTGGTGGCACCCGAGCAACCAACCTGATGGCGAGCCGATCAGTCATGGAGATGAGCTGATCAAACCCAGAAAGGCAGGCACAGATTTCATCTTGTACAGGTTGCATGTGATGTAGACCTAGATGACCGTGATTCCTCTTGGCTCGAGGAATCACAAATAGGATGGCCATAATCATTGCTTTTTATCGTTTATGCATGTTTTGTGTGGGATATAGCATGTATATGATACGTACTATATATTGTGGTGATTGGATATGTATATGTATATAAAAACCAAACCCCTCATTAAATATTAAGTTTTAGATGCCTTCCAAATGCGACACACGTGAAAAGCTTGATCGACCAAGTGTGGGCATGCCCTAGCGTGGTGCACCGTCTATCTCGTGGAAGCGTGAAGGATGAATGTGTGGGTCTGCCCTAGCAGGGTGCACATTCATCGTGTTGGCTTTGGGTCGGACTTAACAAGGTGATCTAGATGGGATCTAGTACCTTGAGGCATGGAGATGATCATGTCAAGGAGTTGCATATGACATCTTTCAAGAGTTGCATATGATGCTATTGGCAAGAGTTGCCTACCTGAGAGATCTGAGTTGTGGGTGACAGCCCTAGTTGGTCCATGGCTCAGAGGATTTCAGGATCTTGACCCATTAGAAGATTGTACGCTGCAATCTTCCAAATTGATGGTGAGGGCTATCAATTTGAGTCAAAATAGTGGGAGTGGTAATTAATTAAAGGTCTAATTAACTATCATTAATTTTTATTCAAATCAAATCAAAAAGGTTTTGACAAATGCAAATTTTCTCTTGTAGAAAGGGAAAAGAATCATCTTTTAAAAATGGGCAAATTAATTGAGAATAAATTCCATAACTGGTTGAGGACTGTGAGAAGTGTTATGCACAATCCAGATATACCAGGAGCCTTAGAATCCACTCTATGTACGCTTAATGCGTTGGTGAAGAAGAAAGTAGATAAGGGAGAGAAGTGTTCTCTCGCCAAACCAATTTCTTCTACATGGAGAGGATGGAAGGAACAATGGAAGAAGAAGTCGGAGATAGAGATCTCCACTTCTGGTGTATACGTGATAGAGATTAACTTTACTACTTCTTCTTCAGGGGTACTTGATACCGGATGCGGATCTCACATTTGTTCAAATGTGAAGGATCTTAAGAGAAGTAGGCCTTTAGGGAAAGGCGAGGTTGAACTACGTGTTGCTAATGGGGCAAGAGTTGCCGCCAGTGCCGTAGGAACCTATGAGTTAACTCTACCTAGTGGGCTAATAATAGAGTTGAAGAACTGCTATTATGTACCTGCCATAAATAGGAATATCATTTCCGTCTCTTGTTTGGACAAAGATGGATTTGAATTTCTTATTAAGAATGGAAAGTGTTCCATTTCTAAAGATGGGATCTTTTATGGCAGTGCCCCTATGTCTTATGGTCTATACTTGATAGACTTGGAGACAAGTGTATACAATGTAAACACCAAAAGGCAAAAACTCAACGATTCAAACAAAACATATCTCTGGCATTTTCGTCTAGGGCACATAAATGAGAAGCGCATTTCTAGACTCCATAAAGATGGTTATCTAGACTCTTTTGATTATGAATCAATAGAGACATGTGAATCTTGTTTGTTGGGAAAGATGACCAATACTCCCTTTTAAGGTAAAGGTGAGAGAGCTAGTGATCTATTAGGACTCATACATACTAATGTATGTGGGCCTTTTAGAACTAATGCCAGAAATGGGTATCAATACTTCATTACCTTCACTGATGATTTCCGTAGGTATGGCTATGTGTACCTGATGAAGCATAAGTCAGAAACCCTTGAAAGGTTCAAGGATTTCATGAATGAAGTACAGAACCAGCTTGGTAAAAGTATTAAGGCACTTCATTCCGATCGAGGTGGAGAATACTTGAGCCAGGAGTTTGAGGACCTTCTACGAGCCCGTGGTATTGTATCACAATGGACTCCGCCTGGAACACCACAACATAATGGTGTGTCTGAAAGAAGGAATCACACATTGTTAGATATGGTGCGATCAATGATGAGTTTTGCTGATCTTCCGATTTCCTTCTGGGGTCATGCTCTTGAAACCGCCGCATTTACACTTAACCGTGTGCCATCTAAATTGGTTCAAAAGACACCATATGAGATATGGTATGGGAAGCGTCCCATTTTGTCTTTTATGAAGATTTGGGGTTGTGAGGCTTACGTTAGGAAAATGTTTCCTGATAAGCTTGGACCCAAATCCGATAAATGTTATTTTGTTGGATACCCCAAGGAAACGAGGGGATATTACTTATACCACCCTACTGACAACAAAGTGTTTGTTGCCAGGGATGCTGTATTCCGAGAGAGGGAATTTATTTCCAAAGGAAACAGTGGGAGGAAAGTAGAGCTTGAAGAGGTTCAAGTCCAACAAGAAAACATTGAACCGGTAGATGTACCAGAGGAAAATGTAGATTCACAAGGTGTTGTGGAATCTCAGTCTCCTCAGGTAACACAAGGACCTCATAGATCTAGTAGGACTCGCCTTGAACCTGAGAGGTTTGGATACCTTGTAACTCAGGAAGGTGGAGAGTTGATCATAGATGATGATCCAACTACCTACATAGAGGCTATGGAGGGACCAGATTCTGAGAAATGGCTAGAAGCCATGAGATCCGAAATGGAATCCATGTACTCCAACAAAGTATGGACTTTGGTGGAACCACCCGAAGGGGTAAAACCCATAGGGTGCAAGTGGGTCTTCAAGAAAAAGACTGACATGGATGGCAATGTGCAAACTTATAAAGGCAGATTGGTTGCGAAGGGTTTTCGACAAATTCAAGGTGTTGACTATGACGAAACCTTTTCTCCAGTTGCCATGATTAAGTCCATCAGGATCATGCTTGCTATTGCAGCCTACTATGACTATGAGATTTGGCAGATGGATGTTAAAACCACATTCCTTAATGGGAATATTCATGAGGATGTGTACATGACACAGCCTGAAGGTTTTTTAGATCCAAAGAATACCAATAAAGTCTGTAAACTGCAAAGGTCAATCTATGGATTGAAGCAAGCATCTCAGAGTTGGAATCTTCGATTTGATGAAGAAGTCAAAGTGTTTGGCTTTATTCAAAATGAAGATGAACCTTGTGTGTACAAGAAGGTTAGTGGGAGCTCGACCACATTCATCATATTGTATGTGGATGACATACTTTTGATGGGGAATTATGTCTTATCCTTAGAGAAGGTATAGACTTGGCTTGGGAAAACTTTCTCAATGAAGGACTTAGGAGAAGCATCCTATATTCTAGGAATTAAGATCTATAGAGATAGATCTAGAAGGCTTCTCGGACTAAGTCAGAGCACGTACATTGACAAGGTGCTGAAGTGGTTCAGCATGGAGAACTCAAAGAGAGGCAACATCCATGTGCTACATGGAGTTACCGTCTCTAGAGCTCAATGTCCCCAATCTTGTGAAGAGAGGGAGCGTATGAATGGGATCCCATATGCATCAGCCATTGGATCCATCATGTACGCTATGTTTTGCACACACCCAGATGTCTCGTATGCTCTCAGCATGATGAGCAGGTACCAGTCAGATCCCGGGGATGCTCACTGGACAGCCGTGAAGAACATCCTCAAGTACTTGCGAAGGACTAAGGATCAGTTTCTTGTGTACGGCGGTGAGGAAGAGCTGGTTGTAAAGGGTTACACCGATGCAAGCTTCCAAACCGATAAAGATGATTACAGATCACAGTCAGGATTTATGTTTTGCCTTAATAATGGAGCTGTGAGCTGGAAGAGTTCCAAGCAAGAAACAGTTGCCGATTCTACTACAGAGGCTGAGTATATTGCTGCTTCGCATGCAGCAAAGGAGGCTGTGTGGATCAGGAAGTTCATTTCTGAACTTGGTGTAGTTCCCAGTAGCTGTGATGCAATTGAGCTTTATTGTGACAATAATGGAGCTATTGCACAAGCTAAGGAGCCCAGATCACATCAGCGGTCCAAGCATATACTGCGGCGCTTCCATCTCATACGAGAGATCGTACAGCGAGGAGATGTGAAGATTTGCAAAGTACCAACTGAAGACAACATAGCTGATCCACTGACTAAGGCCCTTTCTCAGCAGAAGCATGATGGTCATGCTAGGTCACAAGGACTGCGTTTCCTTGGTGACTGGCTCTAAGTGCGAGTGGGAGTCTGTTGGTATGTATGCCCATAGAGCAAGTCATATGATGATTCTAATGGGATACTTTGTAAATGATTTGAATAATAATAAAGGCAATTTCCAATCTATATGTTTAAACTGTTTCTGAGATGATGGTGTAACATGATAGATGTCTAAAGATTGTTTTACTCAATGACGTATGCTTTTAGGTTAAGGACCTAAACGATGAGATCATACGGATGCTAAGAGTATTCTTTCTTGTTTAGTCCCTAGTCGGTTGTTATTGTGGAAATAACCATAGACATCAATAACACTAAAGACTAGATTGTGTGTTGGTTGATGACAGAATCTCATTAGTCATGATATGGTGATATCAAACCAAGCACATAGGTACTTGTTAGAGAACAAGGTACCAGACAGACCCACCGTGAGAGTGACACATGGAACCATGACTTGGTAGTCACAGTCAGCTCTCACAGTGATGGCGGTGAGTGTGATTCTTAGACCTGAAATCACTACACTCAACACATGCCGTTGGGTACACTTTGACATCATCAAACGCAGTCCTGAAACATGGGTTGTTATAAAGGTGATGATTGGGTGGCTTTGACACATGGGGCTTTTGAGGGGTGAGTGATAGATATGGGATTTGTCCCTCCTAAGGGAGTTTGATATCCTTGGCCACTTGATGAGTAGGATTGAGAAAGGCATGCGCATGCACGTGTGAATCAATATGTGATATTTATGTCATACACATCTCACTCGGTCTACTCTGAGATCAAGGAAATGAATGAACATTGACAGGATGACTGTTCCATGCCTCGAGTTCATTCTGGATATCAGTGACAAAGGAATTATACATTCACTGTAACACCATTCACGGATTGTAGGATGAAAGTTGTTCTCCAACTTTCTACTTTCACTTGGGTAGCAATGATGTGTGACTAGGCACCGCTCTTTGCTTGTGATGTCATAAGTGTTATGGACTTTCACTGCCAACGTGAAATGGACCTACAGGGTCACACACATAGGATTTAACCTGGAAGAGGAGTTTTGTCCACAAAGCAATGTTTAGATTGATTACTAAAGGAGTTTAGTAGTTCAATTAAACACTCAATCAGTCGATGGCTCAATATCGTATGGTTCAAGGTGTTGGACGCATTGATTGGAGTATCGGATTGATTGAAATCGCAATTGACTGATTTTGCCCAACCTGTGCTCCCAACCGATCGGTTCATGTGATGAACCGGTCGGCTGAGGTTGCTGAACCGGTCGGCTGGAGTGTCTAGGCCGATCGGCTCATGCCCAGGTTGAAACGACCGGTTCAAGGGTTGAACCGATCGGCTCAACTGGTGCAACCGACCAGTTGGGAAAAGTCATGTCAGCAAGAATTTTCCTTTGGTTTCAAATTGCCCAATTCGATTGGGAATAACATTGGTATTCGATACCAATTGGGAACGAAACAAGGAAAGTCTTTTTGAGCCGGATTAGGACTATGAACCGATCGGTTCAGGGCACCAACCGATCGGTTGGAGTGCCCCAAACGATCGGCTCAGGTCCAACCGATCGGCTCAATGGCCGAACCGATCGGTTCAGTTGTGAACCGATCATTTCAGGTTGCGAGATGGTTGCTTTTTGTGGAAAATCCCGAACCCTTCTACTCCTGCTTTAGTCCCGTATTGCCGGGCACAGAGAACCCTGTCCCATGACCCGCCTATATATATAGGGGTATTGGGGGCTTCTCAGAGTACGACTCAGTGCAAGTTGATTGCTCTGCAAAGTTGTCGTTCTCTCTAGTTTTGGTAACCGAGAGAGAGCCCGAGCAAGTGCTTCACGCAAAGGGAGGTGCAGCAAGGGAAGGACAACTGCAGTTGCAATTGACAACAGGAGAGTGTGTTGGCGACTAGTACGTCAACAGGAGGGTGCGACTCCTTCCACTTCCTTGTGGGACAAGGAGAGTGGAGTTCCAGGTGGTCCATGTGGACTACTTCAGAGGCGGGAGGACACTGCCGCTCAGGAGGACAACTGTCATCCGACAGTCCGGTAGGAGGAGGAATCTTCAGTCCCGGTGCGACCAGGAGCTGCACAGACACCATCCAAGACCGGAGGTGAAGACCGCGCAAGGTGCGTGGCACTGTCGCCGAGCAAGCCTCGGGACAAGGTATGATTCACAAACCATCTTTCCTATTATATAGATGTTGACGCGATTCCTTTTGTTCCAGGTTTGGGGAGAAATTTTTTTTCCGCTGCTTCTCTGCCTCCTCAAAAACCCAATAGTGGTATCAGAGCCACGTCAACCTCTCTATATTTTAGGATTATTGATGTGATCGATTTTGGTTTGTCGCCTTTATTTATTGCATGCGATGCGAATAATATCAGCTTTATACATGTCCAATCCACAAATCCCTAATATACATATATGATATGTAATATTAATGCACTCGATACACATCGCCCTTAAACGAGTTTTGTGGTGGATGTGTAGCATGATTATGGCCTATAAACCCCTATATCTGTGTATGGTTGTTTGCGTGGTTGCTTGCATCTCGGTCTGCGCACCGATTCCCTTTCTCATATTCCTGATGTAACTCGAAATAATTCGAGAATTCTTTTCCTACCTCTGCTCCCCCTGAATGTAACTCGGGGTTTCACAATTCAATTGTAAAATATGATAGATTTTATTTCTTGTTATGTCAAAGAACAACAGACAACCTGAAGACGATTGGTTCAAGGAGTGAACCGATCGTTTGGTGATCCAGACGGCTGGTTCGAGGAACAAGATGAGCGGGTGGCGACCTGAGGAGATGCACGATGACCGGTGAACCGATCGGCTGGAGGCGCCAGTCGATTGGCTGGTGGCACCCGAGCAACCAACCTGATGGCGAGCCGATCAGTCATGGAGATGAGATGATCAAACCCAGAAAGGCAGGCATAGATTTCATCTTGTACAGGTTGCATGTGATGTAGACCTAGATGACCGTGATTCCTCTTGGCTCGAGGAATCACAAATACGATGGCCATAATCATTGCTTTTTATCGTTTATGCATGTTTTGTGTGGGATATAGCATGTATATGATACGTACTATATATTGTGGTGATTGGATATGTATATGTATATAAAAACCAAATCCCTCATTAAATATTAAGTTTTAGATGCCTTCCAAATGTGACACACGTGAAAAGCTTGATCGACCAAGTATGGGCACGCCTCAGCGTGGTGCACCGTCTATCTCGTAGAAGCGTGAAGGATGAATGTGTGGGTCTGCCCTAGCAGGGTGCACATTCATCGTGTTGGCTTTGGGTCGGACTTAACAAGGTGATCTAGATGGGATCTAGTACCTTGAGGCATGGAGATGATCATGTCAAGGAGTTGCATATGACATCTTTCAAGAGTTGCATATGATGCTATTGGCAAAAGTTGCCTACCTGAGAGATCTGAGTTGTGGGTGACAGCCCTAGCTGGTCCATGGCTCAGAGGATTTTAGGATCTTGACCCATTAGAAGATTGTATGCTGCAATCTTCCAAATTGATGGTGAGGGCTATCAATTTGAGTCAAAATAGTGGGAGCGGTAATTAATTAAAGGCCTAATTAACTATCATCAATTTTTATTCAAATCAAATAAAAAAGGTTTTGACAAATGCAAATTTTCTCTTGTAGAATGGCAAAAGAATCATCTTTTAAAATGGGCAAATTAATTGAGAATAAATTCCATAACTGGTTGAGGACTGTGAGAAGTGTTCTGCACAATCCAGATATACCAGGAGCCTTAGAATCCACTCTATGTACGCTTAATGCGTTGGTGAAGAAGAAAGTAGATAAGGGAGAGAAGTGTTCTCTCGCCAAACCAATTTCTTCTACATGGAGAGGATGGAAGGAACAATGGAAGAAGAAGTCAGAGATAGAGATCTCCACTTCTAGTGTATACGTGATAGAGATTAACTTTACTACTTCTTCTTCAGGGGTACTTGATACCGGATGCGGATCTCACATTTGTTCAAATGTGAAGGATCTTAAGAGAAGTAGGCCTTTAGGGAAAGGCGAGGTTGAACTACGTGTTGCTAATGGGGCAAGAGTTGCCGCCAGTGCCGTTGGAACCTATGAGTTAACTCTACCTAGTGGGCTAATAATAGAGTTGAAGAACTGCTATTATGTACCTGCCATAAATAGGAATATCATTTCCGTCTCTTGTTTGGACAAAGATGGATTTGAATTTCTTATTAAGAATGGAAAGTGTTCCATTTCTAAAGATGGGATCTTTTATGGCAGTGCCCCTATGTCTTATAGTCTATACTTGATAGACTTGGAGACCAGTGTATACAATGTAAACACCAAAAGGCAAAAACTCAACTACTCAAACAAAACATATCTCTGGCATTGTCGTCTAGGGCACATAAATGAGAGGCGCATTTCTAGACTCCATAAAGATGGTTATCTAGACTCTTTTGATTATGAATCAATAGAGACATGTGAATCTTGTTTGTTGGGAAAGATGACCAAGACTCCCTTTTAAGGTAAAGGTGAGAGAGCTAGTGATCTATTAGGACTCATACATACTGATGTATGTGGGCCTTTTAGAACTAATGCCAGAAATGGGTATCAGTACTTCATTACCTTCACTGATGATTTCAGTAGGTATGGCTATGTGTACCTGATGAAGCATAAGTCAGAAACCCTTGAAAGGTTCAAGGATTTCATGAATGAAGTACAGAACCAGCTTGGTAAAAGTATTAAGGCACTTCGTTCCGATCGAGGTGGAGAATACTTGAGCCAGGAGTTTGAGGACCTTCTACGAGCCCATAGTATTGTATCACAATGGACTCCGCCTGGAAGACCACAACATAATGGTGTGTCTGAAAGAAGGAATCGCACATTGTTAGATATGGTGCGATCAATGATGAGTTTTGCTGATCTTCCGATTTCCTTCTGGGGTCATGCTCTTGAAACCGCCGCGTTTACACTTAACCGTGTACCATCTAAATCGGTTCAAAAGACACCATATGAGATATGGTATGGGAAGCGTCCCGTTTTGTCTTTTATGAAGATTTGGGGTTGTGAGGCTTACGTTAGGAAAATGTTTCCTGATAAGCTTGGACCCAAATCCGATAAATGTTATTTTGTTGGATACCCCAAGGAAACGAGGGGATATTACTTATACCACCCTACTGACAACAAAGTGTTTGTTGCCAGGGATGCTGTATTCCGAGAGAGGGAATTTATTTCCAAAGGAAACAGTGGGAGGAAAGTAGAGCTTGAAGAGGTTCAAGTCCAACAAGAAAACATTGAACTGGTAGATGTACCAGAGGAAAATGTAGATTCACAAGGTGTTGTGGAATCTCAGTCTCCTCAGGTAACACCAGGACCTCGTAGATCTAGTAGGACTCGCCTTGAACCTGAGAGGTTTGGATACCTTGTAACTCAGGAAGGTGGAGAGTTGATAATAGATGATGATCCAACTACCTACGTAGAGGCTATGGAGGGACCAGATTCTGAGAAATGGCTAGAAGCCATGAGATCCGAAATGGAATCCATGTACTCCAACAAAGTATGGACTTTGGTGGAACCATCCGAAGGGGTAAAACCCATAGGGTGCAAGTGGGTCTTCAAGAAAAAGACTGACATGGATGGCAATGTGCAAACTTATAAAGGCAGATTGGTTGCGAAGGGTTTTCGACAAATTCAAGGTGTTGACTATGACGAAACCTTTTCTCCAGTTGCCATGATTAAGTCCATCAGGATCATGCTTGCTATTGCAGCCTACTATGACTATGAGATTTGGCAGATGGATGTTAAAACCGCATTCCTTAACGGGAATATTCATGAGGATGTGTACATGACACATCCTGAAGGTTTTGTAGATCCAAAGAATGCCAATAAAGTCTGTAAACTGCAAAGGTCAATCTATGGATTGAAGCAAGCATCTCAGAGTTGGAATCTTCGATTTGATGAAGAAGTCAAATTGTTTGGCTTTATTCAAAATGAAGATGAACCTTGTGTGTACAAGAAGGTTAGTGGGAGCTCGACCACATTCATCATATTGTATGTGGATGACATACTTTTGATGGGGAATTATGTCTTATCCTTAGAGAAGGTATAGACTTGGCTTGGGAAAACTTTCTCAATGAAGGACTTAGGAGAAGCATCCTATATTCTAGGAATTAAGATCTATAGAGATAGATCTAGAAGGCTTCTCAGACTAAGTCAGAGCACGTACATTGACAAGGTGCTGAAGCGGTTCAGCATGGAGAACTCAAAGAGAGGCAACATCCCTGTGCTACATGGAGTTACCGTCTCTAGAGCTCAATGTCCCCAATCTTGTGAAGAGAGGGAGCGTATGAATGGGATCCCATATGCATCAGCCATTGGATCCATCATGTACGCTATGTTGTGCACACACCCAGATGTCTCGTATGCTCTCAGCATGATGAGCAGGTACCAGTCAGATCCTGGGGATGCTCACTGGACAGTCGTGAAGAACATCCTCAAGTACTTGCGAAGGACTAAGGATCAGTTTCTTGTGTACGGCGGTGAGGAAGAGCTGGTTGTAAAGGGTTACACCGATGCAAGCTTCCAAACCGATAAAGATGATTACAGATCGCAGTCAGGATTTGTGTTTTGCCTTAATAATGGAGCTGTGAGCTGGAAGAGTTCCAAGCAAGAAACAGTTGCCGATTCTACTACAGAGGCCGAGTATATTGCTGCTTCGCATGCATCAAAGGAGGCTGTGTGGATCAGGAAGTTCATTTCTGAACTTGGTGTAGTTCCCAGTAGCTGTGATGCAATTGAGCTTTATTGTGACAATAATGGAGCTATTGCACAAGCTAAGGAGCCCAGATCACATCAGCGGTCCAAGCATATACTGCGGCGCTTCCATCTCATACGAGAGATCGTACAGCGAGGAGATGTGAAGATTTGCAAAGTACCAACTGAAGACAACATAGCTGATCCACTGACTAAGGCCCTTTCTCAGCAGAAGCATGATGGTCATGCTAGGTCACAAGGACTGCGTTTCCTTGGTGACTGGCTCTAAGTGCGAGTGGGAGTCTGTTGGTATGTATGCCCATAGAGCAAGTCATATGATGATTCTAATGGGATACTTTGTAAATGATTTGAATAATAATAAAGGCAATTTCCAATCTATATGTTTAAACTGTTTCTGAGATGATGGTGTAACATGATAGATGTCTAAAGATTGTTTTACTCAATGACGTATGCTTTTAGGTTAAGGACCTAAACGATGAGATCATACGGATGCTAAGAGTATTCTTTCTTGTTTAGTCCCTAGTCGGTTGTTATTGTGGAAATAACCATAGACATCAATAACACTAAAGACTAGATTGTGTGTTGGTTGATGACAGAATCTCATTAGTCATGATATGGTGATATCAAACCAAGCACATAGGTACTTGTTAGAGAACAAGGTACCAGACAGACCCACCGTGAGAGTGACACATGGAACCATGACTTGGTAGTCACAGTCAGCTCTCACAGTGATGGCGGTGAGTGTGATTCTTAGACCTGAAATCACTACACTCAACACATGCCGTTGGGTACACTTTGACATCATCAAACGCAGTCCTGAAACATGGGTTGTTATAAAGGTGATGATTGGGTGGCTTTGACACATGGGGCTTTTGAGGGGTGAGTGATAGATATGGGATTTGTCCCTCCTAAGGGAGTTTGATATCCTTGGCCACTTGATGAGTAGGATTGAGAAAGGCATGCGCATGCACGTGTGAATCAATATGTGATATTGATGTCATACACATCTCACTCGGTCTACTCTGAGATCAAGGAAATGAATGAACATTGACAGGATGACTGTTCCATGCCTCGAGTTCATTCTGGATATCAGTGACAAAGGAATTATACATTCACTGTAACACCATTCACGGATTGTAGGATGAAAGTTGTTCTCCAACTTTCTACTTTCACTTGGGTAGCAATGATGTGTGACTAGGCACCGCTCTTTGCTTGTGAAGTCATAAGTGTTATGGACTTTCACTGCCAATGTGAAATGGACCTGCAGGGTCACACACATAGGATTTAACCTGGAAGAGGAGTTTTGTCCACAAAGCAATGTTTAGATTGATTACTAAAGGAGTTTAGTAGTTCAATTAAACACTCAATCAGTCGATGGCTCAATATCGTATGGTTCAAGGTGTTGGACGCATTGATTGGAGTATCGGATTGATTGAAATCGCAATTGACTGATTTTGCCCAACCTGTGCTCCCAACCGATCGGTTCATGTGATGAACCGGTCGGCTGAGGTTGGTGAACCGGTCGGCTGGAGTGTCCAGGCCGATCGGCTCATGCCCAGGTTGAAACGACCGGTTCAAGGGTTGAACCGATCGGCTCAACTGGTGCAACCGACCAGTTGGGAAAATTCATGTCGGAAAGAATTTTCCTTTGGTTTCAAATTGCCCAATTCGATTGGGAATAACATTGGTATTCGATACCAATTGGGAACGAAACAAGGAAAGTCTTTTTGAGCCGGATTAGGACTATGAACCGAACGGTTCAGGGCACCAACCAATCGGTTGGAGTGCCCCAAACGATCAGCTCAGGTCCAACCGATTGGCTCAATGGCCGAACCGATCGGTTCAGTTGTGAACCGATCATTTCAGGTTGCGAGATGGTTGCTTTTTGTGGAAAATCCCGAACCCTTCTACTCCTGCTTTAGTCCCGTATTGCCGGGCATAGAGAACCCTGTCCCATGACCCGCTTATATATATAGGGGTATTGGGGGCTTCTCAGAGTACGACTCAGTGCAAGTTGATTGCTCTGCAAAGTTGTCATTCTCTCTAGTTTTGGTAACCGAGAGAGAGCCCGAGCAAGTGCTTCCCGCAAAGGGAGGTGCAGCAAGGGAAGGACAACTGCAGTTGCAATTGACAGCAGGAGAATGTGTTGGCGACTAGTATGTCAACAGGAGGGTGCGACTCCTTCCACTTCCTTGTGGGACAAGGAGAGTGGAGTTCCAGGTGGTCCGTGTGGACTACTTCAGAGGCGGGAGGACACTGCCGTTCAGGAGGACAACTGTCATCCGACAGTCCGGTAGGAGGAGGAATCTTCAGTCCCGGTGCGACCAGGAGCTGCACAGACACCATCCAAGACCGGAGGTGAAGACCGCGCAAGGCGCGTGGCACTGTCGCCGAGCAAGCCTCGAGACAAGGTATGATTCACAAACCATCTTTCCTATTATATAGATGTTGACGCGATTCCTTTTGTTCCGGGTTTGGGGAGAAATTTTTTTTCCGCTGCTTCTCTGCCTCCTCAAAAACCCAATAGTGGTATCAGAGCCACGTCAACCTCTCTATATTTTAGGATTATTGATGTGATCGATTTTGGTTTGTCGCCTTTATTTATTGCATGCGATGCGAATAATATCAGCTTTATACATGTCCAATCCACAAATCCCTAATATACATATATGATATGTAATATTAATGCACTCGATACGCGTCGCCCTTAAACGAGTTTTGTGGTGGATGTGTAGCATGATTATGGCCTATAAACCCCTATATCTGTGTATGGTTGTTTGCGTGGTTGCTTGCATCTCGGTCTGCGCACCGATTCCCTTTCTCATATTCCTGATGTAACTCGAAATAATTCGAGAATTCTTTTCCTACCCCTGCTCCCCCTGAATGTAACTCGGGGTTTCACAATTCAATTGTAAAATAGGATATATTTTATTTCTTGTTATGTCAAAGAACGGCGGACAACCTGAAGACGATTGGTTCAAGGAGTGAACCGATCGTTTGGTGATCCAGACGGCTGGTTCGAGGAACGAGATGAGCAGGTGGCGACCTGAGGAGATGCACGATGACCGGTGAACCGATCGGCTGGAGGCGCCAGTCGATCGGCTGGTGGAACTCGAGCAACCAACCTGATGGCGAGCCGATCAGTCATGGAGATGAGCTGATCAAACCCAGAAAGGCAGGCACAGATTTCATCTTCTACAGGTTGCATGTGATGTAGACCTAGATGACCATGATTCCTCTTGGCTCGAGGAATCACAAATAGGATGGCCATAATCATTGCTTTTTATCGTTTATGCATGTTTTGTGTGGGATATAGCATGTATATGATACGTACTATATATTGTGGTGATTGGATATGTATATGTATATAAAAACCAAATCCCTCATTAAATATTAAGTTTTAGATGCCTTCCAAATGCGACACACGTGAAAAGCTTGATCGACCAAGTGTGGGCACGCCCTAGCGTGGTGCACCGTCTATCTCGTGGAAGCGTGAAGGATGAATGTGTGGGTCTGCCCTAGCAGGGTGCACATTCATCGTGTTGGCTTTGGGTCGGACTTAACAAGGTGATCTAGATGGGATCTAGTACCTTGAGGCATGGAGATGATCATGTCAAGGAGTTGCATATGACATCTTTCAAGAGTTGCATATGATGCTATTGGCAAGAGTTGCCTACCTGAGAGATCTGAGTTGTGGGTGACAGCCTTAGCTGGTCCATGGCTCAGAGGATTTCAGGATCTTGACCCATTAGAAGATTGTACGCTGCAATCTTCCAAATTGATGGTGAGGGCTATCAATTTGAGTCAAAATAGTGGGAGCGGTAATTAATTAAAGGCCTAATTAACTATCATCAATTTTTATTCAAATCAAATCAAAAAGGTTTTGACAAATGCAAATTTTCTCTTGTAGAATGACAAAAGAATCATCTTTTAAAATGGGCAAATTAATTGAGAATAAATTCCATAACTGGTTGAGGACTGTGAGAAGTGTTTTGCACAATCCAGATATACCAGGAGCCTTAGAATCCACTCTATGTACGCTTAATGCGTTGGTGAAGAAGAAAGTAGATAAGGGAGAGAAGTGTTCTCTCGCCAAACCAATTTCTTCTACATGGAGAGGATGGAAGGAACAATGGAAGAAGAAGTCGGAGATAGAGATCTCCACTTCTAGTGTATACGTGATAGAGATTAACTTTACTACTTCTTCTTCAGGGGTACTTGATACTGGATGCGGATCTCACATTTGTTCAAATGTGAAGGATCTTAAGAGAAGTAGGCCTTTAGGGAAAGGCGAGGTTGAACTACGTGTTGCTAATGGGGCAAGAGTTGCCGCCAGTGCCGTAGGAACCTATGAGTTAACTCTACCTAGTGGGCTAATAATAGAGTTGAAGAACTGCTATTATGTACCTGCCATAAATAGGAATATCATTTCCGTCTCTTGTTTGGACAAAGATGGATTTGAATTTCTTATTAAGAATGGAAAGTGTTCCATTTCTAAAGATGGGATCTTTTATGGCAGTGCCCCTATGTCTTATGGTCTATACTTGATAGACTTGGAGACAAGTGTATACAATGTAAACACCAAAAGGCAAAAACTCAACGACTCAAACAAAACATATCTCTGGCATTGTCGTCTAGGGCACATAAATGAGAAGCACATTTCTAGACTCCATAAAGATGGTTATCTAGACTCTTTTGATTATGAATCAATAGAGACATGTGAATCTTGTTTGTTGGGAAAGATGACCAAGACTCCCTTTTAAGGTAAAGGTGAGAGAGCTAGTGATCTATTAGGACTCATACATACTGATGTATGTGGGCCTTTTAGAACTAATGCCAGAAATGGGTATCAGTACTTCATTACCTTCACTGATGATTTTAGTAGGTATGGCTATGTGTACCTGATGAAGCATAAGTCAGAAACCCTTGAAAGGTTCAAGGATTTCATGAATGAAGTACAGAACCAGCTTGGTAAAAGTATTAAGGCACTTCATTCCGATCGAGGTAGAGAATACTTGAGCCAGGAGTTTGAGGACCTTCTACGAGCCCGTGGTATTGTATCACAATGGACTCCGCCTGGAACACCACAACATAATGGTGTGTCTGAAAGAAGGAATCGCACATTGTTAGATATGGTGCGATCAATGATGAGTTTTGCTGATCTTCCGATTTCCTTCTGGGGTCATGCTCTTGAAACCGCCGCGTTTACACTTAACCGTGTGCCATCTAAATCGGTTCAAAAGACACCATATGAGATATGGTATGGGAAGCGTCCCGTTTTGTCTTTTATGAAGATTTGGGGTTGTGAGGCTTACGTTAGGAAAATGTTTCCTGATAAGCTTGGACCCAAATCCGATAAATGTTATTTTGTTGGATACCCCAAGGAAACGAGGGGATATTACTTATACCACCCTACTGACAACAAAGTGTTTGTTGCCAGGGATGCTGTATTCCGAGAGAGGGAATTTATTTCCAAAGGAAACAGTGGGAGGAAAGTAGAGCTTGAAGAGGTTCAAGTCCAACAAGAAAACATTGAACCGGTAGATGTACCAGAGGAAAATGTAGATTCACAAGGTGTTGTGGAATCTCAGTCTCCTCAGGTAACACAAGGACCTCATAGATCTAGTAGGACTCGCCTTGAACCTGAGAGGTTTGGATACCTTGTAACTCAGGAAGGTGGATAGTTGATCATAGATGATGATCCAACTACCTACGTAGAGGCTATGGAGGGACCAGATTCTGAGAAATGGCTAGAAGCCATGAGATCCGAAATGGAATCCATGTACTCCAACAAAGTATGGACTTTGGTGGAACCACCCGAAGGGGTAAAACCCATAGGGTGCAAGTGGGTCTTCAAGAAAAAGACTGACATGGATGGCAATGTGCAAACTTATAAAGGCAGATTGGTTGCGAAGGGTTTTCGACAAATTCAAGGTGTTGACTATGACGAAACCTTTTCTCCAGTTGCCATGATTAAGTCCATCAGGATCATGCTTGCTATTGCAGCCTACTATGACTATGAGATTTGGCAGATGGATGTTAAAACCGCATTCCTTAACGGGAATATTCATGAGGATGTGTACATGACACAGCCTGAAGGTTTTGTAGATCCAAAGAATGCCAATAAAGTCTGTAAACTGCAAAGGTCAATCTATGGATTGAAGCAAGCATCTCAGAGTTGGAATCTTCGATTTGATGAAGAAGTCAAAGTGTTTGGCTTTATTCAAAATGAAGATGAACCTTGTGTGTACAAGAAGGTTAGTGGGAGCTCGACCACATTCATCATATTGTATGTGGATGACATACTTTTGATGGGGAATTATGTCTTATCCTTAGAGAAGGTATAGAATTGGCTTGGGAAAACTTTCTCAATGAAGGACTTAGGAGAAGCATCCTATATTCTAGGAATTAAGATCTATAGAGATAGATCTAGAAGGCTTCTCGGACTAAGTCAGAGCACGTACATTGACAAGGTGCTGAAGCGGTTCAGCATGGAGAACTCAAAGAGAGGCAACATCCCTGTGCTACATGGAGTTACCGTCTCTAGAGCTCAATGTCCCCAATCTTGTGAAGAGAGGGAGCGTATGAATGGGATCCCATATGCATCAGCCATTGGATCCATCATGTACGCTATGTTGTGCACACGCCCAGATGTCTTGTATGCTCTCAGCATGATGAGCAGGTACCAGTCAGATCCCGGGGATGCTCACTGGACAGCCGAGAAGAACATCCTCAAGTACTTGTGAAGGACTAAGGATCAGTTTCTTGTGTACGACGGTGAGGAAGAGCTGGTTGTAAAGGGTTACACCGATGCAAGCTTCCAAACCGATAAAGATGATTACAGATCGCAGTCAAGATTTGTGTTTTGCCTTAATAATGGAGCTGTGAGCTGGAAGAGTTCCAAGCAAGAAACAGTTATCGATTCTACTACAGAGGCCGAGTATATTGCTGCTTCGCATGCAGCAAAGGAGGCTGTGTGGATCAGGAAGTTCATTTCTGAACTTGGTGTAGTTCCCAGTAGCTGTGATGCAATTGAGCTTTATTGTGACAATAATGGAGCTATTGCACAAGCTAATGAGCCCAGATCACATCAGCGGTCCAAGCATATACTGCGGCGCTTCCATCTCATATGAGAGATCGTACAGCGAGGAGATGTGAAGATTTGCAAAGTACCAACTGAAGACAACATAGCTGATCCACTGACTAAGGCCCTTTCTCAGCAGAAGCATGATGGTCATGCTAGGTCACAAGGACTGCGTTTCCTTGGTGACTGGCTCTAAGTGCAAGTGGGAGTCTGTTGGTATGTATGCCCATAGAGCAAGTCATATGATGATTCTAATGGGATACTTTGTAAATGATTTGAATAATAATAAAGGCAATTTCCAATCTATATGTTTAAACTGTTTCTGAGATGATGGTGTAACATGATAGATGTCTAAAGATTGTTTTACTCAATGACGTATGCTTTTAGGTTAAGGACCTAAACGATGAGATCATACGGATGCTAAGAGTATTCGTTCTTATTTAGTCCCTAGTCGGTTGTTATTGTGGAAATAACCATAGACATCAATAACACTAAAGACTAGATTGTGTGTTGGTTGATGACAGAATCTCATTAGTCATGATATGGTGATATCAAACCAAGCACATAGGTACTTGTTAGAGAACAAGGTACCGGACAGACCCACCGTGAGAGTGACACATGGAACCATGACTTGGTAGTCACAGTCAGCTCTCACAGTGATGGTGGTGAGTGTGATTCTTAGACTTGAAATCACTACACTCAACACATGCCGTTGGGTACACTTTGACATCATCAAACGCAGTCCTGAAACATGAGTTGTTATAAAGGTGATGATTGGGTGGCTTTGACACATGGGGCTTTTGAGGGGTGAGTGATAGATATGGGATTTGTCCCTCCTAAGGGGGTTTGATATCCTTGGCCACTTTATGAGTAGGATTGAGAAAGGCATGCGCATGTACGTGTGAATCAATATGTGATATTGATGTCATACACATCTCACTCGGTCTACTCGGAGATCAAGGAAATGAATGAACATTGACAGGATGACTGTTCCATGCCTCGAGTTCATTCTGGATATCAGTGACAAAGGAATTATACATTCACTGTAACACCATTCATGGATTGTAGGATGAAAGTTGTTCTCCAACTTTCTACTTTCACTTGGGTAGAAATGATGTGTGACTAGGCACCGCTCTTTTCTTGTGAAGTCATAAGTGTTATGGACTTTCACTGCCAACGTGAAATGGACCTGCAGGGTCACACACATAGGATTTAACCTGGAAGAGGAGTTTTGTCCACAAAGCAATGTTTAGATTGATTACTAAAGGAGTTTAGTAGTTCAATTAAACACTCAATCAGTCGATGGCTCAATATCGTATGGTTCAAGGTGTTGGACGCATTGATTGGAGTATCGGATTGATTGAAATCGCAATTGACTGATTTTGCCCAACCTGTGCTCCCAACCGATCGGTTCATGTGATGAACCGGTCGGCTGAGGTTGCTGAACCGGTCGGCTGGAGTGTCCAGGCCGATCGGCTCATGCCCAGGTTGAAATGACCGGTTCAAGGGTTGAACCGATCGGCTCAACTGGTGCAACCGACCAGTTGGGAAAAGTCATGTCGGCAATAATTTTCCTTTGGTTTCAAATTGCCCAATTCGATTGGGAATAACATTGGTATGCGATACCAATTGGGAACGAAACAAGGAAAGTCTTTTTGAGCCAGATTAGGACTATGAACCGATCGGTTAAGGGCACCAACCGATCGGTTGGAGTGCCCCAAACGATCAGCTCAGGTCCAACCGATCGGCTCAATGGCCGAACCGATCGGTTCAGTTGTGAACCGATCATTTCAGGTTGCGAGATGGTTGCTTTTTGTGAAAAATCCTGAACCCTTCTACTCCTGCTTTAGTCCCGTATTACCGGGCACAAAGAACCCTGTCCCATGACCCGCCTATATATATAGGGGTATTGGGGGCTTCTCAGAGTACGAATCAGTGCAAGTTGATTTCTTTGCAAAGTTGTCGTTCTCTCTAGTTTTGGTAACCGAGAGAGAGCCCGAGCAAGTGCTTCCCGTAAAGGGAGGTGCAACAAGGGAAGGACAACTGCAGTTGCAATTGACAGCAGGAGAGTGTGTTGGCGACTAGTACGTCAACAGGAGGGTGCGACTCCTTCCACTTCCTTGTGGGACAAGGAGAGTGGAGTTCCAGGTGGTCCGTGTGGACTACTTCAGAGGCGGGAGGACACTGCCGCTCAGGAGGACAACTGTCATCCGACAGTCCGGTAGGAGGAGGAATCTTCAGTCCCGGTGCGACCAGGAGCTGCACAGACACCGTCCAAGACCGGAGGTGAATACCGCGCAAGGCGCGTGGCACTGTCGCCGAGCAAGCCTCGGGACAAGGTATGATTCATAAACCATCTTTCCTATTATATAGATGTTGACGCGATTCCTTTTGTTCCGGGTTTGGGGAGAAATTTTTTTTCCGCTGCTTCTCTGCCTCCTCAAAAACCCAATAGTGGTATCAGAGCCACGTCAACCTCTCTATATTTTAGGATTATCGATGTGATCGATTTTGGTTTGTCGCCTTTATTTATTGCATGCGATGCGAATAATATCAGCTTTATACATGTCCAATCCACAAATCCCTAATATACATATATGATATGTAATATTAATGCACTCGATACGCGTCGCCCTTAAACGAGTTTTGTGGTGGATGTGTAGCATGATTATGGTCTATAAACCCCTATATCTGTGTATGGTTGTTTGCGTGGTTGCTTGCATCTCGATCTGCGCACTGATTCCCTTTCTCATATTCCTGATGTAACTCGAAATAATTCGAGAATTCTTTTCCTACCTCTGCTCCCCCTGAATGTAACTCAGGGTTTCACAATTCAATTGTAAAATAGGATAGATTTTATTTCTTGTTATGTCAAAGAACGGCGGACAACCTGAAGACGATTGGTTCAAGGAGTGAACCGATCGTTTGGTGATCCAGACGGCTGGTTCGAGGAACGAGATGAGCGGGTGGCAACCTGAGGAGATGCACGATGACCGGTGAACCGATCGGCTGGAGGCGCCAGTCGATCGGTTGGTGGCACCCGAGCAACCAACCTGATGGTGAGCCGATCAGTCATGGAGATGAGCTGATCAAACCCAGAAAGGCAGGCACAGATTTCATCTTGTATAGGTTGCATGTGATGTAGACCTAGATGACCGTGATTCCTCTTGGCTCGAGGAATCACAAATAGGATGGCCATAATCATTGCTTTTTATCGTTTATGCATGTTTTGTGTGGGATATAGCATGTATATGATACGTACTATATATTGTGGTGATTGGATATGTATATGTATATAAAAACCAAATCCCTCATTAAATATTAAGTTTTAGATGCCTTCCAAATGCGACACACGTGAAAAGCTTGATCGACCAAGTGTGGGCACGCCCTAGCGTGGTGCACCGTCTATCTCGTGGAAGCGTGAAGGATGAATGTGTGGGTCTGCCCTAGCAGGGTGCACATTCATCGTGTTGGCTTTGGGTCAGACTTAACAAGGTGATCTAGATGGGATCTAGTACCTTGAGGCATGGAGATGATCATGGCAAGGAGTTGCATATGACATCTTTCAAGAGTTGCATATGATGCAATTGGCAAGAGTTGCCTACCTGAGAGATCTGAGTTGTGGGTGACAACCCTAGCTGGTCCATGGCTCAGAGGATTTCAGGATCTTGACCCATTAGAAGATTGTACGCTGCAATCTTCCGAATTGATGGTGAGGGCTATCAATTTGAGTCAAAATAGTGCAAGCGGTAATTAATTAAAGGCCTAATTAACTATCGTCAATTTTTATTCAAATCAAATCAAAAAGGTTTTGACAAATGCAAATTTTCTCTTGTAGAATGGCAAAAGAATCATCTTTTAAAATGGGCAAATTAATTGAGAATAAATTCCATAACTGGTTGAGGACTGTGAGAAGTGTCTAGCACAATCCAGATATACCAGGAGCCTTAGAATCCACTCTATGTACGCTTAATGCGTTGGTGAAGAAGAAAGTAGATAAGGGAGAGAAGTGTTCTCTCGCCAAACCAATTTCTTCTACATGGAGAGGATGGAAGGAACAATGGAAGAAGAAGTCGGAGATAGAGATCTCCACTTCTGGTGTATACGTGATAGAGATTAACTTTACTACTTCTTCTTCAGGGGTACTTGATACCGGATGCGGATCTCACATTTGTTCAAATGTGAAGGATCTTAAGAGAAGTAGGCCTTTAGGGAAAGGCGAGGTTGAACTACGTGTTGCTAATGGGGCAAGAGTTGCCGCCAGTGCCGTAGGAACCTATGAGTTAACTCTACCTAGTGGGCTAATAATAGAGTTGAAGAACTGCTATTATGTACCTGCCATAAATAGGAATATCATTTCCGTCTCTTGTTTGGACAAAGATGGATTTGAATTTCTTATTAAGAATGGAAAGTGTTCCATTTCTAAAGATGGGATCTTTTATGGCAGTGCCCCTATGTCTTATGGTCTATACTTGATAGACTTGGAGACAAGTGTATACAATGTAAACACCAAAAGGCAAAAACTCAACGACTCAAACAAAACATATCTCTGGCATTGTCGTCTAGGGCACATAAATGAGAAGCGCATTTCTAGACTCCATAAAGATGGTTATCTAGACTCTTTTGATTATGAATCAATAGAGACATGTGAATCTTGTTTGTTGGGAAAGATGACCAAGACTCCCTTTTAAGGTAAAGGTGAGAGAGCTAGTGATCTATTAGGACTCATACATACTGATGTATGTGGGCCTTTTAGAACTAATGCCAGAAATGGGTATCAGTACTTCATTACCTTCACTGATGATTTTAGTAGGTATGGCTATGTGTACCTGATGAAGCATAAGTCAGAAACCCTTGAAAGGTTCAAGGATTTCATGAATGAAGTACAAAACCAGCTTGGTAAAAGTATTAAGGCACTTCGTTCCGATCGAGGTGGAGAATACTTGAGCCAGGAGTTTGAGGACCTTCTGCGAGCCCGTGGTATTGTATCATAATGGACTCCGCCTGGAACACCACAACATAATGGTGTGTCTGAAAGAAGGAATCACACATTGTTAGATATGGTGCGATCAATGATGAGTTTTGCTGATCTTCCGATTTCCTTCTGGGGTCATGCTCTTGAAACCGCCGCGTTTACACTTAACCGTGTGCCATCTAAATCGGTTCAAAAGACACCATATGAGATATGGTATGGGAAGCGTCCCGTTTTGTCTTTTATGAAGATTTGGGGTTGTGAGGCTTACGTTAGGAAAATGTTTCCGGATAAGCTTGGACCCAAATCCGATAAATGTTATTTTGTTGGATACCCCAAGGAAATGAGGGGATATTACTTATACCACCCTACTGACAACAAAGTGTTTGTTTCCAGGGATGCTGTATTCCGAGAGAGGGAATTTATTTCCAAAGGAAACAGTGGGAGGAAAGTAGAGCTTGAAGAGGTTCAAGTCCAACAAGAAAACATTGAACCGGTAGATGTACCAGAGGAAAATGTAGATTCACAAGGTGTTGTGGAATCTCAGTCTCCTCAGGTAACACAAGGACCTCGTAGATCTAGTAGGACTCGCCTTGAACCTGAGAGGTTTGGATACCTTGTAACTCAGGAAGGTGGAGAGTTGATCATAGATGATGATCCAACTACCTACGTAGAGGCTATTGAGGGACCAGATTCAGAGAAATGGCTAGAAGCCATGAGATCCGAAATGGAATCCATGTACTCCAACAAAGTATGGACTTTGGTGGAACCACCCGAAGGGGTAAAACCCATAGGGTGCAAGTGGGTCTTCAAGAAAAAGACCGACATGGATGGCAATGTGCAAACTTATAAAGGCAGATTGGTTGCGAAGGGTTTTCGACAAATTCAAGGTGTTGACTATGACGAAACCTTTTCTCCAGTTGCCATGATTAAGTCCATCAGGATCATGCTTGCTATTGTAGCCTACTATGACTATGAGATTTGGCAGATGGATGTTAAAACCGCATTCCTTAACGGGAATATTCATGAGGATGTGTACATGACACATCCTGAAGGTTTTGTAGATCCAAAGAATGCCAATAAAGTCTGTAAACTGCAAAGGTCAATCTATGGATTGAAGCAAGCATCTCGGATTTGGAATCTTCGATTTGATGAAGAAGTCAAAGTGTTTGGCTTTATTCAAAATGAAGATGAACCTTGTGTGTACAAGAAGGTTAGTGGGAGCTCGACCACATTCATCATATTGTATGTGGATGACATACTTTTGATGGGGAATTATGTCTTATCCTTAGAGAAGTTAAAGACTTGGCTTGGGAAAACTTTCTCAATGAAGGACTTAGGAGAAGCATCCTATATTCTAGGAATTAAGATCTATAGAGATAGATCTAGAAGGCTTCTCAGACTAAGTCAGAGCACGTACATTGACAAGGTGCTGAAGCGGTTCAGCATGGAGAACTCAAAGAGAGGCAACATCCATGTGCTACATGGAGTTACCGTCTCTAGAGCTCAATGTCCCCAATCTTGTGAAGAGAGGGAGCGTATGAATGGGATCCCATATGCATCAGCCATTGGATCCATCATGTACGCTATGTTGTGCACACGCCCAGATGTCTCGTATGCTCTCAGCATGACAAGCAGGTACCAGTCAGATCCCGGGGATGCTCACTGGACAGCCATGAAGAACATCCTCAAGTACTTGCAAAGGACTAAGGATCAGTTTCTTGTGTACGGCGGTGAGGAAGAGCTGGTTGTAAAGGGTTACACCGATGCAAGCTTCCAAACTGATAAAGATGATTACAGATCGCAGTCAGGATTTGTGTTTTGCCTTAATAATGGAGCTGTGAGCTGGAAGAGTTCCAAGCAAGAAACAGTTGCCGATTCTACTACAGAGGCCGAGTATATTGCTGCTTCACATGCAGCAAAGGAGGCTGTGTGGATCAGGAAGTTCATTTCTGAACTTGGTGTAGTTCCCAGTAGCTGTGATGCAATTGAGCTTTATTGTGACAATAATGGAGCTATTGCACAAGCTAAGGAGCCCATATCACATCAGCGGTCCAAGCATAAACTGCGGCGCTTCCATCTCATACGAGAGATCGTACATCGAGGAGATGTGAAGATTTGCAAAGTACCAACTGAAGACAACATAGCTGATCCACTGACTAAGGCCCTTTCTCAGCAGAAGCATGATGGTCATGCTAGGTCACAAGGACTGCGTTTCCTTGGTGACTGGCTCTAAGTGCAAGTGGGAGTCTGTTGGTATGTATGCCCATAGAGCAAGTCATATGATGATTCTAATGGGATACTTTGTAAATGATTTGAATAATAATAAAGGCAATTTCCAATCTATATGTTTAAACTGTTTCTGAGATGATGGTGTAACATGATAGATGTCTAAAGATTGTTTTACTCAATGACGTATGCTTTTAGGTTAAGGACCTAAACGATGAGATCATACAGATGCTAAGAGTATTCTTTCTTGTTTAGTCCCTAGTCGGTTGTTATTGTGGAAATAACCATAGACATCAATAACACTAAAGACTAGATTGTGTGTTGGTTGATGACAGAATCTCATTAGTCATGATATGGTGATATCAAACCAAGCACATAGGTACTTGTTAGAGAACAAGGTACCAGACAGACCCACCGTGAGAGTGACACATGGAACCATGACTTGGTAGTCACAGTCAGCTCTCACAGTGATGGTGGTGAGTGTGATTCTTAGACCTGAAATCACTACACTCAACACATGCCGTTGGGTACACTTTGACATCATCAAACGCAGTCCTGAAACATGGGTTGTTATAAAGGTGATGATTGGGTGGCTTTGACACATGGGGCTTTTGAGGGGTGAGTGATAGATATGGGATTTGTCCCTCCTAAGGGAGTTTGATATCCTTGGCCACTTGATGAGTAGGATTGAGAAAGGCATGCGCATGCACGTGTGAATCAATATGTGATATTGATGTCATACACATCTCACTCGGTCTACTCTGAGATCAAGGAAATGAATGAACATTGACAAGATGACTGTTCCATGCCTGGAGTTCATTCTGGATATCAGTGACAAAGGAATTATACATTCACTGTAACACCATTCACGGATTGTAGGATGAAAGTTGTTCTCCAACTTTCTACTTTCACTTGGGTAGCAATGATGTGTGACTAGGCACCACTCTTTGCTTGTGAAGTCATAAGTGTTATGGACTTTCACTACCAACGTGAAATGGACCTGCAGGGTCACACACATAGGATTTAACCTGGAAGAGGAGTTTTGTCCACAAAGCAATGTTTAGATTGATTACTAAAGGAGTTTAGTAGTTCAATTAAACACTCAATCAGTCGATGGCTCAATATCGTATGGTTCAAGGTGTTGGACGCATTGATTGGAGTATCGGATTGATTGAAATCGCAATTGACTAATTTTGCTAAACCTGTGCTCCCAACCGATCGGTTCATGTGATGAACCGGTCGGCTGAGGTTGCTGAACCGGTCGGCTGGAGTGTCTAGGCGATCGGCTCATGCCCAGGTTGAAATGACCGGTTCAAGGGTTGAACCGATCGGCTCAACTGGTGCATTCGACCAGTTGGGAAAAGTCATGTCGGCAAGAATTTTCCTTTGGTTTCAAATTGCCCAATTCAATTGGGAATAACATTGGTATTCGATACCAATTGGGAACGAAACAAGGAAAGTCTTTTTGAGCCGGATTAGGACTATGAACCGATCAGTTTAGGGCACCAACCGATCGGTTGGAGTGCCCCAAACGATCGGCTCAGGTCCAACCGATCGGCTCAATGGCCGAACCGATCGGTTCAGTTGTGAACCGATCATTTCAGGTTGCGAGATGGTTGCTTTTTGTGGAAAATCCCGAACCCTTCTACTCTTGCTTTAGTCCCGTATTTCTGGGCACAAAGAACCCTGTCCCATGACCCGCCTATATATATAGGGGTATTGGGGGCTTCTCAGAGTACGACTCAGTGCAAGTTGATTGCTCTGCAAAGTTGTCATTCTCTCTGGTTTTGGTAACCGAGAGAGAGCCCGAGCAAGTGCTTCCCGCAAAGGGAGGTGCAGCAAGGGAAGGACAACTGCAGTTGCAATTGACAGCAGGAGAGTGTGTTGGCGACTAGTACGTCAACAGGAGGGTGCGACTCCTTCCACTTCCTTGTGGGACAAGGAGAGTGGAGTTCCAGGTGGTCCGTGTGGACTACTTCAGAGGCGGGAGGACACTGCCGCTCAGGAGGACAACTGTCATCCGACAGTCCGGTAGGAGGAGGAGTCTTCAGTCCCGGTGCGACCAGGAGCTGCACAGACACCATCCAAGACCGGAGGTGAAGACCGCGCAAGGCGCGTGGCACTGTCGCTGAGCAAGCCTCGGGACAAGGTATGATTCACAAACCATCTTTCCTATAATATAGATGTTGACGCGATTACTTTTGTTCCGGGTTTGGGGAGAAATGTTTTTTCCGCTGCTTCTCTGCCTCCTCAAAAACCCAACAGTGTCATGCATCCATTAATCTGATTATGGTAGATGTTGGGCTAGAAAAGTTACAACAAGACCTAGGATTATGTCAACCAATTTGTATCCATTAGGGCTACCTATAATGCTATCATAGTTTTTCCATTCTATGATCACGTTCCACATCATTTTCCTTGTTATCATTATCATCATCATCAACAAAAACAACAAAAACATCATCATCATCATCATTGTCGTCGTCAATATTATTATTATTTATAATAGTCACTTTATGTAAGACGTGTACATATGTTTTGCTTCCTACCAGTATTAGGGTTATATCTTAAATTGAATTTATTTATAAGATTTTATAAAGGGCAAATTATGATGTGTTACATGACTAAGACAATAGTTATACTTTAATAGGAATAGTAGGGTTGATGTGTAAGTTTAGGGTTGTGTTTTCCAACAGATTTTCTCGTTCATATATGAGTACTATAGTGTGTTGCATGCAACTTATTGAATTTCTCATTCATGAGTTATCTTTACACATTACATTATCCAAGTTTTGATTAATGTGTAGTCAATCCCTTTACACTTCTATTTATCATGGTCAAATGGGAAATGTTTAGAAACTCCATCACACTTAGTATGTTCACCCTAGCCTATACTATATAGTCATCCTTACCATTTAATTATTAGCAGTTTGGGGTATAGAATATTAATTTGAGCTTTGAAATGAAATTTTACTTTTACCAACATCTGACTAAATACATCCATCAAGGATAACTCAAGATAAAATCTTAAAATCTATATTAATTGTCGAGGTAATTTTTTTTTATGATGGTATGATTAGCAAGGCTCATCTGGAATTCTCATTTTGGTATCCTCTACATATGTTTGACATTAATACTAGGATTTTTCCAAGTTTTACTTATTGTAACAGTTATTAATCATGGTCCTTCCTTACGTTAGTTTGATTCCTAATGAATAAACTTTATGAAACTCCACCCCTTAAAAGGTTTAAACTATAACTTAGTACATAACCCAGAGGGGAAAAAGGGTGGATCCACTAGGTCTGATATATATATATTTGAAACTAACTATGTCAGTCTTAGACCTAGGGTATTAGGGTTGAACATGCCAACCAAGGTACTTCACTAAAGTGATTCTCTACTACTCAACTTTCTTGTAGTGGCGACTTGGTTCCAAAAACCATCGATAAAATCTGAAAACTTTTCTTTTGTACATATAGATTAATAATGAAAATAAATTTGACGATGCAAAACTTGCGGTGAAAAATCCAAAATTGGCGCCAAAATCAACCAGAGAACCAATTCAACCACCACATACTATTATTTTATCATCACATCCTTTTGCTTAAAGGGTCTAATCCTTCAGATACCACATAGGACATTTGACTACACCTCAACTATGTTTTTACATGGAAGGGAGAAGGGTTTCCTATTACGCGTGGTCAAATTCATCAAACCTTAACGAGGTAAGACATCTGCCATTCCCCATGTCACTCTTAAGCATAATTGACATAGCCTCATCGCAACACCTAAGGGAGTCATATATGATCATCCAATAATTATAGTAAGGTATATGTGTTCTTTCTACACTTGGAAATTTACAACTATAGTCGCATCACAAGACAAGATGAACTATATAGTAATTTACCAATAACATCATTCACTGGGTAATCTAATTGCACCATGGAGGCGAGAGAGGCAAACTCCTAAGAATATTATACAAAACTTAATAGCTTTCACCCACTAAACCTCATGTATGAGGCATAAAAGCTAATCAAACATGGTATCCAAACCTTAGATGAGTGGTCTTGGGACATGCCTATGTTGTGATTCTTCACATTGAAGGCAAGGTATTCCTAAAAATAACTAAGCTCATTCATACCATCACTTAGTAAGGGAAACATCTAAATTCCTAAGATTTACATCAGAAATTTTATATTTATACTTCATGTGTTCTCAGCACCCCCATAGAAGGTGTATGCAAGGCGTGCTAGAGAACAACAAAGGTAAAGGGATTTAAGGTGAGAACTAGAATATGCCTATGTATGATTATTTAAGTCAATCTGCACTTCATAGCTCTTAGGCTAATATCCTAGAAAATTATTAGATGTAAAACCAAACACTACAAGAGTCAGTTCGATGTAGCTTCATCCCTGTTCCATAAAGAAGGCATGGGTGTTAAGGGTTACTAACGACTAACTCATATTCACATAGGTGGGTTGAGGAGTGCAAGTGTCCAAATTAGTCAGGGGTTGAAAACCTTAATTGGTTTTGACTACTAGGAAATAGGTTTATCAATAACCTCTAAGGGTCATCCATCTAATTAAGGGTTAATTAAGGATAACTTGAAATAGTCAAGTTACCGACTGCTTAGGCTTTGATACCATTTTATAAAGAGTGAGACCCGATAGAGGATCCACTCTTTATAGAATTGAAGAATTATTCCATCCAATCCCAAAAATACCAAAAAGGTAAGAAGGAAAGGAGGAATTTCATTCATTTCTCAAATGGTACATATTACAGAGCATGATAATGAATAAGCAACGGAAACAAAACTATTACACAGTTACAACATTTTCTTTGTACAATAATTCCTCACCATATAAGGTGGGATGAAAAATAAAATAAAAAGTATATACCTAAGAACACATAAGGCCGGTTGCAGAGGGCAACCAACTATCCCAAGCTATCCTTAATATCCACGTCCATATATTCAATCTTTTAGCATCTTTGTCTTCTAAAGTACCTAAACCTGGGTGGAAGGGAACATCACCTAGAAAATAGAAAACAAGGTATGGGGTTAGCAAAGAGCCGAGTATGTACATATAATAAATAGTTTGGGCATTATATAGGATTATAAGTGCAAAAAGAGATGTTCCCACAAGAAGGGGGCTATTTGCAATTAGGTAAGTTCAAAAGAAATACAACAAAAGAAATGAGGCATATTAAATCTAGATTACAAGCATGATAATAAAGAATGTCTTGCCATAACAATCATCCATAGATTCATATTAAAACAACAAATATTTGCATGCATAACAATGTAGATTAAATATACCTAAAATAGGGCCATAACACCATAAGATCATGGCCTAAAAATAAACAAGGGTGGAAACGCACACCCCGGGCAGAAACACATGCCCTTTATAAGTATGGTCGTGCATAAGTACCACTATTCTAGATATTCTAGTCAAACATGTAGCATGCATAAAATAGAGGGGAAAGACTAGCATTTCAATCAATTTTTCATAAAAGGGAAATCATAGAAAGGGGGTTCAAGAACCCATATAAACAAGATAGTCCAGAAATTGCATGGATATAATGAGTCAACATAAAGAAATATAAATGTCCAACAAATTGGATTTTCATTAGGAATAACAGTTCAATAGATGCCTCATTAAAAGAAGTAGGTTTTAGTCAAATAATGTTCAAAATAAAATAGAGGATGTACATACCTTATGATCAGACCTAGATATTCGATAACACCTCCTAAGTACAGGGTCAGGGTTGTCTCAACCTAGTCATAATTTGTGTGCATTTGATTAATATAATATGCATTAAATCTTTTGCTTAGTAATCGACCCTACATTAGGTTGCAAATTTGGGTGTGAAACCTGTCCCAATAAATCAATCATATTTTTTGATTTCAAAAATGTATATATATACCCTATTTGGATAGATGAATAATTTCTTATGAATTTTACAAGTTTAAATCATTTCTGGCTAAATACAAAAATTGAATTGTGAAATGACAAATTTACCCTTGAATGATTATACGAATCATCAGGGTTCACTGTCATGCGAACTATAGAGAAATAAAAAGGGAAACTATGTTTCGGTCAATCAAGTCAAACGAGACTAGAATTGTCAATATGCCCCTATGGGCGTGACATTGATATATTGGCCACCATGGGCTGAACTGGACTTTTGTCCCAGGGATTGAAACCATGTGTTTAGCACCATGGTTGCTCCACAGAGCTCAGGCCAAGGTATGATTCTTTGATTCAGGCATCTAGACGAGTGGGAGGACAGTCCATTGACTCTGCCTCATCACCCCGAACTCAAAGAGCTTTTGCTATGGTCTTGTGAAGGCTGGCAGATGAGCACATGGTTTATGTAACTCAGTGCTGCTTGCTCAACATCAGTCTGGTGGGTCAAGATCGAGCAGGAATGAGGTTGTGCGAGGTAAGAAATAATCATAGGCATACGTAGTGAATCGAGGTGAGTTAGGGGATGCTAACAAAGGTGGGTAACTGTGAGGGGTTACAGTGGGGCCAAGGACCTCCAGGTCTCCTCGCGCGGCAAGGAGACAGGGGAACGCGTCAGCGTTTTTTTGACTGAGCAGACAAGACAAAACCACGGTGAGATGAATGCACAGAAAGAAAGAGCAAGGGTCCGAGATGGTTACCTCAATGCCGATTGAACCGTGGTGAAGAGAACAACAGCTACTCACCGTCCTCGCCAGAGAAGAAGACCAGTGCCGGAAACAACTCCAGAATGCCTACGCAAGCAATTAACTGAAGAGGACGGGCGAGGGGGTGCCGTGGATCGATTATGGAGCGAAAGAGAAGAAGTGGAGGCACCAGAGTGGGGGTCAGTGAGTTGGGAAAAAGGCAGTGGCGGCTGCCCGAGGGGTTGAAATAGGCATTTTCGCCTCATGGTTCTTTAGAGGCCAAGTAAGGGGTCGATAGGCTCGCGTGGATGCACGAGTTTGTTGGTGAAGAAATCGCGATGAATCGACGACTGGTTTGATCACGGGGCGACCGAGTGATAGGCACGCACTGCTGCCATCAGAACTGCATGGAAGACGGAGGTAGGGGACGACTGAGTCCCGCTACCCGGCCTGAGCCGCTCACAAGAACAGAATCGGTCCTTAGACCAAGGTCCAAACCGTGACAATTGAAATTGAGTAAATCGATCCAAACTATATGCTAAAAACATACATAGTGTATTAGGGTTTAGTTAAGGGTGCATTTGATATCCAAATGACCCCAAATTTTAAGGGTTGACTAATTAAGATGTGAGGAACCCGATTTTAGGCTTAGCTTTGGATTTTGAGGTTACTTGGGCTGTAATTTTACCATTGTGCATTAATAATTCAATTAATGTGATGAACTTAGTCTAACAGTCAATTATGGTGAAACCTTCACCTAGACTCGATTCGTGTCCTATCTGATATCCAAAAGTATCATAGTTCACAAATCTAGGGTCAAGTAATCTAGATTATCATTATTGTTAATTAGTTTCCCAATTCATGTACTAAGGTAGCAATATCATATGACTTCATCTCTAAGGATCCCTAAATGCGTCAATCTAGGGTTTGAAGATTAAAATATGGTTTCATTTACGCTAACACAGTGAAATTTAGATATTCAAAGGTAGTCAACTAAAAAAGCTGGGGAAATGAGATTGGTTATCCACATAATTAAATAGGGGCCTACAAGAACGGAGGGCTAGCCTATGTGTCTGGAATCGAGTATGTTACAGAGACTGTGAACATCTCTCTCCTTACCTCTTCTCAATTGATGACCACGGCAATACAAAATGTGAAGGGAGGCAGGAGGTGAATGGAAGGGAGGATGAGAAAGGTTTAGAGACTAATGAAAGGGGCCTGAGAGGCCCTGAGAGGGTAGCAGAAGGTGCTGGTTGGAGTAGAGGTGTATCTAGTACCGCCTAACCCAGCCACGATCAAGGAGCTAGCCGAGGTTAGGGACCTGGTATGGAGCATCATTGTTCATATGGAGACCTAACAGGAGTGCAATATGGCCTAGCATTCCTCCAAGTTGTTTTTGGTGACTATGGGGACGTTGATAGAAGTCCACAGGTGGAGGCTATTGGGGTTGTGCTTCCCCCTTCCTTGTTGTCTACTGTGGTGGCGGAACCATCCCAATTCCAAACCTTGGAACCCGCCGATACACACCTGGGGCTACAAACTCCCTGTTGGATGGTTGGGATGAGTTCGCCAGGCCCTTATGAAGCCCTTTTCAAGTCTAGGAAGAGATTGAGGAGAAAGGGGTCTGATTTTCCCCTTCATCTTCACCATGGCTGCAGAAGCCAACAATGTGGTTGGGAGGCGGAGCCCCAACGTAGCACCAATAAATCTGTGTTGGAGCTTCATTAGTGGCAAATCTACACCATGGCTCATCCCCAACCATAGAGTCTTGGAGCAGTATCCTTTCCTCGTCGGAGCTCATGGCCACTGTGATGTCACTGTAGAAGGACTCGCGTAGAGTCGAAGATGAAACAGATGAGGAGGTTCGAGGTTGGCCAATCCAACCGGATAACACGTTAAACCAGACTGGTTTAATCTAGCGACAGAGAGGGCCACTTACATTGAAAGCGTGGCCCAATCCACAATTGATACCCCCAGACTGGTGGGGCCCTACTACAAGGTAAATATGTTTGGTTTTTAGAAAAAGACCTTTTCTTAGAAAATGGCCTAAAATAGCTCTCTTTTCCTATAAATCCCCGAAAAATACTCCTAGACTCGAGAAAAAAAATCCTCTACATTACTAGACTCTATATCAGCCCCCTAAATGGCTTTGAATTATGATATTTAATTTAGAGTACAAAGCTACTTTTTAGGGTTCATTAAATGAAATAAATAGTATCCGGGTGATATTAATTCTCACAAATTGTGGTAGAACCCAAATAAAAATGGAAACCCATTTGTGAACTCTGATCTAGGTTCTATTGATCTATGTTAGGCCTTTTCTCATTAATGCCTAAATTACATGTTTTAACCCCATTTTAATTCTAGAAAATAGACCAAGCATCAGAAAAATATGAAAATTGGGCTGCGGTCTAATCATAATATCTAGATCAGTATAAAATTATTAGAGACATGTTTTAGATCAATACTACCTAGGTTTGGCATGAACCCTAATTTGGACCTAAAAATGCTAAGGATATGATGTACATATATTAATGATGGTTAATTTATATTAATTAGGTGATGACCATATTATCTAGATGACATGAATATGTAAGGAATCTCTGAACTCAGGTACGTGGATATAAGTATAAGACTAGTTTTGTTGGATGATCTATTTATGAGTAACTGCTTGCATGTAGTTGTATTATCTTGATTAGATGTATATATACAAATATAATCCCTTTTTCGCCTTGAACATTAAGATCACTTAGGAAAGAAAATGGAATATAGTTACTAATGGTTCATTAATCTCCCTATTAGAGAGGGAAAGTATTAATGATGACTAGCATCTCTCTATTGGAACAAGGTACGCGAGGAGATCCCTAATGGTACAAGGTACGCGGGGATAGGGCCCAATAATATATGCTGTGTTAAGTCCACCATAGTAATACATATCCATTGATATATGATTAATAACTAGGGTTTACCTGATTTTCTACCTTAAATAATTATTTCATTTTCTTTCTTCTTTTTTAAGTATTTTAAATATGCCAGCATAGTAGAGTATCTTTCAACCACGTACCAACTTTATGTTGATTCACATGTTTCACGTATTTTCTAGGTTTAGAGCTAGTATGGGAGAAAAGATAGGAAGTGAACAATGTTTAGGTTGTACTTATTGTCTAAGATCCTATTAGCATACATTTTCAGACTATGTGTAAAATCTTCTTTCAATTTGTAATTGTAATTCATGTTGTAATAAGTAATATTGTAATAATTTACATGTTGAATGTTGAGAAATGGTATGGTATATGCATTTATAGTTGAATGTTCATGTATGCGTATGCCGCTTCCGCATCGCTCTCTGATACAATTAGCTAACATTTTCAAATTTGTCCTCTCGTGCCTTTTAAGTCTCGAGACGGTAGAATCCGGGGACGTTACAGTTGGTATCAGAGCATGAACAATAGCTACACCAGACAATTGCTCATCATGAAGCATAAAACTAATTCACCTTTAAATTTAAACCCTAAAAACTTAGTAAGTTTCTCTATAGGAATAAGGTTTGACTTAGCCTCTAAGATAGAACCTAGATGTTCGAGAACTAGGTTTAGACAAGTGTGTGAAACCATTTACATATAGAGCTCATATGTATTGGGTAGCTACACTAGTCTGCACTTTGTTCTCACCATTTCACTAGGTGACATGGCATTGTACTATCTAATATGTGTGGGACACTTGTTTTGCTGATTTGGTTTTGTTTTACAATCGGCTCAAGCCTATACAGTTTTCTCTAACGTTTGCCTTCTCGGAGAAAAACTATATAATATTTTATTATATATATGTAAATATGAAAATGTGTCCCTCACACAAGAGAGTAGTAGGTTTTCATGCAACCTAAGTGAAAGGAAGTGGCATCATTCTAGAAGGGAGAGTAGTCTAGATTAGATGTCTAGAGCCTAATAAGGGTTATATGACATAGAGATAGATAATAGAACAATAACTGATATATGCATGGATAATCTTATCTAAGTTTGATCACTGATGGTATAAGTTTCCTAATAAAGATTTTAGTTGTATATGAGATGAATAAAATTTTGAAGATTCTAAGATAAGTCTTGATGATGAAAGTACATTCCCTTTTCTTTCTTAAGTTGAGCTAAGTTAAGACAAAGTTGAATATGCATGTGCCTCAAGCTCTTTCACAAAGGAGGACCTCCAGTGATAGGAAAAGATATGTGGTGAGCTCCAGAGAGAGTAAGACCCACAAGGAGAGGGTCATAGGACCTACCCTACAATATATGAAAATGAGATATATGTGAAATGATGTGTGCTAAGTTGGGTTACTCCTAAGTAGATGAGTTGAGTCCTTTTTCTTGATTCAACCCTATATGTGAGAGTTGGGGAAAAATGATGGGTAGGTTACTCATAATGAGAAAGTTTATCCTTTTGATTGAGTTAGATCCTAGCTTGAGTGACATATGTTTGTGAATCTCATCATTAACTGCAAGTGAGGTGATATATGAACTCTAGTTCTGAGAGTAAAATACCTAGTGCATAAGATACTCATAAATATTGTTCCTTCCACTTCTCTTCTTAATATATGATATTAGGTACCTCACTTGAGCTATATAGATGATTTATATAAGATGAGTCACTTGTATAAGCTTGACCTATTCTATATTTCCTTCATAGATCATACATGTAATTTCCAAGTTTAAAATCATTATAATCTTGATTTAGTATATTCTCTTTTTCCCTCTATATTATACATGACGAATGTAAGTATGAAATAATGAGCTTGAAATAAAATATCTTGGGATCATAGATACATGATCACAAAATATAGTTCCTAAAACTCAAACTTACAACTCTAAGCTTCTAGTTTGATGATAAATCTCACACCTTAGGGTAAAACTCTACATTCAAGCATGTAAAGTAAGCTCTTCCATAATGATGAAATCTAAATAAGAGTTTGTTCATAAATCCATACTAATAATGTCAAATGTGATGATTTTTGTAATAATGAAAGGACTGATGTCACCTTGCATGGTTCAATGGGGTGAAAGATAAAACCCTTAGTAATACCTTCCAACTCTATATGAGTAAATAAATCCCTAATTATTAGGGTCATAACGGACGTAAATCCTAGAATGATAGAATGTCAATTTATAACTGAGCTATTAAATGACGTTTCAATTAAAAAAATATTGCTTCAACCTATATAAGGTGGGGTGGGCACACCCTATATGATCGAGAACCTAAGATGTCGACTTGGGATACATCTAGAAGTATGAGAACTTTAGAATCTAGAAATGATGACCTATACAAATTTGAAGTTAGCTATATCACCTTAAGTATGATAATAGCTGAATTTTGAGGACGAAATTCCTTTTAAGGTGGGGTGAATGTGATAACTCGAATTTTAGGATTTTGATATCCAATATAGAATTTGAAGACCATGAATGTTATGTAGATGAGTAGTACCAAATTGAGGAATTGATTATACAATCATGGACTCTTTTCACTTAAAAAGGGTAAGCATAGATGCAATGAATGATTATTAGATCTAATTGAGTTCAATTACATTGAATAGTTTTTCATTCACTGACTTGGGCGTTTAGGAGACCAAGAGGTTCATTTAATATTCTCAAGGAACCCAAGTTCCAAATTAATGAAATGTAAGGTATGTTAGGATCATGAAAGACATTTGTGGACTTGTTTGATCGTTGAGGATTAAGAGATTTTATTTGAGATTTACAATTTATTTATGAGGTTACTTGAGAGTCAACTTAAATGATGCACTGTTGGAATTTTGAGTTCAGACTTGATAATGTGACGATTTAGGTGATGAAGAACCATGATTCAAATTTCATGGAATTTTGATTAACCATTTGAGAGATATTGACATTTGAATATTTGATTCATATGAGTAAAGTGTCCAACGAAACAAGACCTAAGTTTATTTATCATTAATGCCAAAAAGCCCCCCTCCACCCCCATGAGGTAACATATATGTTGATGTAGTAAATTGTTGTTTAGGATCATGGCTCCCACCACTTTCGTGGTAGAATAGATACATGTAACGACGCTGAATCCACCATTTCCGAAACAAACGGAGGACCAAGTAGCCAAGCTATGAGATCACCCACAGTATAAGGTCTAAAAATCACCACTACTGAGTGATCCTATCGCGGGTTAGTTGAGAATAGATTTGTAGGATCTGGTTTAGAGTCTTGACCTGCAGTGTGAGTCTTCTGGATCTGAGAGATTGTGAACATCTCTCTCCTTATCTCAAACATATCTCTCCTTACCTCTTCTCAATTGATGACCACAACTATACTGAAGGGAGGCAGGAGGCAAATGGAAGAGAGGGTGAGGAAGATTCAGGGAAAAAAAATCAAAATGAACATGTTTGACCAAATTATTCACCAATATAGACGAGTTTTGAATAAATTTACAATAATAGACGACTTTAGAAAGAAGATAGAGAGTGGAGACGCCATTCCTTTCGGCGTCTCCAATTTGATTGGATGATGACCAGAGCAGGCGTGCCACATGGCGGCCTCTGGATGAAGACGCCATTTATAATGGCGTCTTCATTCAGAGACTGCCATGTGGCACGACTGCTTACTAGCTTTTTTATTTTATTGATAGTGTGATACCATGTAATACATATATATTCTAAATGAATATAAGATTTTTGTCACGTGTATATAGTTTAATGAAAATATATTATTTAGATTTATTTATATTATTTGATACTAACATAAAATGATATTTAAATAATATAATATATGTGTGACATATACATAATACATTAATTATATTGTATGCTTATAGTTTTATATATCAATATTACATATCTACAGTTATTTATATACATTTATCATATATATATAATTATCTATGAATCAGAGATAATAATATTTGATATAAGTTTTACATCTTTCAGTTCTAAAATATAATCAAAATTTAATAAGTAAAATGTTATAAATCATATATAAAAATAATTTCTATATTAACATATAATGATTTATGTATATATATATATATATATATATATTTGAAAACATGATTTATGTATATATTATTAAGTTCTACTACATAAAAGTGATTTAATTCACATGAATGAATATATATATATATATATATATATATATATAATTTAAGCATTTATATATGCACATATACATGACTGGACTAATAAGTGTGTATGTATGTATATATATATGTATGTATGTATGTATGTATGTATGTATATATATATATTACATGTATAACATATATAAATATGACATATATATATATATATATATATATATATATATAGAGTTAGGCTAGGATACACTTAAGTGTATTGGGGCCTCGATACAATGAACTTTTCTGCCCTTGGATCGTTGGCTGGTTTTGATCAACGGCTAGAACAAAATTTGCCCACTCAGGCAAACCCACACGCTGGGTCCACCTATAACTCCCGTGACCCACTTAGGTAAACGCAGACTCTCTCTCTCTCTCCCCGCTCCCTGTGCATCTGTCCTTCCTCGTTCTCTCTGCCGCAACTCTCTGGATCGACGAAGGCCGCCGCCGCCGCGTACCAGCTGACTCGCGGCCTCGCGTCAGCACAAGAAGGAGCCGCAGGTGTTCACCGTGAAGTTGGAGTCGAAGTCCTCCAAGGCCGTGGCGGCGATGGTGGGGTACTTGTCGTCTAGCACGCCCGCGGAGTTCACCAGGATGTGTGCGCTGCTGCTGCCGCCGAAGGCAGACTCGGCGCGATCAAAGAGGGACTTGACGTCGTCTGGGTTGGAGACGTCCATGCGTGCGGTGACGGCTCGTGGGACTGCAGGATCTGGAATGCCGGAGTTGAGCTCAGATGCGAGGAGTTTCGCTTGGGTGGAGTTGGTTGCGTATCCCAGGATGAGATTAGTGCTCAGAGAGGCCAGGTGGACAGCTATCTCGCGGCCGATCCCACGGGACGCACCGGTGACGATGGCCACTCGGCCTTGCAGTGGACTGGCAGTGAGTTCTGGTGATGCGGGAGCAGCCATAGTGATAAGTGGCCGGGGGAGTGGGGACTGGATATGAGCACTTATTTGGGCTGGATGACTCGTATGTGACGAAGTAAATTTGATGGCATCTGCTCGCAACTTTCAGACGTTGTATTGTTTGTCAGTGAATTAATGTGTATCATGACTGAATGAATGAATCTGTGTCCACATGTGAATGTCTTTGTAATCCTGAATCTTTTAATGAAATGAGTTTTGTTTCAATCTTTGTTTTCTGAATGAATGAATGTTCCAAATATTTGAATATGTGTGGCTTGTAAGAAATAGATTGGTGGCTCAATTCACTATTTGTGATTCATTATAATGAACTAAATAGACTTCCTAATAGATCAATTGAAACTATAGAATTCCTACAGATAGTTCCTTTACCTTTTACAACATCCACCCGAATGAGGATGGTATCTTCGTCAATGCTCTCCTCATCTAGGATATCTGCTGTATGAGTGGGCTCATTTGCAACTTGATGTTGTGTTCATCTTTTCGGCTGATGTTTATATCCAACCATTCAGTCGTTGTGTTCCCTTGGAGGTGATTGATACCCGAGCAGGTCACATTGTGTCCAAGTGGATTTTGCATAACTACAGTCCCTGAGGGTGTGCATGGTGGTTTCCTCTTCATGATTGCATCTGGAGCAAGTCCTGTTATCAGTGAAATGCCTCGCCTTCCTTCTTTGGTTGGTCATGATTGCCTCACTTCCAACAAGCCATAGGAATACCCAGACCTTGCTGGGTATATTATAGGCCAGATAGATCCCCCGGGGCCTTCCCACAGATTGGAGTTGGCTTTGTCAATAATATTATAGGACAATTTGACTGAATAGATCCCACTGTCCTCATGAATCCATGCCCACATATCAACGGGGCGTGATGGATCTGGGGGTGGTAGATTCATGATCCACATGATGAAGTTTGAAGGTATATATTCCTGCAAGAAGAGCTTGTTCCGAATCAAATGCTCACAAATTCTCCATATTCCGACAGTAGACCTGGAACCACATTTGTCGTATTCAAGTGGGAAAGGTGAAATAGAGATAGAATTTGAGGCACAGAAATTGCAGATTGGGAGCTGAACAAAACTGCATTGAATCCTAATGAGCTCCATCATTGCAGATTGGGAGCTGAACAGAAGTGCATTTATTAATAATCTCTGTACTCCATCAGCACGGTGAAGTAAAGAACCAAACAATCAGTTCAGTGAGAAATCAAGGGAGTAGTATCATCACGCTGGGAACTAAATTGAATCCTAATGAGCTGAACAGAACTGCATAGACTGAATCCATACCTACTGACTTAACACACACCAAACAATCAGTTCCACACAAGCATGAACCACACATTCAGATCCAAATAACAATTCCAAGTGAGTCAAATTTTGGCATTCAGAAGCAAATCACAATTCCAATTGCATAGTACAAGTACACTAAATAAAAACCATCATCAACACACTGAAGCACTGTAAGTTTTGGTATGTATGCCCATAGAGCAAGTCATGTGATGATTGTAATGGGATACTTTGTAAATGATTTGAATTAATAATAAAGGCAATTTCCAATCTATATGTTTAAACTGTTTCTGAGATGATGGTGTAACATGATAGATGTCTAAAGATTGTTTTACTCAATGACGTATGCTTTTGGGTTGAGGACCTAAACGATGAGATCATACGGATGTTAAGAGTATTCTTTCTTGTTTAGTCCCTAGTCAGTTGTTATTGTGGAAATAACCATAGACATCAATAACACTGAAGACTAGATTGTGTGTTGGTTGATGAGAGAATCTCATTAGTCTTGATATAGTGATATCAAACCAAGCACATAGGTACTTGTTAGAGAACAAGGTACCAGACAGACCCACCGTGAGAGTGACACATGGAACCATGACTTGGTAGTCACAGTCATCTCTCAAAGTGATGGTGGTGAGTGTGATTCTTAGACCTAAAATCACTACACTCAACACATGTCGTTGGGTACACTTTGACATCATCAAACACAGTCCTGAAACATGGGTTGTTATAAAGGTGATGATTGGGTGGCTTTGACACATGGGGCTTTTGAAGGGTGAGTGATAGATATGGGATTTGTCCCTCCTGAGGGAGTTTGATATCCTTGGCCACTTGATGAGTAGGATTGAGAAAGGCATGCACATGCACGTGTGAATCAATATGTGATATTGATGTCATACACATCTCACTCGGTCTACTCTGAGATCAAGGAAATGAATGAACATTGACAGGATGACTGTTCCATGCCTCGAGTTCATTCTGGATATCAGTGACAAAGGAATTATACATTCACTGTAACACCATTCACGGATTGTAGGGATGAAAGTTGTTCTCTAACTTTCTAATTCACTTCGGTAGCAATGATGTGTGACTAGGCACCACTCTTTGCTTGTGAAGTCATAAGTGTTATGAACTTTCACTGCCAACGTGAAACGGACCTGCAGGGTCACACACATAGGATTTAACATGGAAGAGGAGTTTTGTCCACAAGCAATGTTTAGATTGATTACTAAAGGAGTTTAGTAGTTCAATTAAACACTCAATTAATCGATAACTCAATATCATAATGTTCAAGGTGTTGGATGCATTGATTGGAGTATCAGATTGATTGAAATCGCATTTGACTGATTCTGCACAACCTACACTCCCAACCGATCGGTTCATGTGATGAACCGGTCGGCTGAGGTTGTTGAACCAGTCGGCTCAATTGTTGAACCGATCGGCTCGTGCACAGAGTGAAATGAGCGGTTCAAGTGTTGAACTGATCAGTTCAACTAGTGCAACCGAGCAACTTGGGAAAGTAGGATTGGTGAGAATTTTCCTTGCGTTTCACTTGCCCAATTTGATTGGAACAAGGATTGGTATTCGATACCAATTAGAAACAAAAGAAGGAAAGTCAATCCGGGATCGACCAAGACCACCAACCGACCGGTTGAGGTGTCCCAACCGATCGGTTGGTGCTTCAACCGACCGGTTCAGGTCCCCAACCGACCGGTTCAGGTTGCGAGTTGGTTGCTTTTGTGGAAAAATCGCGAACCCTTCTACTCCTACTTTTAGTCCCATATTGCCGGGGACAGAGAACCCTGTCCCATGACCCGCCTATATACATAGGGGTATTGGGGGCTTCTCAGAGTACAACTTAGTGCAAGTTGATTGCTCTGCAAAGTTGTCGTTCTCTCTAGTTTTGGTAACCGAGAGAGAGCCCGAGCAAGTGCTTCCCGCAAAGGGAGGTGCAGCAAGGGAAGGACAACTACAGTTGCAATTGACAGTAGGAGAGTGTGTTGGCGACTAGTACGTCAACGAGAGGGTGCGACTCCTTCCACTTCCTTGTGGGACAAGGAGTGTGGAGTTCCAGGTGGTCCGTGTGGACTACTTCAGAGGCGGGAGGTCACTGCCGCTCAGGAGGACAACTGTCATCCGACAGTCCGGTAGGAGGAGGAGTCATCAGTCCCGGTGTGACCAGGAGCTGCACAGACACTGTCCAAGACCGGAGGTGAAGACCGCGCAAGGCGCTAGGTACTGTCGCCGAGGAAGCCTTGGGACAAGGTATGATTCACAAACCATCTTTCCTATTATATAGAGGTTGACGCGATTCCTTTTGTTCTGGATTTTGGGGAGAAAAATTTTTGTTTCCGCTGCTTCTCTGCCTCCTCTAAAACCCAACAGTGGTATCAGAGCCACGTCAACTGCTCTATATTTTAGGATTATCGATATGATCGATTTTGGTTTGTCACCTTTATTTATTGCATGCGATGCGAATAATATCGGCTTTATACATGTCCAATCCACAAATCCCTGATATACATATATGATATGTAATATTAATGCACTCGATACGCGTCTCCCTTAAACGAGTTTTGTGGTGGATGTGTAGCATGGTTATGGCCTATAAACCCCTATATCTGTGTATGGTTGTTTGTGTGGTTACTTGCATCTCGGTCTGCGCACCGATTCCCTTCTCTTATTCCTGATATAACTCGAAATAATTCGAGAATTATTTTCCTACCTTTGCTCCCCCCGAATGTAACTTGGGGTTTCACAGTTCAATTGTAAATAGGATAGATTTTATTTCCTATTATGTCAAAGAACGGCGGACGACCTGAAGACGATCAGTTCAAGGAGTGAACCGATCGGTTGGTGATCCAGATGGCCGGTTCGAGAAACGAGACGAGCGGGTGGCGACCTGAGGAGATGCACGACGACCGGTGAACCGATCGGCTGGAGGCGCCAGTCCGTCGGATGGTGGCACCCGAACAACCAACCTGATGGCGAGCCGTTCAGTCATGGAGATGAGCTGATCAAACCCAAAAATGTGGGCACAGATTTCATCTTGTACAGGTTGCATGTGATGTAGACCTAGATGACCGTGATTCCTCATGGCTCGAGGAATCACAAATAGGATGACCATAATCATTGCTTTTTATCGTTTTGCATGTTTTCTGTGGGATATAGCATGTATATGATACTTACTATATATTGTGGTGATTGGATATGTATATGTATATAAAAACTAAATCCCTCATTAAATATTAAGTTTTAGATGCCTTCCAAATGCGACACACGTGAAAAGCCTGATCGACCAAGTGTGGGCACGCCCTAGCGTGGTGCACCATCTATCTCGTGGAAGCGTGAAGGATGAATGTGTGGGTCTGCCCTAGAAGGGTGCATGTTCATCGTGTTGGCTTTGGGTCAGACATAACAAGGTGACCTAGATAGGATCTAGCACCTTGAGGCATGGAGATGATCATTGCAAGGAGTTGCATATGACATCTTTCAAGAGTTGCATATGATGCAATTGGCAAGAGTTGCCTACCTGAGAGATCTGAGTTGTGGGTGACAGCCCTAGCTGGTCCATGGCTCAGAGGATTTCAGTTTCTTGACCCACTAGAAGATTGTACGCTGCAATCTTCCGAATTGATGGTGAGGGCTATCAATTTGAGTCAAAATAGTGGGAGCGGTAATTAATTAAAGGCCTAATTAACTATCGTCAAATTTATTCAAATCAAATCAAAAAGGTTTTGACAAATGCAAATTTTCTCTTGTAGAATGGCAAAAGAATCATCTTTTAAAATGGGCAAATTAATTGAGAATAAATTACATAACTAGTTGAGGACTGTGAGAAGTGTTCTGCACAATCCAGATATACCAGGAGCCTTAGAATCCACTCTATGTACGCTTAATGTGTTGTTGAAGAAGAAAGAAGGTAAGGGAGAGAAGTGTTTTCTCGCCAAACCAATTTCTTCTACATGGAGAGGATGGAAGTAATAATGGAAGAAGAAGTCAGAGATAGAGATCTCTACTTCTGGTGTATACGTGATAGAGATTAACTTTACTACTTCTTCATCATGGGTACTTGATACCGGATGCGGATCTCACATTTGTTCAAATGTGAAGGATCTTAAGAGAAGTAGGTCTTTAGGGAAAGGCGAGGTTGAACTACGTGTTTCCAATGGGGCAAGAGTTGCCGCCAGTGCCGTAGGAACCTATGAGTTAACTCTACCTAGTGGGCTAATAATAGAGTTGAAGAACTGCTATTATGTTCCTGCCATAAATAGGAATATCATTTCCATCTCTTGTTTGGACAAAGATGGATTTGAATTTCTTATTAAGAATGGAAAGTGTTCCATTTCTAAAGATGGGATCTTTTATGGCAGTGCCCCTATGTCTTATGGTCTATAGTTGATAGACTTGGAGACAAGTGTATACAACGGAAACACCAAAAAGCAAAAACTCAACGACTCAAACAAAACATATCTCTGGCATTGTCGTCTAGGGCACATAAATGAGAATCGCATTTCTAGACTCCATAAAGATGGTTATCTAGACTCTTTTGATTATGAATCAATAGAGACATGTGAATCTTGTTTTTTGGGCAAGATGACAAAGACTCCCTTTTCAGGTAAAGGTGAGAGAACTAGTGATCTATTAGGACTCATACATACTGATGTATGTGGGCCTTTTAGAACTAATGCCAGAGGTGGGTATCAGTACTTCATTACCTTTACTGATGACTTCAGTAGGTATGGCTATGTGTACCTGATGAAACAATAGTCAGAAACCCTTGAAAGGTTCAAGGATTTCATGAATGAAGTACAGAACCAGCTTGGTAAAAGTATTAAGGCACTTCGTTCTGATCGAGGTGGAGAATACTTAAGCCAGGAGTTTGAGGACCTTCTGCGAGCCCGTGGTATTGTATCACAGTGGACTCCGCTTGGAACACCACAACATAATGGTGTGTCTGAAAGAAGGAATCACACATTGTTAGATATGGTGCGATCAATGATGAGTTTTGCTGATCTTCCAATTTCTTTCTGGGGTTATGCTCTTGAAACCGCCGCGTTTATGCTTAACCGTGTACCATCTAAATCGGTTCAAAAGACACCATATGAGATATGGTACGGGAAGCGTCCCAATTTGTCTTTTCTAAAGATTTGGGGTTGTGAGGCTTACGTCAAGAAAATGTTTCCTGATAAGCTTGGACCCAAATCCGATAAATGTTATTTTGTTGGATACCCCAAGGAAACGAGGGGATACTATTTATACAACCCTACTGACAACAAAGTGTTTGTTTCCAGGACAGCTGTGTTCCTAGAGAAGGAATTTATTTCCAAAGGAAGCAGTGGGAGGAATATAGAGCTTGAAGAGGTTCAAGCCCAACAAGAAAACATTGAACCGGTAGATGTACCAGAGGAAAATGCAGATTCACAAGGTGTTGTGGAATCTCAGTCTCCTCAGGTAACACAAGGACCTCGTAGATCTAGTAGGACTCGCCTTGAACCTGAGAGGTTTGGATACCTTGTAACTAAGGAAGGTGGAGAGTTGATCATAGATGATGATCCAACTACCTATGTAGAGGCTATGGAGGGACCATATTCTGAGAAATGGCTTGAAGCTATGAGATCCGAGATGGAATCCATGTACTCCAACAAAGTATGGACTTTGGTGGAACCACCCGAAGGGGTAAAACCCATAGGGTGCAAGTGGGTCTTTAAGAAAAAGGCCGACATGGATGGCAATGTGCAAACTTATAAAGGAAGATTGGTTGCGAAGGGATTTCGACAAGTTCAAGGTGTTGACTATGACGAAACCTTTTCTCCAGTTGCCATGATTAAGTCCATCAGGATCATGCTTGCTATTGCAGCTTATTATGACTATGAGATTTGGCAGATGGATGTTAAAACTACATTCCTTAACGGGAATATACATGAGGATGTGTACATGACACAGCCTGAAGGTTTTGTAGATCCAAAGAATGCCAATAAAGTCTGTAAACTGCAAAGGTCAATCTATGGATTGAAGCAAGCATCTCGGAGTTGGAATCTTCGATTTGATGAGGAAGTCAAAGTGTTTGGCTTTATTCAAAATGAAGATGAACCTTGTGTGTATAAGAAGGTTAATGGGAGCTCGACCACATTCCTCATATTGTATGTGGATGACATACTTTTGATGGGGAATGATGTCTTAGCCTTAGAGAAGGTAAAGACTTGGCTTGGGAAAACTTTCTCAATGAAGGACTTAGGAGAAGCATCCTACATCCTAGGAATCAAGATCTATAGAGATAGATCTAGAAGGCTTCTCGGACTAAGTCAAAGCACGTACATTGACAAGGTACTGAAGCGGTTCAGCATGGAGAACTCAAAGAGAGGCAACATCCCCATGCTACATGGAGTCACCATCTCTAGAGCACAATGTCCCCAATCTTGTGAAGAGAGGGAGCGTATGAATGGGATCCCATATGCATCAGCCATCGGATCCATCATGTACGCTATGTTGTGCACATGCCCAGATGTCTCGTATGCTCTAAGCATGACGAGCAGGTACCAGTCAGATCTCGGGGATGCTCACTGGACAGCTGTAAAGAACATCCTCAAGTACTTGCGAAGGACTAAGGATCAATTTCTTGTGTACGGCGGCGAGGAAGAGATGGTTGTAAAGGGTTACACCGATGCAAGCTTCCAAACCGATAAAGATGATTACAGATCGCAGTCAGGATTTGTGTTTTACCTTAATAATGGAGCTGTGAGCTGGAAGAGTTCCAAGCAAGAAACAGTTGCCGATTCGACTATAGAGGCAGAGTATATTATTGCTTCGCATGCAACAAAGGAGGCTGTGTGGATCAAGAAGTTCATTTCTGAACTTGGTGTAGTTCCCAGTAGCTGTGATGCAATTGAGCTTTATTGTGACAATAATGGAGCTATTGCACAAGCTAAGGAGCCCAGATCACATCAGTGGTCCAAGCACATACTGCGGCGCTTCCATCTCATACGAGAAATCATACAGCGAGGAGATGTGAAGATTTGCAAAGTACCAACTGAAGACAACATAGCTGATCCACTGACTAAGGCCCTTTCTCAGCAGAAGCATGATGGTCATGCTAGGTTACAAGGATTGCGTTTCCTTGGTGACTGGCTCTAAGTGCAAGTGGGAGTCTGTTGGTATGTATGCCCATAGAGCAAGTCATGTGATGATTGTAATGGGATACTTTGTAAATAATTTGAATAAATAATAAAGGCAATTTCCAATCTATATGTTTAAACTGTTTCTGAGATGATGATGTAACATGATAGATGTCTAAAGATTGTTTTACTCAATGACATATGCTTTTGGGTTGAGGACCTAAACGATGAGATCATACGAATGTTAAGAGTATTCTTTCTTGTTTAGTCCCTAGTCGGTTGTTATTGTGGAAATAACCATAGACATCAATAACACTGAAGACTAGATTGTGTGTTGGTTGATGACAGAATCTCATTAGTCATGATATAGTGATATCAAACCAAGCACATAGGTACTTGTTAGAGAACAAGGTACCAGACAGACCCACCGTGAGAGTGACACATGGAACCATGACTTGGTAGTCACAGTCATCTCTCAAAGTGATGGTGGTGAGTGTGATTCTTAGACCTGAAATCACTACACTCAACACATGTCGTTGGGTACACTTTGACATCATCAAACGCAGTCCTGAAACATGGGTTGTTATAAAGGTGATGATTGGGTGGCTTTGACACATGGGGCTTTTGAAGGGTGAGTGATAGATATGGGATTTGTCCCTCCTGAGGGAGTTTGATATCCTTGGCCACTTGATGAGTAGGATTGAGAAAGGCATGCACATGCACGTGTGAATCAATATGTGATATTTATGTCATACACATCTCACTCGGTCTACTCTGAGATCAAGGAAATGAATGAACATTGACAGGATGACTGTTCCATGCCTCGAGTTCATTCTGGATATCAGTGACAAAGGAATTATACATTCACTGTAACACCATTCACAGATTGTAGGGATGAAAGTTGTTCTCTAACTTTCTATTTCACTTGGGTAGCAATGATGTGTGACTAGGCACCGCTCTTTGCTTGTGAAGTCATAAGTGTTATGGACTTTCACTGCCAACGTGAAACAGACCTGCAGGGTCACACACATAGGATTTAACATGGAAGAGGAGTTTTGTCCAAAAGCAATGTTTAGATTGATTACTAAAGGTGTTTAGTAGCTCAATTAAACACTCAATTAATCGATAGCTCAATATCATAATGTTCAAGGTGTTGGATTCATTGATTGGAGTATCAGATTGATTGAAATCGCATTTGACTGATTCTGCACAACCTACACTCCCAACCGATCGGTTCATGTGATGAACCGGTCGGCTGAGGTTGCTGAACCGGTCGGCTCAATTGTTGAACCGATCGGCTCGTGCACAGAGTGAAACGAGCGGTTCAAGTGTTGAACCGATCGGTTCAACGAGTGCAACCGAGCAACTTGGGAAAGTAGGATTGGTGAGAATTTTCCTTGCATTTCACTTGCCCAATTTGATTGGAACAAGGATTGGTATTCGATACCAATTAGAAACAAAAGAAGGAAAGTCAATCCGGGATCGACCAAGACCACCAACCGACCAGTTGAGGTGTCCCAACCGATCGGTTGGTGCTTCAACCGACCGGTTCAGGTACCCAACCGACCGGTTCAGGTTGCGAGTTGGTTGCTTTTGTGGAAAAATCTCGAACCCTTCTACTCCTACTTTTAGTCCCATATTGCCGGGGACAGAGAACCCTGTCCCATGACCCGCCTATATATATAGGGGTATTGGGGGCTTCTCAGAGTACAACTTAGTGCAAGTTGATTGCTCTGCAAAGTTGTCGTTCTCTCTGGTTTTGGTAACCGAGAGAGAGCCCGAGCAAGTGCTTCCCGCAAAGGGAGGTGCAGCAAGGGAAGGACAACTACAGTTGCAATTGACAGTAGGAGAGTGTGTTGGCGACTAGTACGTCAACGAGAGGGTGCGATTCCTTCCACTTCCTTGTGGGACAAGGAGTGTGGAGTTCCAGGTGGTCCATGTGGACTACTTCAGAGGCGGGAGGTCACTGCCGCTCAGGAGGACAACTGTCATCTGACAATCCGGTAGGAGGAGGAGTCGTCAGTCCCGGTGTGACCAGGAGCTGCACAGACACGGTCCAAGACCGGAGGTGAAGACCGCGCAAGGCGCGAGGTACTGTCGCCGAGCAAGCCTCGGGACAAGGTATGATTCACAAACCATCTTTCCTATTATATAGAGGTTGACGCGATTCTTTTTATTCTGGATTTTGGGGAGAAAAATTTTTGTTTCCGCTGCTTCTCTGCCTCCTCTAAAACCCAACAGTGGTATCAGAGCCACGTCAACTGCTCTATATTTTAGGATTATCGATATGATCGATTTTGGTTTGTCGCCTTTATTTATTTTATGCGATGTGAATAATATCAGCTTTATACATGTCCAATCCACAAATCCCTGATATACATATATGATATGTAATATTAATGCACTCGACACGCGTCGCCCTTAAACGAGTTTTGTGGTGGATGTGTAGCATGGTTATGGCCTATAAACCCCTATATCTGTGTATGGTTGTTTGTGTGGTTGCTTACATCTCGGTCTGCGCACCGATTCCCTTCTCTTATTCCTGATATAACTCGAAATAATTCAAGAATTATTTTCCTACCTTTGCTCCCCCCGAATGTAACTTGGGGTTTCACAGTTCAATTGTAAATAGGATAGATTTTATTTTTTGTTATGTCAAAGAACGGCGGACGACCTGAAGACGATCAGTTCAAGGAGTGAACCGATCGGTTGGTGATCCAGATGGCCGGTTCGAGAAACGAGCCGAGCGGGTGGCGACCTGAGGAGATGCACGACGACCGGTGAACCGATCGGGTGGAGGCGCCAGTCGGTCGGCTGGTGGCACCCGAACAACCAACCTGATGGCGAGCCGATCAGTCATGGAGATGAGCTGATCAAATCCAAAAAGGTGGGCACAGATTTCATCTTGTACAGGTTGCATGTGATGTAGACCTAGATGACCGTGATTCCTCATGGCTCGAGGAATCACAAATAGGATGACCATAATCATTGCTTTTTATCGTTTCCATGTTTTCTGTGGGATATAGCATGTATATGATACTTACTATATATTGTGGTGATTGGATATGTATATGTATATAAAAACCAAATCCCTCATTAAATATTAAGTTTTAGATGCCTTCCAAATGCAACACACGTGAAAAGCCTGATCGACCAAGTGTGGGCACGCCCTAGCGTGGTCCACCGTCTATCTCGTGGAAGCGTGAAGGATGAATGTGTGGGTCTGCCCTAGCAGGGTGCATGTTCATCGTGTTGGCTTTGGGTCAGACTTAACAAGGTGACCTAGATAGGATCTAGCGCCTTGAGGCATGGAAATGATCATTGCAAGGAGTTGCATATGACATCTTTCAAGAGTTTCATATGATGCAATTGGCAAGAGTTGCCTACCTGAGAGATCTGAGTTGTGGGTGACAGCCCTAGCTGGTCCATGGCTCAGAGGATTTCAGGATCTTGACCCACTAGAAGATTGTACGCTGCAATCTTCCGAATTGATGGTGAGGGCTATCAATTTGAGTCAAAATAGTGGGAGCGGTAATTAATTAAAGGCCTAATTAACTATCGTCAAATTTATTCAAATCAAATCAAAAAGGTTTTGACAAATGCAAATTTTCTTTTGTAGAATGGCAAAAGAATCATCTTTTAAAATGGGCAAATTAATTGAGAATAAATTCCATAACTAGTTGAGGACTGCGAGAAGTGTTCTGCACAATCCAGATATACCAGGAGCCTTAGAATCCACTCTATGTACACTTAATGTGTTGGTGAAGAAGAAAGAAGGTAAGGGAGAGAAGTGTTCTCTCGCCAAACCAATTTCTTCTACATGGAGAGGATGGAAGGAACAATGGAAGAAGAAGTCAGAGATAGAGATCTCTACTTCTGGTGTATACGTGATAGAGATTAACTTTACTACTTCTTCATCATGGGTACTTGATACCGGATGTGGATCTCACATTTGTTCAAATGTGAAGGATCTTAAGAGAAGTAGGCCTTTAGGGAAAGGCGAGGTTGAACTATGTGTTGCCAATGGGGCAAGAGTTGCCGCCAGTGCCGTAGGAACCTATGAGTTAACTCTACCTAGTGGGCTAATAATAGAGTTGAAGAACTGCTATTATGTTCCTGCCATAAATAGGAATATAATTTCCATCTCTTGTTTGGACAAAGATGGATTTGAATTTCTTATTAAGAATGGAAAGTGTTCCATTTCTAAAGATGGGATCTTTTATGGCAGTGCCCCTATGTCTTATGGTCTATACTTGATAGACTTGGAGACAAGCGTATACAACGTAAACACCAAAAAGCAAAAACTCAACGACTCAAACAAAACATATCTCTGGCATTGTCGTCTAGGGCACATAAATGAAAAGCGCATTTCTAGACTCCATAAAGATGGTTATCTAGACTCTTTTGATTATGAATCAATAGAGACATGTGAATCTTGTTTGTTGGGAAAGATGACCAAGACTCCCTTTTCAGGTAAAGGTGAGAGAGCTAGTGATCTATTAGGACTCATACATACTGATGTATGTGGGCCTTTTAGAACTAATGCCAGAGGTGGGTATCAATACTTCATTACCTTTACTGATGACTTCAGTTGGTATGGCTATGTGTACCTGATGAAACATAAGTCAGAAACCCTTGAAAGGTTCAAGGATTTCATGAATGAAGTACAGAACCAGCTTGGTAAAAGTATTAAGGCACTTCGTTCTGATCGAGGTGGAGAATACTTAAGCCAGGAGTTTGAGGACCTTCTGCGAGCCCGTGGTATTGTATCACAGTGGACTCCGCTTGGAACACCACAACATAATGGTGTGTCTGAAAGAAGGAATCACACATTGTTAGATATGGTGCGATCATTGATGAGTTTTGCTGATCTTCCAATTTCTTTCTGGGGTTATGCTCTTGAAACTGCCGTGTTTATGCTTAACCGTGTACCATCTAAATCGGTTCAAAAGACACCATATGAGATATGGTACGGGAAGCGTCCCAATTTGTCTTTTCTAAAGATTTGGGGTTGTGAGGCTTACATCAAGAAAATGTTTCCTGATAAGCTTGGACCCAAATTCGATAAATGTTATTTTGTTGGATACCCCAAGGAAACGAGGGGATACTATTTATACCACCCTACCGACAACAAAGTGTTTGTTTCCAGGACAGCTGTGTTCCTAGAGAAGGAATTTATTTCCAAAGGAAGCAGTGGGAGGAATATAGAGCTTGAAGAGGTTCAAGCCCAACAAGAAAACATTGAACCGGTAGATGTACCAGAGGAAAGTGTAGATTCACAAGGTGTTGTGGAATCTCAGTCTCCTCAGGTAACACAAGGACCTCGTAGATCTAGTAGGACTCGCCTTGAACCTGAGAGGTTTGGATACCTTGTAACTCAGGAAGGTGGAGAGTTGATCATAGATGATGATCCAACTACCTATGTAGAGGCTATGGAGGGACCATATTCTGAGAAATGGCTTGAAGCTATGAGATCCGAGATGGAATCCATGTACTCCAACAAAGTATGGACTTTGGTGGAACCACCCGAAGGGGTAAAACCCATAGGGTGCAAGTGGGTCTTTAAGAAAAAGGCCGACATGGATGGCAATGTGCAAACTTATAAAGGCAGATTGGTTGCGAAGGGATTTCGACAAGTTCAAGGTGTTGACTATGACGAAACCTTTTCTCCAGTTGCCATGATTAAGTCCATCAGGATCATGCTTGCTATTGCAGCTTATTATGACTATGAGATTTGGCAGATGGATGTTAAAACTGCATTCCTTAACGGGAATATACATGAGGATGTGTACATGACACAGCCTGAAGGTTTTGTAGATCCAAAGAATGCCAATAAAGTCTGTAAACTGCAAAGGTCAATCTATGGATTGAAGCAAGCATCTCAGAGTTGGAATCTTCGATTTGATGAGGAAGTCAAAGTGTTTGGCTTTATTCAAAATGAAGATGAACCTTGTGTGTATAAGAAGGTTAGTGGGAGCTCGACCACATTCCTCATATTGTATGTGGATGACATACTTTTGATGGGGAATGATGTCTTAGCCTTAGAGAAGGTAAAGACTTGGCTTGGGAAAACTTTCTCAATGAAGGACTTAGGAGAAGCATCCTACATCCTAGGAATCAAGATCTATAGAGATAGATCTAGAAGGATTCTCGGACTAAGTCAAAGCACGTACATTGACAAGGTGCTGAAGCGGTTCAGCATGGAGAACTCAAAGAGAGGCAACATCCCCATGCTACATGGAGTCACCATCTCTAGAGCTCAATGTCCCCAATCTTATGAAGAGAGGGTGCGTATGAATGGGATCCCATATGCATCAGCCATCGGATCCATCATGTACGCTATGTTGTGCACATGCCCAGATGTCTCGTATGCTCTAAGCATGACGAGCAGGTACCAGTCAGATCTCGGGGATGCTCACTGGACAGCCGTAAAGAACATCCTCAAGTACTTGCGAAGGACTAAGGATCAATTTCTTGTGTACGGCGGCGAGGAAGAGCTGGTTGTAAAGGGTTACACCGATGCAAGCTTCCAAACCGATAAAGATGATTACAGATCGCAGTCAGGATTTGTGTTTTACCTTAATAATGGAGCTGTGAGCTGGAAGAGTTCCAAGCAAGAAACAGTTGCCGATTCTACTATAGAGGCCTTGTATATTACTGCTTCGCATGCAACAAAGGAGGCTGTGTGGATCAAGAAGTTCATTTCTGAACTTGGTGTAGTTCCCAGTAGCTGTGATGCAATTGAGCTTTATTGTGACAATAATGGAGCTATTGCACAAGCTAAGGAGCCCAGATCACATCAGCGGTCCAAGCACATACTACGGCGCTTCCATCTCATACGAGAAATCGTACAGCGAGGAGATGTGAAGATTTGCAAAGTACCAACTGAAGACAACATAGCTGATCCACTGACTAAGGCCCTTTCTCAGCAGAAGCATGATGGTCATGCTAGGTTACAAGGATTGCGTTTCCTTGGTGACTGGCTCTAAGTGCAAGTGGGAGTCTGTTGGTATGTATGCCCATAGAGCAAGTCATGTGATGATTGTAATGGGATACTTTGTAACTAATTTGAATAAATAATAAAGGCAATTTCCAATCTATATGTTTAAACTGTTTCTGAGATGATGATGTAACATGATAGATGTCTAAAGATTGTTTTACTCAATGACGTATGCTTTTGGGTTGAGGACCTAAATGATGAGATCATACGGATGTTAAGAGTATTCTTTCTTGTTTAGTACCTAGTCGGTTGTTATTGTGGAAATAACCATAGACATCAATAACACTGAAGACTAGATTGTGTGTTGGTTGATGACAGAATCTCATTAGTCATGATATAGTGATATCAAACCAAGCACATAGGTACTTGTTAGAGAACAAGGTACCAGACAGACCCACCGTGAGAGTGACACATGGAACCATGACTTGGTAGTCACAGTCATCTCTCAAAGTGATGGTGGTGAGTGTGATTCTTAGACCTGAAATCACTACACTCAACACATGTCGTTGGGTACACTTTGACATCATCAAACGCAGTCCTGAAACATGGGTTGTTATAAAGGTGATGATTGGGTGGCTTTGACACATGGGGCTTTTGAAGGGTGAGTGATAGATATGGGATTTGTCCCTCCTGAGGGAGTTTGATATCCTTGGCCACTTGATGAGTAGGATTGAGAAAGGCATGCGCATGTACGTGTGAATCAATATGTGATATTTATGTCATACACATCTCACTCGGTCTACTCTGAGATCAAGGAAATGAATGAACATTGACAGGATGACTGTTCCATGCCTCGAGTTCATTCTGGATATCAGTGACAAAGGAATTATACATTCACTGTAACACCATTCACGGATTGTAGGGATGAAAGTTGTTCTCTAACTTTCTATTTCACTTGGGTAGCAATGATGAGTGACTAGGCACCTCTCTTTGCTTGTGAAGTCATAAGTGTTATGGACTTTCACTGCCAACGTGAAACGGACCTGCAGGGTCACACACATAGGATTTAACATGGGAGAGGAGTTTTGTCCACAATCAATGTTTAGATTGATTACTAAAGGTGTTTAGTAGTTCAATTAAACACTCAATTAATCGATAGCTCAATATCATAATGTTCAAGGTGTTGGATGCATTGATTGGAGTATCAGATTGATTGAAATCGCATTTGACTGATTCTGTACAACCTACACTCCCAACCGATCGGTTCATGTGATGAACCGGTCGGCTGAGGTTGCTGAACCGGTCAGCTCAATTGTTGAACCGATCGGCTCGTGCACAGAGTGAAATGAGCGGTTCAAGTGTTGAACCGATCGGTTCAACTAGTGCAACCGGGCAACTTGGGAAAGTAGGATTGGTGAGAATTTTCCTTGCGTTTCACTTGCCCAATTTGATTGGAACAAGGATTGGTATTCGATACCAATTAGAAACAAAAGAAGGAAAGTCAATCCGGGATCGACCAAGACCACCAACCGACCGGTTGAGGTGTCCCAACCGATCGGTTGGTGCTTCAACCGACCGGTTCAGGTCCCCAACCGACCGGTTCAGGTTGCGAGTTGGTTGCTTTTGTGGAAAAATCTCGAACCCTTCTACTCCTACTTTTAGTCCCATATTGCCGGGGACAGAGAACCCTGTCCCATGACCCGCCTATATATAGGGGTATTGGGGGCTTCTCAGAGTACAACTCAGTACAAGTTGATTGCTCTGCAAAGTTGTCATTCTCTCTGGTTTTGGTAACCGAGAGAGAGCCCGAGCAAGTGCTTCCCGCAAAGGGAGGTGCAGCAAGAGAAGGACAACTACAGTTGCAATTGACAGTAGGAGAGTGTGTTGGTGACTAGTACGTCAACGAGAGGGTGCGACTCCTTCCACTTCCTTGTGGGACAAGGAGTGTGGAGTTCCAGGTGGTCCGTGTGGACTACTTCAGAGGCGGGAGGTCACTGCCGCTCAGGAGGACAACTGTCATCCAATAGTCCGGTAGGAGGAGGAGGAGTCAGTCTCGGTGTGACCAGGAGCTGCACAGACACCGTCCAAGACCAGAGGTGAAGACCGCGCAAGGCGCGAGGTACTGTCGCCGAGCAAGCCTCGGGACAATATATGATTCACAAACCATCTTTCCTATTATATAGAGGTTGACGCGATTCCTTTTGTTCTGGATTTTGGGGAGAAAAATTTTTGTTTCCGCTGCTTCTCTGCCTCCTCTAAAACCCAACAGTGGTATCAGAGCTACGTCAACTACTCTATATTTTAGGATTATCAATATGATCGATTTTGGTTTGTCGCCTTTATTTATTGCATGTGATGCGAATAATATCGACTTTATACATGTCCAATCCACAAATCCCTGATATACATATATGATATGTAATATTAATGCACTCGATACGCGTCGCCCTTAAACGAGTTTTGTGGTGGATGTGTAGCATGGCTATGGCCTATAAACCCCTATATCTGTGTATGGTTGTTTGTGTGGTTGCTTGCATCTCGGTCTACGCACCGATTCCCTTCTCTTATTCCTGATATAACTCGAAATAATTCGAGAATTATTTTCCTACCTTTTCTCCCCCCGAATGTAACTTGGGGTTTCACAGTTCAATTGTAAATAGGATAGATTTTATTTCCTATTATGTCAAAGAACGGCGGACGACCTGAAGATGATCAGTTCAAGGAGTGAACCGATCGGTTGGTGATCCAGATGGCCAGTTCAAGAAACGAGACGAGCGGGTGGTGACCTAAGGAGATGCACGACGACCGGTGAACCGATCGGCTGGAGGCGCCAGTCGGTCGGCTGGTGGCACCCGAACAACCAACCTGATGGCGAGCCGATCAGTCATGGAGATGAGCTGATCAAACCCAAAAAGGTGGGCACAGATTTCATCTTGTACAGGTTGCATGTGATGTAGACCTAGATGACCGTGATTCCTCATGGCTCGAGGAATCACAAATAGGATGACCATAATCATTGCTTTTTATCGTTTTGCATGTTTTCTGTGGGATATAGCATGTATATGATACTTACTATATATTGTGGTGATTGGATATGTATATGTATATAAAAACCAAATCCCTCATTAAATATTAAGTTTTAGATGCCTTCCAAATGCGACACACGTGAAAATCCGGATCGACCAAGTGTGGGCACGCCCTAGCGTGGTGCACCGTCTATCTCATGGAAGCGTGAAGGATGAATGTGTGGGTCTTCCCTAGCAGGGTGCATGTTCATCATGTTGGCTTTGGGTCGGACTTAACAAGGTGACCTAGATAGGATCTAGCGCCTTGAGGCATGGAGATGATCATCGCAAGGAGTTGCATATGACATCTTTCAAGAGTTGCATATGATGCAATTGGCAAGAGTTGCCTACCTGAGAGATTTGAGTTGTGGGTGACAGCCCTAGTTGGTCCATGGCTCAGAGGATTTCAGGATCTTGACCCACTAGAAGATTGTACGCTGCAATCTTCCGAATTGATGGTGAGGGCTATCAATTTGAGTCAAAATAGTGGGAGCGGTAATTAATTAAAGGCCTAATTAACTATCATCAAATTTATTCAAATCAAATCAAAAAGGTTTTGACAAATGCAAATTTTCTCTTGTAGAATGGCAAAATAATCATCTTTTAAAATGGGCAAATGAATTGAGAATAAATTCCATAACTAGTTGAGGACTGTGAGAAGTGTTCTGCACAATCTAGATATACCAGGAGCCTTAGAATCCACTCTATGTACGCTTAATGTGTTGGTGAAGAAGAAAGAAGGTAAGGGAGAGAAGTGTTCTCTCGCCAAACCAATTTCTTCTACATGGAGAGGATGGAAGGAACAATGGAAGAAGAAGTCAGAGATAGAGATCTCTACTTCTGGTGTATACGTGATAGAGATTAGCTTTACTACTTCTTCATCATGGGTACTTGATACCGGATGCGGATCTCACATTTGTTCAAATGTGAAGGATCTTAAGAGAAGTAGGCCTTTAGGGAAAGGCGAGGTTGAACTACGTGTTGCCAATGGGGCAAGAGTTGCCGCCAGTGCCGTAGGAACCTATGAGTTAACTCTACCTAGTGGGCTAATAATAGAGTTGAAGAACTGCTATTATGTTCCTGCCATAAATAGGAATATCATTTCCATCTCTTGTTTGGACAAAGATGGATTTGAATTTCTTATTAAGAATGGAAAGTGTTCTATTTCTAAAGATGGGATCTTTTATGGCAGTGCCCCTATGTCTTATGGTCTATACTTGATAGACTTGGAGACAAGCGTATACAACATAAACACCAAAAAGCAAAAACTCAACAACTCAAACAAAACATATCTCTGGCATTGTCGTCTAGGGCACATAAATGAAAAGCGTATTTCTAGACTCCATAAAGATGGTTATCTAGACTCTTTTGATTATGAATCAATAGAGACATGTGAATCTTGTTTGTTGGGCAAGATGACCAAGACTCCCTTTTCAGGTAAAGGTGAGAGAGTTAGTGATCTATTAGGACTCATACATACTGATGTATGTGGGCCTTTTAGAACTAATGCCAGAGGTGGGTATCAGTACTTCATTACCTTTACTGATGACTTCAGTAGGTATGGCTATGTGTACCTGATGAAACATAAGTCAGAAACCCTTGAAAGGTTCAAGGATTTCATGAATGACGTACAGAACCAGCTTGGTAAAAGTATTAAGGCACTTCGTTCTGATCGAGGTGGAGAATACTTAAGCCAGGAGTTTGAGGACCTTCTGCGAGCCCGTGGTATTGTATCACAGTGGACTCCGCTTGGAACACCACAACATAATGGTGTGTCTGAAAGAAGGAATCACACATTGTTAGATATGGCGTGATCAATGATGAGTTTTGCTGATCTTCCAATTTCTTTCTGGGGTTATTCTCTTGAAACCGCCGCGTTTATGCTTAACCGTGTACCATCTAAATCAGTTCAAAAGACACCATATGAGATATGGTACGGGAAGCGTCCCAATTTGTCTTTTCTAAAGATTTGGGGTTGTGAGGCTTACGTCAAGAAAATGTTTCCTGATAAGCTTGGACCCAAATCCGATAAATGTTATTTTGTTGGATACCCCAAGGAAACGAGGGGATACTATTTATACCACCCTACTGACAACAAAGTGTTTGTTTCCAGGACAGCTGTGTTCCTAGAGAAGGAATTTATTTCCAAAGGAAGCAGTGGGAGGAATATAGAGCTTGAAGAGGTTCAAGCCCAACAAGAAAACATTGAACCGGTAGATGTACCAGAGGAAAATGCAGATTCACAAGGTGTTGTGGAATCTCAGTCTCCTCAGGTAACACAAGGACCTCATAGATCTAGTAGGACTCGCCTTGAACCTGAGAGGTTTGGATACCTTGTAACTCAGGAAGGTGGAGAGTTGATCATAGATGATGATCCAACTACCTATGTAGAGTCTATGGAGGGACCATATTCTGAGAAATGGCTTGAAGCTATGAGATCCGAGATGGAATCCATGTACTCCAACAAAGTATGGACTTTGGTGGAACCACCCGAAGGGGTAAAACCCATAGGGTGCAAGTGGGTATTTAAGAAAAAGGCCGACATGGATGGCAATGTGCAAACTTATAAAGGCAGATTGGTTGTGAAGGGATTTCGACAAGTTCAAGGTGTTGACTATGACGAAACCTTTTCTCCAGTTGCCATGATTAAGTCCATCAGGATCATGCTTGCTATTACAGCTTATTATGACTATGAGATTTGGCAGATGGATGTTAAAACTGCATTCCTTAACGGGAATATACATGAGGATGTGTACATGACACAGCCTGAAGGTTTTGTAGATCCAAAGAATGCCAATAAAGTCTGTAAACTGCAAAGGTCAATCTATGGATTGAAGCAAGCATCTCGGAGTTGGAATCTTCGATTTGATGAGGAAGTCAAAGTGTTTGGCTTTATTCAAAATGAAGATGAACCTTGTGTGTATAAGAAGGTTAGTGGGAGCTCGACCACATTCCTCATATTGTATGTGGATGGCATACTTTTGATGGGGAATGATGTCTTAGCCTTAGAGAAGGTAAAGACTTGGCTTGGGAAAACTTTCTCAATGAAGGACTTAGGAGAAGCATCCTACATCCTAGGAATCAAGATCTATAGAGATAGATCTAGAAGGCTTCTCGGACTAAGTCAAAGCAAGTACATTGACAAGGTGCTGAAGCGGTTCAGCATGGAGAACTCAAAGAGAGGCAACATCCCCATGCTACATGGAGTCACCATCTCTAGAGCTCAATGTCCCCAATCTTGTGAAGAGAGGGAGCGTATGAATGGGATCCTGTATGCATCAGCCATCGGATCCATCATGTACGCTATGTTGTGCACATGCCCAGATGTCTCGTATGCTCTAAGCATGACGAGCAGGTACCAGTCAGATCTCGGGGATGCTCACTGGACAGCCGTAAAGAACATCCTCAAGTACTTGTGAAGGACTAAGGATCAATTTCTTGTGTACGACGGCGAGGAAGAGCTGGTTGTAAAGGGTTACACCGATGCAAGCTTCCAAACCGATAAAGATGATTACAGATCGCAGTCAGGATTTGTGTTTTACCTTAATAATGGAGCTGTGAGATGGAAGAGTTCCAAGCAAGAAACAGTTGCCGATTCGACTATAGAGGCCGAGTATATTGTTGCTTCGCATGCAACAAAGGAGGCTGTGTGGATCAAGAAGTTCATTTCTGAACTTGGTGTAGTTCCCAGTAGCTGTGATGCAATTGAGCTTTATTGTGACAATAATGGAGCTATTGCACAAGCTAAGGAGCCCAGATCACATCAGCGGTCCAAGCACATACTGCGGCGCTTCCATCTCATACGAGAAATCGTACAGCGAGGAGATGTGAAGATTTGCAAAGTACCAACTGAAGACAACATAGCTGATCCACTGACTAAGGCCCTTTCTCAGCAGAAGCATGATGGTCATGCTAGGTTACAAGGATTGCGTTTCCTTGGTGACTGGCTCTAAGTGCAAGTGGGAGTCTGTTGGTATGTATGCCCATAGAGCAAGTCATGTGATGATTGTAATGGGATACTTTGTAAATAATTTGAATAAATAATAAAGGCAATTTCCAATCTATATGTTTAAACTGTTTCTGAGATGATGATGTAACATGATAGATGTCTAAAGATTGTTTTACTCAATGACGTATGCTTTTGGGTTGAGGACCTAAACGATGAGATCATACGGATGTTAAGAGTATTCTTTCTTATTTAGTCCCTAGTCGGTTGTTATTGTGGAAATAACCATAGACATCAATAACACTAAAGACTAGATTGTGTGTTGGTTGATGACAGAATCTCATTAGTCATGATATAGTGATATCAAACCAAGCACATAGGTACTTGTTAGAGAACAAGGTACCAGACAGACCCACCGTGAGAGTGACACATGGAACCATGACTTGGTAGTCACAGTCATCTCTCAAAGTGATGGTGGTGAGTGTGATTCTTAGACCTGAAATCACTACACTCAACACATGTCGTTGGGTACACTTTGACATCATCAAACGCAGTCCTGAAACATGGGTTGTTATAAAGGTGATGATTGGATGGCTTTGACACATGGGGCTTTTGAAGGGTGAGTGATAGATATGGGATTTGTCCCTCCTGAGGGAGTTTGATATCCTTGGCCACTTGATGAGTAGGATTGAGAAAGGCATGCGCATGCACGTGTGAATCAATATGTGATATTTATGTCATACACATCTCACTCGGTCTACTCTGAGATCAAGGAAATGAATGAACATTGACAGGATGACTGTTCCATGCCTCGAGTTCATTCTGGATATCAGTGACAAAGGAATTATACATTCACTGTAACACCATTCACGGATTGTAGGGATGAAAGTTGTTCTCTAACTTTCTATTTCACTTGGGTAGCAATGATGTGTGACTAGGCACCGCTCTTTGCTTGTGAAGTCATAAGTGTTATGGACTTTCACTGCCAACGTGAAATGGACCTGCAGGGTCACACACATAGGATTTAACATGGAAGAGGAGTTTTGTCCACAAGCAATGTTTAGATTGATTACTAAAGGAGTTTAGTAGTTCAATTAAACACTCAATTAATCGATAGCTCAATATCATAATGTTCAAGGTGTTGGATGCATTGATTGGAGTATCGGATTGATTGAAATCGCATTTGACTGATTCTGCACAACCTACACTCCCAACCGATCAGTTCATGTGATGAACCGGTCGGCTGAGGTTGCTGAACCGGTCGGCTCAATTGTTGAACCGATCGGCTTGTGCACAGAGTGAAACGAGCGGTTAAAGTGTTGAACTGATCGGTTCAAGTGTTGAACCGATCGGTTCAACTAGTGCAACCGAGCAACTTGGGAAAGTAGGATTGGTGAGAATTTTCCTTGCGTTTCACTTGCCCAATTTGATTGGAACAAGGATTGGTATTCGATACCAATTAGAAACAAAAGAAGGAAAGTCAATCCGGGATCGACCAAGACCACCAACCGACCGGTTGAGGTGTCCCAACCGATCAGTTGGTGCTTCAACCGACCGGTTCAGGTTGCGAGTTGGTTGCTTTTGTGGAAAAATCTCGAACCCTTCTACTCCTACTTTTAGTCCCATATTGCCGGGGACAGAGAACCCTGTCCCATGATCCGCCTATATATAGGGGTATTGGGGGCTTCTCAGAGTACGACTCAGTGCAGGTTGATTGCTCTGCAAAGTTGTCGTTCTCTCTGGTTTTGGTAACCGAGAGAGAGCCCGAGTAAGTGCTTCCCGCAAAGGGAGGTGCAACAAGGGAAGGACAACTACAGTTGCAATTGACAGCAGGAGAGTGTGTTGGCGACTAGTACGTCAACGGGAGGGTGCGACTCCTTCCACTTCCTTGTGGGACAAGGAGTGTGGATTTCCAGGTGGTCCGTGTGGACTACTTCAGAGGCGGGAGGTCACTGCCGCTCAGGAGGACAACTGTCATCCGACAGTCCGGTAGGAGGAGGAGTCGTCAGTCCCGGTGTGACCAGGAGCTGCACAGACACCGTCCAAGACCGGAGGTGAAGACCGCGCAAGGTGCGAGGTACTACCGCCGAGCAAGCCTCGGGACAAGGTATGATTCACAAACCATCTTTCCTATTAAATAGAGGTTGATGCGATTCCTTTTGTTCTGGATTTTGGGGAGAAAAATTTTTGTTTCCTATTAAATAGAGGTTGATCGATTTTGGTTTGTCGCCTTTATTTATTGCATGCGATGCGAATAATATCGGCTTTATACATGTCTAATCCACAAATCCCTGATATACATATATGATATGTAATATTAATGCACTCAATACGCGTCGCCCTTAAACGAGTTTTGTGGTGGATGTGTAGCATGGTTATGGCCTATAAACCCCTATATCTGTGTATGGTTGTTTGTGTGGTTTCTTGCATCTCAGTCTGCGCACCGATTCCCTTCTCTTATTCCTGATATAACTCGAAATAATTCGAGAATTATTTTCCTACCTTTGCTCCCCCCAAATGTAACTTGGGGTTTCACAGTTCAATTGTAAATAGGATAGATTTTATTTCCTGTTATGTCAAAGAACGGCGGACGGCCTGAAGACGATCACTTCAAGGAGTGAACCGATCGGTTGGTGATCCAGATGTCCGGTTCGAGGAACGAGACGAGCGGGTGGCGACCTGAGGAGATGCACGACGACCGGTGAACCGATCGGCACCGAGTACATAGGTACTTGTTAGAGAACAAGGTACCAGACAGACCCACCGTGAGAGTGACACATGGAACCATGACTTGGTAGTCACAGTCAGCTCTCACAGTGATGGTGGTGAGTGTGATTCTTAGACCTAAAATCACTACACTCAACACATGTCGTTGGGTACACTTTGACATCATCAAACGCAGTCCTGAAACATGTGTTGTTATAAAGGTGATGATTGGGTGGCTTTGACACATGGGGCTTTTGAGGGGTGAGTGATAGATATGGGATTTGTCCCTCCTGAGGGAGTTTGATATCCTTGGCCACTTGATGAGTAGGATTGAGAAAGGCATGCGCATGCACGTGTGAATCAATATGTGATATTGATGTCATACACATCTCACTCGGTCTACTCTGAGATCAAGGAAATGAATGAACATTGACAGAATGACTGTTCCATGCCTCGAGTTCATTCTGGATATCAGTGACAAAGGAATTATACATTCACTGTAACACCATTCACGGATTGTAAGGATGAAAGTTGTTCTCTAACTTTCTATTTCACTTGGGTAGAAATGATGTGTGACTAGGCACCGCTCTTTGCTTGTGAAGTCATAAGTGTTATGGACTTTCACTGCCAATGTGAAATGGACCTACAGGGTCACACACATAGGATTTAACCTGGAAGAGGAGTTTTGTCCACAAGCAATGTTTAGATTGATTACTAATACAGTTTAGTAGTTCAATTAAACACTCAATTAATCGATAGCTCAATATCATAATGTTCAAGGTGTTGGATGCATTGATTGGAGTATCGGATTGATTGAAATCGCATTTGACTGATTCTGCACAACATGCACTCCCAACCGATCGGTTCATGTGATGAACCAGTCGGCTGAGGTTGTTGAACCAGTCGGCTCAATTGTTGAACCGATCGGCTCGTACACAGAGTGAAATGAGCGGTTCAAGTGTTGAACCGATCGGTTCAACTGGTGCAACCGAGCAACTTGGGAAAGTAGGATTGGTGAGAATTTTCCTTGCGTTTCACTTGCCCAATTTGATTGGAAAAATGATTGGTATTCGATACCAATTAGAAACAAAAGAAGGAAAGTCAATCTGGGATCGACCAGGACCACCAACCGACCGGTTCACTTGTGAACCGACTGGTTGAGGTGTCCCAACCGATCGGTTGGTGCTTCAACCGACCGATTCAGGTCCCCAACCGACCGGTTCACTTGTAAACCGATCGGTTCAGGTTGCGAGTTGGTTGCTTTTGTGGAAAAATCTCGAACCCTTCTACTCCTGCTTTTAGTCCCATATTGCTGGGGACAGAGAACCCTGTCCCATGACCCGCCTATATATAGGGGTATTGGGGGCTTCTCAGAGTACAACTCAGTGCAAGTTGATTGCTCTGCAAAGTTGTCGTTCTCTCTGGTTTTGGTAACTGAGAGAGAGCCCGAGCAAGTACTTCCCACAAAGGGAGGTGCAGCAAGGGAAGGACAACTGCAGTTGCAATTGACAGCAGGAGAGTGTGTTGGCGACTAGTACGTCAACAGGAGGGTGTGACTCCTTCCACTTCCTTGTGGGATAAGGAGTGTGGAGTTCCAGGTGGTCCGTGTGGACTACTTCAGAGGCGGGAGGTCACTGCCGCTCAGGAGGACAACTGTCATCTGACAGTCTGGTAGGAGGAGAAGTCGTCAGTCCCGGTGTGACCAGAAGCTGCACAGACACCGTCCAAGACCGGAGGTGAAGACCGCGCAAGGCGTGAGGTACTGTCGCCGAGCAAGCCTCGGGACACGGTATGATTCACAAACCATATTTCCTATTATATAGAGGTTGACGCGATTCCTTTTGTTCTGGATTTTGGGGAGAAACATTTTTGTTTCCGCTGCTTCTCTGCCTCCTCTAAAACCCAACAGTAAGTGCATACATTACAGACTCAAGTACTACTATAAATATTAATTAAGTAGACTAAAGCACTGAACGTGCATACAAACACATATAGAAATCAAATGGTTCAGTAGAAATCAAATGTGAATCCATAGTTTCAGCACACATAGGGGAATTGATCTTGAGCTTATTCTTCGTCAGCAACTCATGCAATTGTATAAGGGGATTTGACACTTTCAATTGCATTAAGCACAAGCCCATATCTGAATCAAGTACAAGAACATTTTCAATTGCATTCAGATCCAAATCACATTTCCAAATGAGTCAAATTCGTCCAATAAACTTGCATAGTACAAGTACACTACATAAATTCAGCAGTGCATACATTAAGCACAATGAACCACTGAACGTGCATACATTAAATATGCAAGTACTACAAAATGATGGAACTCATAGGTGACCGAAATGATGGGAATATAATTGGTACATAATGGCTATTTAATTTCTTCAACTACTGAAGTTTTGAACAGCAGATTCTTACTAACAAAAACCAACAAAAGTACAGACATAAAGTCCCACACGGACATAGCATCCCTTTTACATCAAAGGTTCATTACACATAAAAACACAAATAGATAAAACATCGGTTACAAGACACATATTTTTCATGAGTTTTAGCATCCACTTTTACAGCCACTTGAATTCTTCATCCACTGTATCTTATTCTTCCCCAGACTCATAAATTTGATCAAGGTCATCTGCATCAGATTTATCATTGGCAACCTGCAATATACATTTCCATAACATGAGAGATAGGGATTATAAAATTCAAAGATCATGCAATATAAGATTAGAGAAACTACAAGGCTTTGTAACTTACCCCAGATCTACATGTACGACTATTGTGCCCTTTTCCATTACATGTACTGCATGTCCTTTGTCTTTTTGCTTTTAACTCAGCTTGTGGCTTAAACCTTTGTGGTTTCCTGTTTCCTTTACAATGTGATGGTGGTGGATCTCTTGCTTGCATGTCATCTTCCGCATCTTGAATTTGGAGCACACATTGACTACCTTGTGTTGGAATGTGAGTTTGAGATGATGGCATGCCTTCTCCACAAGAAGCCGTTCCCATTTCTTTTTGTAAAGACACAACGTTGGCATAAGTGTTTTCAAATAGCTCATGCACATCAAGGTAGGTGTCCTTATGTTTAGAAGATATATCAATTAACTTCATTGCCGATCTACAAAGTGAGTTGAACCTGCCCAAAGGTGTACTTCCATCAACTTCTTCACAAGTCTCTTTCACATAATGATTTGCACTTTTGGTTTTTGCTTCCCTAGTCCATCTATTCAGCACATATAGAGGTGGTATCTTATGAACTTTAAGATAAAGCATCACTTTTAGTATATGACCACATAAGATGCTAGAAAACTGAAATAGCTTGCATTCACAAAAGAATTCTTCATTATTTTGATTAACTTGTACTTTGTAGCTATTCTTTGATACAAATGCGAGTGACTCACCACCAACACATGAAATTTGATATATGGAATCTTTATGAACCTCCTCTAAATCATAGCATGAGGTCAATTTCATTTGTTCTTTGAAAGATTTAAAAACCGATCTTGTGTAGACATCCCTAGCATGTTTCTCAATGGGAGCATAAGACCATAATGATGGTTGGCCATCCTTAGTTCTGTAGTCTTCTTCATCCTCTTTGTCAAAATGGTTCTCAACCACCTTCTCATATGCTTGGACAAATTTAAACAATGGCAAATGATTGTTTACATGATCTTTGAATATTGCATTCATGCTCTCACTCCGTTGTGTTGTAGACATGTTGGCAAAAAATGTGTCTCTAAAGTATACATGTATCCATTGCTCTCTGATATTCCATAACAAGGTTAGATGTGAGTTGTCACCCAAATTGTATGATGTTATTATCTTCTTCCATCTTTATTCAAACTCATGAGCGGTGATGGGTTGATTGATGCAAGATTGAAACTCTTCACAAAACCCGACAATAGTACCATAAATCACACCCAGATGTTCACGTACCTTTCTCATTATGTGCCATTGACAACAACGGTGTACTACATTAGGAAATACAATGCGAATAGCCTTCTTCATTGCAGGATCTTGATCAGTTAAGATTGCCTTGGGGTGCTTTCCATACATAGCTTCCGGAAATGTGCGAAAAACCCATACAAATGAGTCAGCGGTCTCATCTCATAATAAAGCACAACCAAACAAAGTAGACTGTTTGTGATGATTCACCCCAATAAAAGGTGCGAATGGCATATTGTATCTATTATTCATGTAAGTTGTGTCAAATGTAACCACATCGCCAAATGTTTGATACGCCATTCTTGACCTCACATCTACCCAAAAGATATTGCATGCACAACCCTCATCATCAAATAGTACATAATAGAAGAATGCAGGGTTTTTTGCTTACTGCATTTTGAAATGCTCTAATGTGGAGGCTACATCAACACTTATGTATCTCCTCCTCAAATAAACAAGTTTATTGCTTAAATCTTTTCTTGTGAATGTGACATTATGAATTCCACCTTGTTGGCTAGCAATAAGTGACATTATTTGTGCACTAGAAATATTTTGATCATGCATCGCCTGAATCAAATCATGAACCTCAGAAGACATACGACGGTGTGACCGATGAAACCTCTTTTTAGATGGACTCTTGGTGAGATCATGGTTGTGCTCTTTGTCAAAGCTCACAACCACCCACTTTGTGTCTTCTTCTAGCTTGTCTCTCATTTGAGCCTTACATCCTATTCGATTAGAAATGACATCTTTTTTTGGGGTACCCTTATCACCATTGTCTTCCTTCTTTTTCGGTCTATATAGCCCTTCCTTGGAACACATGAATACCCTATTTGTGATTGTTTTAATTTTAGCTGAGACATAGTGATTCCCCTTCCTTATGCTAAATCCCATACGATATGCATATTGATTGTAAAATTCCTCCGCCTTATCAAGACTGCCAAATTGCAAACCTATAAAAGGTTCTAGTTCAGATTGTACTTCCACCCTTTCGACATCCACATCGGTCTCATTTTCTTCACCAAAATTTTCATTTGCATCTACTGCATGGTCATGAGCTAACCAATCTATTCCCGCCATACCATCAACATCATGAGAAAAATCCATATCTACACATAAAACACATAATCACCCCCTTGTTTGTATTTAGGAAAATGAAACCATATTATTAAATTAAAACAAAATCTAACCATGTACAGATTGTTGTGTGGTGCTAGTGCCTTCCATATCAGACCAAACAGGGATATAACAGTCCATATCTATTAAGGGCAAAAAAAGATTATAACAGTCAATATCTATTATTATGTACAATACAACTGAAGATATGCATATTATTATGTTTCCTAAAGGCCTAGTCCATCTATATGGTGAATGCAGGAGACAATAAAGGTGGAAGAACAGATCCAAGACCGGACCACAAATGATTCCAAAGGGCTAGACCACCTATTTTTGATTCAATATGCTTGGAATACCCACGAATTATGTATCTAGGTCTTTACCGGAGATGATACTAATTGTGCAATTTGACAATAATCATGCAGACCCAAGACTGGATCATAAGTGTTTACCAGAGATGATACGCTGGCGTCCGTAGCGTGGCGTCGTCGTTGGCAGCAAGGTCGCACAGCCACTACGCGTCGAGGTCCAGGTCACTGGTTCCTCACCGGAGCAGCAAGGCCGCCAAGTAGGTCGCCGGAGCAGTAAGGTCGCCAAGTAAGGTGCTGAACCCCAGGCCACCGTTGGCCAAGCAGGTCGCCGCCGCTCGTCACTGCTGAATCTCCGGCCGCCGTTCGCCAAGGAGATCGCCAACCAAGCAGGGAGAGCGAGCGGGGGGGAGATATAATACTGTCAACTCCGGCCGAGAGCAACTGCAACCAGAGATCCAGCAACCCTCGGCCCTCGACACTGGGGTAGGAACCACCACTGTCTGAAGGAGGAGGGCTGGGGGAGGGCGCTGACGTTCGTAGCGTGGCGTCGTCGTCGGAAGCAAGGTCGCACAACCACTACGCGTCGAGGTCCAGGTCACTGGTTCCTCACCGGAGCAGCAAGGCGCCAAGTAGGTCGCCGGAGCAGTATGGTCGCCAAGTAAGGTGCTGAACCCCAGGCCGCCGTTGCCCATGCAGGTCGCCGCCGTTGGCCAAGCAGGTCGCCGCCGCTTGTCACTGCTGAATCTCCGTCGCCGTTCGCCAAGGAGATCGCAGGGAGAGCGAGCGGGGGGAGAGAGATGAGCGGGGGGAGAGAGAAGGCAGGGGAGAGAGAAGGCGCAGGCGTAGGGAACGAGGGACACAGGGACACTGGGTGGGGTCTGCGCTTGCAATTCTTGCTTTAGTGGGTGGAAATACTCCCAGCCGCAGATCAAAAATTGGACAGATCCAAGGGCACAAAACTTCATTGTATCCCAGCCCCAATACACTTAAGTGTATCCTAGCCTAACTCTCTCTCTCTCTCTATATATATATATATTAGCATTCACATACACACACTATTTGAATTTTTATATTTCTATACTTATAAATATTATTTCATTCATGTATATTAATATAGTAATTCATTCATGCATATAGATATTTTATAGAATGATATATAATCATGTGATCAGTTATGTATACATTAATAAGATATATAAGTAACTAATCCAATAATGTAACATAGAGACAAGTATATTGATGCATTCATATTTATAAATCTAAATATATGGATCCATCTATATTTATGAATACAAAAAATAAAAAAAGATTGCTAAGATATTTGTATTCATTATATTTACATAAGTACAATATCTAAATAGTATATGCACAAATAATTTTTATATTGATATATAAATTATTTGAAATATTAATATTACATTTTACTTATCGGATTTTGATTATATTTTAGAATTGAAATTTGTAAAAATTATATCAAATATTATTATATCCGATTTGTAGATAATTATATATATGATTTATAACATTTTACTTATTAAATTTTGATTATATTTTAGAACTGAAAGATGTAAAACTTATATCAATTATTATTATCTCTTATTCATAGATAATTATATATATGATAAATTTATATAAATAACTGTAGATATGTAATATTGATATATAAAACTATAAAAATACAATATAATTAACAAATTATGTATATGTCACACATATATTATATTATTTAAATATCATTTTATGTTAGTATCAAATAATATAAATAAATCTAAATAATATATTTTCATTAAACTATATACACGTGACAAAAATCTTATATTAATTAAGAATATATATGTATTACATGGTATCATACTATCAAAAAAATAAAAAAGCTAGTAAGCAGTCGTGCCACATGGCAGCCTCTGGATGAAGTCGGCGGCTCAGTTTTAATTGGATGATGACTAGAGTAGGCGCCGAAAGGAATGTCGTCTCCACTCTCTATCTTCTTTCTAAATCGTCTATTATTGTAAATTTATTCAAAACTCGTCTATATTGGTGAATAATTTGGTCAAACACGTTCATTTTGATTTTTTTTCGAAGATTCAGAGACTTGAAAGGGACCTGAGAGGCCCTGTGAGGGTAGCAGAAGGCGTTGGTTGGCGTAGAGGTGTATCTAGTACCGCCTAACCCAGCCACGATCAAGGAGCTAGCCGAGGTTAGGGACCTGGTATGGAGCATCATTGTTCATATGAAGACCTAACAGGAGTGCAATATGGCCTAGCGTTCCTCCAAGATGTTTCTGGCGGTTGTGGGGACATTGACAGAAGTCCACAGGGTCTCAGGCTCGAGGCTACAGGGGTTGCGCTTCCCCATTCCTTGTCCACTGCGGCGGCGGAACCATCCCAATTCCGTGCCTCGGGTCCCGCCGATACACACCTGGGGCTACAAACTCCCTGTTGGATGGCTGGGATGAGCTCGCCAGGCCCTTGTGAATCCCTTTTCAAGTCTTGGAAGAGATTGAGGAGAAAGGGGACCACTTTTCCCCCTCATCTTCACCACGGCGGCAGAAGCCAGCGATGTGATCGGGAGGCGAAGCCCCAACGTAGCACCAGTAACGCCGTGTTGGAGCTTCATTAGCGACGAATCTGCACCATGGCTCATCCCCAACCACGGAGTCTTGGAGCAGTATCCTTTCCTCGTCGGAGCTCATGGCCATGGTGACGCCGCTGGTAGAAGGACTCGCGCAGAGTCGAGGACAAAACAGACGAGGAGGTTCGAGGTTGGCCAATCCAGCCGGCTAACACGTTGAACCGGACTGGTTCAATCCAGCGTCAGAGAGGGCCTCTTACATTGAAAGCGTGGCCCGATACACGATTGACACCCCCAGACCGGTGGGGCCCTGCTGCAAGGTAAATATGTTTGATTTTTAGAAAAAAGACCTTTTCTTAGAAAATGGCCTAAAATAGCTCCATTTCCCTATAAATCCCCCCAAAATACTCCTAGACTCGAGAAAAAAATCCTCTACATTACTAGACTCCTTTATAGGGTTCATTAAATGAAATAAATAGTATCCGGGTGATATTAATTCTCACAAAATTGTGAACTCTAATCTAGGGTTTATTGATCTATGTTAGGCCTTTTCTCATTAATGCATAAATTACATGTTTTAACCCCATTTTAATTCGAGAAAATATACCAAGCATCAGAAAAATATGAAAATTGAGCCACGATCTAATCATAATATCTGGATCAGTATAAATTACCAGAGACATGTTTTAGATCAGTAATACCTAGGTTTGGCCTAAATCCTAATTTGGACCTAAAAATGCTAAGGATATGATGTACATATATTAATGATGGTTAATTTATATTAATCAGGTGATGACCAGATTATCTAGATGATCATGAATATGTAAGGAATCTCTGAACTCAGGTACGTGGATATAAGTATAAGACTAGTTTTGTTGGATGATCTATTTATGAGTAACTGCTTGCATGTAGTTGTATTATCTTGATTGGATGTATATCTACAAATATAGTCCTTTTTCCGCCTTGAATATTAAGATCACTAAGGAAAGAAAAAGGAATGTAGTTACTAATGGTTCATTAATCTTCCTATTAGAGAGGGAAAGTATTAATGATGACCAGCACATCCCTAATGGTACAAGGTACGCGGGGATAGGGCCCAATAATATATGTTTGTGCTAAGTCCACCATAGTAATACATCTCCATTGAAACATGATTAATAATTTGGGTTTACCTGTTTTCCTCCATAAATAATGCTTTCATTTTCTTTCTTCTTTTTTAAGTATTTTAAATATGCCAGCATAGTATAGTATCTTTCAACAACGTACCAACTTTATGTTGATTCGCCTATTTCACGTATTTTCTAGGTTTAGAGCTAGCATGGGAGAAAAGATAGGAAGTGAGAAATGTTTAGGTTGTACTTATTGTCTAAGATCTCATTAGCATACATTTTCATACCGTGTAAAATCTTCTTTCAATATGTAATTGTAATTCATGTTGTAATAAGTAATCTTGTAATAATATACATGTTGAATGTTGAGAAATGTTATGGTATATGCATTTATAGTTGAATGTTCATGTATGTGTATGTCTCTTCTGCATCGCTCTCTGATGCGATTAGCTAACATTTTCGGATTTGTCCTCTCGTGCCTTCTAAGTCTGAGACAGCAGAATCTGGCGGAGTTACAGACCCAATATTCAAAAGGTCATAGATTGGACTAGGATGGTTTGATTGAGGCTACTTTTGTGTCGTTAGGTTCTAAATTACAAGCTCCACAACATTAGATACATTAGGTAGCAAGGTGATCATTGTAATGAGGTTCATTCCAAAAGTAAAAGCACGATGCACTAAAGTTATAGGAACATAGGTCAATATTGATTTTAATGGCACACATTGGGACATAAGAGCAATGTGACTACAATTAGGCATAAAATAACTCAAACCATGTTGTTGAACTCAAATTTGAGTGATGTGAGTCAAGAGAGAGCATAGAGGCAGAGAGAGAGAGAAAGGACCAACTTATCACAACCTCCCCACTTTAAAAGGAACTTTGTCCCTAAAATTACATCAATCAATAAATTGAGACTGAGATCTTATATTCCATATCATAATCAATTCGTATTCTTTCAACATATATCTCAAATTCAAGCAATCTAACATCATTGTCAGCACATAGCCACATAGATCATAAGTTTGTGAAGATAATCAAATAGATCAAAATGAGAGATTATCCTATGAATCACAAATTTGTAGACATCACCTTCTAGGTTAAATGAATAGAGATCTTCCATCAATAGAACAACGTGACTTTCAATGCCAATATTTTAGGGTTCTAGTTTCTACATTGGCGTACGGGGTCATACATCTAATATGGGGGCTTCACATTTTAATAATTAGAGATAAACATCATATTTCAATATCGAGTTTTAGCGATGAAATCAATGGAAGGTCCCATCCTAGTACATATTAGAGCTCATCTTTAAGTCATAAATCAAGCAATTCAACATAATCATAATTTCAAATTTCAAGATTTGGGAAAATGAAAGTCATCAGTCTTATATCAAAGGTAATCTCATCATACAAATAGAGTGATCATAGGAGTCAAATCAAAACAAGACCAATATTGATGAGTCAATATTTCATGAATAAATATAGAGAGTCAAAGTTTGGACATAAAGGTCATTGGTTCAAACATTTTTAAGCTAGGGTTTAGATTCCTAACTAGACCATAGGTGTGATCATTCATCCCCAGACGACATTAGAGCAACATTCAAGCAATATTTGAGAAACTTTTATATATATAGATATCAAGTTCATTATTATGGTGGCCAAGATTGATGAATTATCTATACCTAGGTCTTTCTAGAATGTCAAACACAAGTTGTAGTCAACATCATCATATTTCAAGATCATTATTAAATATAGATTCAAGAGTGGCTATCATTATCATCATAGATCTGACCAAATAGGGACTTAGGACAAGAAATCAAATTTTTTTAGAAGGGGCTACCTTTTCAAGACTCTAAATAATAATCAAGGTAAATATTTGGATTCAATCACAGAAGGACTGTTACCTAGGTTAGGGGAGTCATAAGTCAAATACCACCCTAATTTAGTACATTAGTTTGCATTCGTCATTGGCCATCAAGCATACAAACATTGGGAGAGTATCAACTATAAAATTGTGTTTCATGAGATCAAGAATCAATATCATAATAGGGGAACCATGTTATAAGATTTATAAATATTAAGTCTTAATTGCATTCCCTTCCTTTCAAGATCAAGGTAAGGGTATATTTTGGAAAGTGAGAGATCAAGTTGGAAACTCCAAGAGTTAAAGAAGAGTAGGGAGAGATTGAGATCCATCTCCATCATATAATCAATAAGGAAATTCCTTTTTTAGCGAGGTCTTTCATCGTGATCTAGGGGTGCAAAGACATAGCCATATCAAGTATGAGCATGATGCATATAAATAGGGAGATATTTTCTTGATTTTGTTGAAGGTTTGTTCAAAATAGGGGCAACATAGGTTTAAATCAATAGGGACCTATTCAACCATGAGGTACAACAAATGAGTTACCCTTATTTTATCATATGGATCCTTATCATTTACCTCAAATGTAGAAGCACATGTGTCATATTGAGTAAAATTGAGTTTGCATTATCTAAGGTTTTGCATACAAGTACATTACTTTCAAGAGTGTTTTCATTATAATACTATGATTTTTAGTTTAAGATTAGATCATGCAATTATCATCCTAATCAAATTTCATGACTTCAAATTGATTTTCGTTTTCCTCTGCATAAGATACCCATAATTGAGGTCATGTGACTATTAGTCTTGAGAGATGAATTATATGAGGAGATGAGAAAAATAATTAATAATCATCTACTTGGGTGGCTTAGGTAGTCTTTCAAGAAGAGATGAGTTCTATTAAACTCTCCAAGATTTAAGGGAAGAAGCCTAATTCAATTATGAATGCACTTTAGGTAGGTAGGTGTGTAGAGGAACCTTAGCCACCACACTAGTTGGATAGGAGGTGATTAATAGCCATAATCTCCATGTTTAGCACCATGCACATCAGTGTTCTGAGATGCGGTATGCGGTATGCGTTCGGTCAGGGTACCACATAGAGTATATGCGGAATGCGGGAGCATAAGCGGGGCATATGCGTTTTTGGATTTTTTTTTATAAATTCGAAATTTATACAAATATTTTGATTACAAAATATAATTATATTTATAAATTTTATAGATTCTAGATGCACAAACTAATACCCAAGATATACCAATTACCAACAAATCATCATATCATGGAAGAAGAAACACAGTTTTCTTGTCACTTAAGTGAAAAACAAACAAAATGATAATAGTGACAGTAGACACAAAATATTACGTGCCTAAAACATAGCAAGAGTAGCATCTAAATAGCTAATAGTCTCAAAATACATCACTACATCCTTATGATATGAAATGAGTCTAATCATAATAGTCTTCATCATCTGGGAGATAAGTAGGCTCCCCATCATCAGTAGACCCATCATCCGGAAGCTCATCTTCATTGATTGCATGCAATGATGTAGCAGGGGCAGTCCCTGTGGCACGTGATTGTGCACGAGTAACTCGAGGTTGCAATATATCATCCACTCCTGCTGCCTCTGCTACATTGCCCCATGTGAGATCATCTCCAGGAAAGACCTCATCATCTGCAGCGCTACTATCACCCGCTATAAACTCCATAGCATGTTGGCTATCAACTGTGAGAAGGGGATCCTTATTCTTCCTTGCCCGTTGTGCTTGCAACTTGGCATTGAACCTAACATATACCAAGTCATTTAGCTTCTTCACCTCAAGCTTGTTTCTCTTCTTGGTGTGAATCTGCCATTTCAAGATAGATATGTTTTAATAGAAATCCTACATGTACATTAATCAAACAAATTGTGTCATATTTTACCCCCTCAAAAGTACTCCAATTCCTCTCACAGCCAGATGCTGAAGAAGTCAAATTAAGGATTTTCATTTCCATTTCCTGCAAGTGTGGTGCATCTCCTCCATGTACACGCCACCAATTGGCTGCAAGCAATTAATTACATTTAGTACTTAACTATGTGAAAAGTAATTTGTGTTAAAACATAAGAGTTTCATTTCTATAATACCTGGTCTATATTCATCATTACTGATAACGCATTGCCTCAATGCCAATGCGGTACCAAATGAGCCAGTCTTCATTACGTAGGCAACCAACTCTTTCCTTGTAATTAGGTCTTGAATCTCAATGTCAGGAAAGAAAACATCAATGCATTTGATCAACCCAGTCATCAATAGAGGATTCCTTTCAATTTCAGCTTGATCCTTGTATAAATAATAAGGATTGAGGTAGTAGGCAGCCACATGAAGAAAGCTATTCAATCTGTCTTTGGATTTCAAGTTAATGGCATTGATGAATGGCCTATAAAGGACTTCAACCCCTCTGAAGATTGCCATGATATCTTTTTTGGCAGCTTCTAGCTCACCATACACAAAGCCTAGAGAAGGCTTTTTGTCACCATCAACAATCCTCAATAGATGGACCAAAGGAGAGCAAACTTTCACAGCTAAAGAAACTTGGTTCCAAAAAGTTGGAGCTAACACTGTGGCTTGAGTTGTGTCACCTGGTTTTGTCTTTGACCACCTGCTTTGGCTCCATTCATCAGAAGAAAACATCAACCTCAACTTGTCCTTCTTATCAAGAAGGCTAGAAAGTGTGAGGTAAGCAGTAGCAAACCTGGTCACACCAGGTCTCAAAATCTCCCCCTTATTAGTAAATTTGCGCATTAAGCTCAATGTCTTAGTGTGGGAATAGATGAATGTGACTAGTTGCCTTCCCTTTTGGATAGCAGTCTTGATTCTCTGCTCTTTCCCAAACTCCTCAAGAATAAGATCAATCACATGAGAAGCACAAGAAGACCAAATAATGTGAGGGTATTTGGCCCCTAATAACCTCCCAGCCAATACATTTTCAGAGGCATTGTCAGTAACAATTTGGAGGACATTCTCTGCTCCAACTTCTTGAATGCACCCATCAAGAAAGTTCATAACATACTCTTCTGTGTGTGAATCAGCTGAGGCGTCTATAGCTTTGAGAAAACATGAGCCTAACTCACAATTCAACAAAATATTCATCAAGCTCCTTCTTCTTCTATCACTCCAGGCATCTGTCATGATAGTGCACCCATATCTCTTCCACATGTCTCTATGTGGTTGGAGATCTATCGTAGTTTGATCAACCTCTATCTTCAACAAAGTCTCACTCACCTCATGATATGTGGGAGGCTTGTAATTCTTGCCATATTGCCCAACATCTTGGCACATAGCAAGGAAGTCATTGTTGCATATTGCATTGAAGGCTATGCCAGAGCGATAGACCCATCTAGCAACATATTGGTTCACTCTTTCTCTCTGCTTTTTGTCCATTGCCTCCTTTATTCCCACCTGGCGCATCAACAAGTCTGAAGCATGAGAAGAAGAGCGGTCAAGTGCGGAGGAGTTGTCAAGTTGTTCTTCAATAGCATGTTCTTTGCCCATGGTGACATTGACTTCATCACGGGTGGATGACACCCCTTTTGCCTTTTCAGCCTTTTTCTTTCTTATCTCTTCTAAATTCTGCCTGATCTCCTGTTTTATATCATTATCAACAAGACGGCATGGGGCCACATTGCCCTTGACTTGTGCTAGGTGTTGTTTCAATCGATTCACTCCCCCTTTGATGTCTTTCTCACACAAGCCACAAATAACCCAATTAGTGTTGAATTTGTCTTTCTGAAACCCGTACTTCCATGCCGGATCAGTGGAACCGATTGGAACGTAACGAGATTGAGGGGTTTCTTCAGACTGGGTATTTGTAAGGCCTGCAGCTGAACCACCACTCTCCATCTACCCTAAATAAAATTAAACAAAGCAAGATCTAACAGTAAGACACTAGAACAAACTGGACGCCATAACAATACAGAAAGAGCAATCACAACAAGTTAATACTTAGCAGTAAAATCTAACAGTAAGCAAACACACTACCATAAAAACAAATAGTTAATACTTAGCATTAAAATCAAATGTGAAGAGCATAAAAAATGAAAACAAGATGTCAAACTAATATGAAGTACAATTAACAATAAATAGAGAAGAAATTTAGGTGAAGAAGAGAATGGAATTTAGAAACAAGAAATATATTACAAGTTGTTGCAACTTGTTTGGGAGGGATGAGTAAGATTGAAGGGAGATAAATTTGAGGACAGAGGGGGCAGAATTTCAATCAAAAGAAGTGGAGAAGGGTTTCCTACCTATTGTCTGCTCCCTGCTCACCAGAGAAACGGCTTGTCTAGAATCTGAGATGTTGGCAATTGGAGAAATAAAAGCTAACAAAAATAGGAAAAAGGGAAGGGATCAGATACATGTAAATAAAGAAGAGGAGAAGAAGGTTTGGATGACATGAGGAGGTATCGTGGGAAAGCATGAAGAAAGGGAAAGAAAGGCATACCTGGAACTTTCTGGAGTGGTGGCCGCTGCTCCTTCTGCCGTGGTTGGCGCCGCTGCTCCTTGTAGGGGTTAGCGCCGCTGCTCCTTGTAGGGGTTAGCGTCGCTGCTCCTTGTAGGGGCTAGCGCCGCCGCTGCTCCTTGCAGGGAGACGTCACCGTGATGCTGCCGTTGCGAGAAGACAGTCGTAGCCGCCGTCGCGAGAAGAAGCCAGTAGTATTCGCCGTCGTGAGAAGAAGACGCCCTATCTTCGTACGCCGGCGAGGTTGCAGGATTCGCAGCCCTAGCCTCACACGAGAGTGAGAGACGGGGTCGGGGTAATCGTGCGAGAGTGAGTGGGGGTCGGGGTGGGGGGTCAGGGTGTCGGGTGACTCGGGTCATTTGTCTTTATTTTTTTTTCAATTGGGCCGCTATTTGAAATGCGCTGCATAGTCGGCCGCATAAATGGGCCGCATGCCGCATATTCCGTGCAAGCCCAAAATGAGGACCGCCTACCTATATGCGCAGCGGATGAGGGACCGATCCGCATAAGCGGCCGCATATGCGGCCGCATGAGCCGCATTTCAAAACACTGATGCACATTGCCTTAGTCTCACCATTATGGATTTCCATTCTCCCTAAGTTCATATGATGTGTTATTCCTTACTCATATATAGAGGCTTGTATGTATGGTTTTGATGCCATTTTTCACGAAACTATTTGTTACCCTTATCCTATACCCACTGACTATGAGTCAGAGTAAGTAGGTTTGAATGCTTGTCTATATAATGGAACAAATATTTCACACATGAAATATATATCAATAGAAACAATATCAAGAGGTAAGAATATATATATAGATATAGAGTACATGTACCCAATTCTATTTCAAGTTTATCTTATTGGTGTTTCATTTCCTAGAGTAGTTGAAATTGATCTTCATTTAGCATCTAAAAGTATGATAAAAAGATATTAATGCTAAAGCATTAAGTATGTTACAAAATGGCATGTAAACATAGTTTAAGAGTATAATAAAGTTGCTTGTCTAGAAACATATAACAAGGAATAAGATGGAACGAGGTTAGAAAATGTAAATGACACTCTTTTATACAAACCATATTTCAGGTTTTGTTTCCATTATATAAACATCAATATTAGGCATTGACCATCTTCCAAGGGAAGGACCCGTGAGTGGAATTTGAGGCTCGAAGCCTAATGTCACCATGTTTATATGTGAGGGGCCTCAAGAAAATACTCAACAAGCTAACCATGTTTCATTCATGCCTTGTGCCCTTACTTTGAGAATTCAGGCAAGTACACAATGGTTATATAGTGGATCTTTGGATTTTGTTCCATGTGTGTCAACATGAAAGTATTATTCATAGTAACAATAGCTCAATGAAGTAACTAAGTAGCCAAGTGTTCATACGAGCATGCATACAAACAACCCATATCGTAGTAGGGTCAAGAGATTAAGTGTTCCTTGTGAGTAATGACACTACTGCAGAATAGGCCTTTGGCGTCGGTCATTTAACACCCTTTGGCGACGGTATTCAAGCGACGCCTATGTGGGCACCGCTAAAGGTCGAACTCTTCGGCGTCGGTTTTCTAACTGACGCCTATATGACCTATAGGCGTCAGTTATATATAGTTGGCCGACGTCTATAGGGTTGGTGCCACAAAAAAGGCACCACCTAGGACACTTTCTGCGTCGATTAACAACTGAACCACCGACGCCATAAGCCCAGAAGACACGGAGAAGCACGGCCGTGCTTCGCTGCACGACCGTGTTTAGTACTATAGGTGTCGGTTGTATACAAATAAGCGATGCCTTTTCCACCACGGCTGTGCTTTCCTGCACGGTCGGGTTGTTTGTCATCTTAGGCGTCGATTTTTATAAAATAACTGACGCTATAGGCCTTTGATGACAGTGTTTTATAAATAACCGACGCCTATACTTTAATTTTTTTTTATTATCAGTTTGCAGGCCTGCTGTGGCTGGTCAGCAGGATGAGAACCTGCAGTTCAGTTTTCTGAATTGCAGGTTTACGACATCCATTGATATCAGCCTACAAACAGGCCACAAACCTGCAAAATCAACAAATATTTTTTCACACAAGTAGATACATTCAGACATCAATTCAATTCTCACATTCACACATGTAGAAACATTTAAATACATGTATAAATATTCATAAATATTCATTTACAAAATATCATTTAGGATCGCTATCAGCATCCCAATTATATCTTACAATCACCACTGCTTGTATGGCTTTTACCCAATCTTCTCTTACTTCATTTAATGATTCCATCGTATATGGAGCATGTACATTTTTTAAGCGTTTACCTATAGTGTGGTCGATTTTAAACGCCTGCAAAGAGAATGATGTATATATATAAGTAATAATATAAAAATAAGATTGATATATTTCATACTAACTAATGAGACTATATATAATACCTCATGTATGGTATTAATATCCAATGCGGCATGTCGGATAATCATCTGCATAAATTGCATCACATAGTATGTGCATGCCTAGCCGTTGTCTTGTGTAGCACACTATAAATTGAAACATACAAAATATTAAAAAATACAACTAAGTACAGTTCACATAAATAATATATACATTAGAGTCGGGAACTTACTTTTACATTCTCCCAAATTATTGGCTGGTTCTTTCTCCTTGGGACATTTCCTCCAGCATTTTTGAATGCATCTAAACCCCTACATGTTAATGTAACACAGTAAATTGCATAATTAAATAGTAATGTAATAACAGATGTTAACGGATATAAAAATGAAATATTTCTCACCAGAATAATGGCATTCTCAATGTGTGTCCAATTTTAGTGTTCAATGTACTTCCCGTAGGATCTAGATAATAAACAGTGAACGTCCCGGGGACAATAACTAGTAACTCCCAATGTCTACTGCTAGAGGTAAAAAAGTTAAAAATTAATAACTCAAAATGCACAATAAAAATGGAATTTTCTTAAGTCCAAATTATAAATAAAGTAAACTTACTTGACATTGAATGGAGCTATTATTATCATCTTCTTTTGCTGACCAAAAATTGTAAAAGCATCTATACAGTATTATTGAACACTATCAGGGTCTTTAGCTACCATACTAATCAATGATGGAATCAAAAATCCCACATGATCAAACGTAAATTGTTTGCATTGATCTTCGACTAAGTAGCTGCAAAACATGTATTACGTATGCATTAATATATAAGAAACCAGATCACCGGATCTTACATAAGGTATATGGATGTATAAACAAGATCTCACCTTATCCATGTCTCTATCATTGATGTATTCAACCAAGCATACATAAACAGCTCAATAATATCTTGTATAAATAAAGAGCTATCATATGATTGACCTGCATAATCTGCTTCTAAAGAAACAACTATAGGGCAATGTATATTATGTGCCCGTAGCCAACATGCCATTCCCCTACAAGCAGGACCTAACGGGTATTTTAGGTCAGTTGGAACCCAACTTGGTAATGCAGGAAGTGGAGGTGGAGGCCTAGGTGCTCCGGGTGTCTTCTTTTTAACATGTATATATAATTTCAGATCAGTTGACCTCATATATACACATTAACAACCTAAAGTAATGTGAATTTATCTTATAATTTCAGTAGTGTAGACGACATCTGCTTTGGGCCACAATATCACCCCACCTTCTGCCTCACCAAGTGTATCAATATCTGGGTGGGCATATGGCAATGCAGCTTCCCTCCAATCGGGTAATACACATATCGGGCTCACACGAACGTAGCCCTGCGGCAGTGGAGTCCCATGAAACGTTGCCCCAGGAAGGGACGGGTAAGCCCACGCCTCTGCAACAACATAGTCTTGCATTCTTAAGCGGCATGGCTTCAATGCCTACAAATTTACGTAAAGAATGTTATACATATATACATATCATCTTGAAAACATATCATCTTGAAAAGACTAGCTACAATGTCATAAACAATACTACTTACAGGAGACGTGCTAGGCAATGGGTCTCCAGGATTACTCGCAGTCTGTGCATCAGGAGAAGAGTGGGTCGTCATAGGCTGATTTCCTCACCAGTGTTGACTTTCAAGTTGTTACCGCAATGCCTACATGGACAGTAGAACCTATCTGTAGGTTTTTTCCTATGTTCCTCGGTAAATCTAATAAACTGATCAAGACCAGATATAAACTCTGGGGTGCAACGATTACGAATGGACATCCATGATCTATCCATTCTATGATCAAAGAGAAAACAAGTATATATTAGGAAACAAGTATATATTAGGAAAAGATTAGGGTATACACTTACATCATAAGTGTATAATGTGATGTCATTATTATATATAATAAATGTGTACCACCTATCCCATCCTTGAACACCTAATCTCACTAGTAAGTGTATAATGTGTATTGGGTTTTCAAGAAAATTTTGACAGCATTTCCCCGCTGTTCTCTAAGTACATATGTACTTAGAGAACAAACGGGGAAATGCTACCGAAATTTTCTCGAAAACCCAATACACATTATATACTTACATCCTAAGTGAGATTAGGTGTTCAAGAACAGTCCCAAACCGGGGACTATCCAAGATTTACTCCTAATGAGTCAATCTTGGACGGGTTTCTAGGCCAACAAACACAATAATAGATATCTACAATGAAGCCGGACTCCATACAAACAATATATAATTTAGTGATTGTTCATTCTAATTTATACCAATGTACAAGTAATATAAAGAACAATGATTGTTCACTTTCTAGGCGAACAAACACATGTGATGTCATTCTTATATATAATAAATGTGTACCACCTATCCCATCCTTGAACACCTAATCTCACTAGTAAGTGTATAATGTGTATTTGGTTTTCAAGAAAATTTCGGCAGCATTTCCCCACTGTTCTCTAAGTACATATGTACTTAGAGAACAAACGGGGAAATGCTACCGAAATTTTCTCAAAAACCCAATACACATTATACACTTACATCCTAAGTGAGATTAGGTGTTCAAGAACAGTCCCAAACCGGGGACTATCCAAGATTTACTCCTAATGAGTCAATCTTGGACGAGTTTCTAGGCCAACAAACACAATAATAGATATGTACATGTTAGGGTTTCATCACAATTGATGTTAGGGTTTCATCAATGTTAGGGTTTAATCAAATCAAATTAGGATGCTAGAATGGACAAGTTTAAATAAAATTAGGGTTTAAATCAAATCAAACACGGCCGTGGCTGTGTTGGCCTACCACGGCCGTGCTGGGCAGCACGGCCGTGGTAGGCCATTCTTCTCAGTTCTCAGTGAAAGAAGTAGAACACTAACTAGTCTTAGGTTTTGAAGTCAGAGCAGCAAGCAGAGCAGAGCAGCGGGCGGTAAGGAAGAAGACAAGGAAGAAGGTGCTACGGCTAATACCTTGTGAGCAGCGAAGGCAAGGAAGAAGACAACGCCGTAGTAGGGCGTGAGCAGGGAGGAAGGAGCGGGCGGCGGCGGCGCAAGAAGGAAGGCGACGGGCGGCAGCGGCGACGCAGAGCAGTAGCAGGGATCGTCGGCGGCGAGCGAGAAGCAGCATGCACCAGGCACCAAGCGGCGATTTTGGGAGAGCGGCGACGAGCAGCGCACAGGAGAATCGATGAAACAGGAAGAAAGGGGGAAGAGTCGGTGATCATGCCTCTATTAAGTTGGTCAACGGAGTCGGTTATCTACGACAACCGACGCCTATTATCTTCAGCGTCGGTTGATCGTAAAAAACCGACGTCCAATTAGACAATCTTTACCCCAAATTAATTGGCGAGAACTATTATCAGCGTCGGTTATCCAAGGATAACCGACACCAAAAGTGGAACTTTTCGTGCAAAATTTCATTTTACATAGGCGTCGATGAATCGTTAAACAACCGACGCTGTATGTGACCCAAATTTTTTTCGCTCGAAATTTGGATTTCACGGGCGCCTTTAGGCGTCGCTTGGTTGTACTCAGCCGACGCTGAATACAAAGTGGTACCCGTGTCTGGCTGGTCTTCGAATATAGACGTCGATTTGCATAAATAACTGACGCCTAATATTATAGGCGTCGGTTGTCCGAAATAACCGACGCCCAGAAAAGCGACACTGAACGCTATTTCTGTAGTAGTGTGAGCAAGCTATACATCCATGAGTAAGATTCCTAGACAAGATCCAACCCAAAAGGGACCTATGATAAAAAAATACATAATATCATGTCTTAGATTAGTAGTGTTTTATGAGATATTCATCATATATGCCATGTAATTGTTTCCCCTACGCCTAGTTTTCTTCACTTAGTTTATTCTTAGATCAAAGGTTCCAAACAAGCATGCAGATATTAAACACTAACCAAATATCAACACTATGTCCTAGGTCTAGGTGAACCATCCACATTATGGGTGATACAACATAAAAATAAACTCTTAAATGGGAATAGGAGGCATGACATTTATGTTATATCAAGTTCCTACAATAGTGTCACATTCCCAAGTCTTAGGAGCATTAAGTAGATTGAGTTGGGATTTTATAACTACAAATATGGTAAAGCTACTAATTTGAATTTTTAATATATCATGGGTAACATTAGAGCATCATTCTAGAAAGATTAGAGTCTCAATCAACAGTATGCATTTAGACCGTGATACATGTCAAAAGTATTCATGAGTGCAAAATAATCTTTTACATGGAATTTAGTGTCGCAAGACATTATAGGGATTGATTTGGAGGTGAACATAGTGATTTACACATTAAGGATCCACTATATCACAAGGATTAAAGATCCAATCCTATAAGTACTTAATATCACCTTTTAGGGCATACTAGTGGACAAAGATAGGTCTTTATGTCATTATGAGTCTCTTATAGAAAAAAGGAATGATATCATAGTTCAATAGGTCACACAAAAACAAACCGTTTACTATTTCTAAAGTGATATAGTCATATGATAATCAAAATAGGCCAAAGATTCCATCTTGATTAGGAAATATCATACATGTACATAAAAGGGGTTACTTTTAGGTCAAGATAGACATTAGAGGTACATCAAGAAGATTCAAGACATTACTCAAGTCCAACATATATTGAATTACTAATTTAGAGATTCCATCATGTTTTGGGACACAAAATATCAAGATCAAGTACTTAATAGCATTAATTGTGTTCAAAAGCTTCAAAGAAAGCATTTTTGGGTATACAGTAGAACTACAGTATATTTGGGTTCTAAATATAGTCTCGATGGATAGATCTCATTAAGAGGATTAAAGCTCATATATTATATTCCATATTTAGAAAAAGGATGAATGAGTTATGATTTTTCAAAAATATATATGTCAAAATTGTATAGGAAGAGGGGGCATTACATGGTATATTTGGTGATGTAGAAGTTGACCTGGGACACTATATGATGATCCAATAGACGCATGGTGCCTCTCACTCGTGTTCCCAGCAAGCGGTCTCCTAGGGCCACATGTCATGCACCCATAGGCAGACGTGCTATGCCCTTGGTGTTGCCGACCACTTTTGATTGGTCTAGTAGTAGACACAGGGAGCTCGTAGGCCACTTTCCATAGCTCCAGGTCACTGGCTGTCACCATTGTCGCCCATGATCATCCTTTAGCTGTCTAGTCATTGTTTGTGTGATGTGGATCTACTCCACATGAGTTTCTCATTTGAGCAGTAGAAAGAAGGATGAAGGACCCTCACATCCAGGTTGAGAAAGGACCACACAGCCCCAATGGGTTAGTACAAGGACTATGGTGGCCTCATATGAGGCTAGTAAGGCTACAAGAAGCGAAACCCAAACCCCAGCTTGGATGGCACCTAGGGTTGATGGAGGAAGAGGGATCTTGGGCTGAAGTAGCTCAGAATCAAGGCGAAAATAACAAGAGTGAAGAAACTATGTGATTTGATCCTTTAGTTTGGCAAAAGGATCAAGAAATTAGTGTGATTGGGTAAAACAAAGCAAAGTTAGGTCTTTGTGGTGCCATTTGTATTGGCTCTAGTATGGATGTAGGATAAGACATCCCAATCGTTGGATCATTGGGGTCAATCCATGGACACATATCCAATGGTCATGGTCGATCCAAGCGAACACAAGGCAAGGATAGGGGGTGCCCATTGCAATTGGGTCATGCACCAACATATGGCCCAATTAGGTTCAAAAATTCACAAGTTTGATTAGTTAGCATATGATTTGACCCAATATTTAAAGGGTCATAACTTTAGCTAGGATGATCCGATTGAGGCAATGTTGCATCCTTGGATTCACAATGGAAAGATCCACAACATTAGATACATTAGGGAGAAAGGTGATCACTTTGATGAGTTCCAATTCCAAAACTAAAATTATTATGCATGAAAGTTATGCGAATATAGGTCAATGATGTTTTGAATGTCACTCATCGGGATGTAAGAGAAAGGCGGATACGATTAGGCATCAAATCACTCAAACCATGTTATTGAACCCAAATTAAATGATGTGAGTCACAAATAAAGAGAGAAAGATAATAGAGGTGGAGAGAGAAAGGTCCAAGTTATCACATCTATCCCTTTTGTAAACAATGCCTCTTTTAATGAATTATTGATAATTATTTGTCATTTGTTAAAACATGGATCCTAAAGGATGGATAATTGTCCTTGCCTTCCTGGTCCACCTTACTTGGGAATAAAGGGATGAGGGGAATTGTTAAAACTAATATGTCTAGAAGCCAAGAGTCAACCTTTGGGTAGACCTCCCCCTTTGTTGGCTACAACAATAGCCCAATCCATAGAGGGAAAACATTATTTCCTTATAGAAATCCCCCTTGTACCCTAGGCAAATCTGTGGCCAACACATAGTTAGCAAGGGTAATAGAGTCTTTGACTCTATTTTGGTAAATCCATGCACATGTCGTTATTTGCATTATTTGGTACAAGATGCGTCATGATATTTACTGTATTATTTTTGGTTAGAAATAAGTGTATGAATTAATTATTTCTATGTATATACAAAAACCATACATAACTTTTATTAGATCCATACCTAGACCCAAGTAACCCTTGAAGACCCCAAACCCTAAAACACCAATCCTTGTGTATAATCTTAATTATAAAAGGTAGTAAGACATCACCCGTCAGTTGATATCAAAAGTAAATGGTTGAAATATTGTGTCTGGATTTATTTTTGTGTCAAAAGAGGGATATAGGTAAAGTATGGATATCATAATTATCATAGTTTTTTGGGTTTTTCAGGGGACTTTTTATGGATTTATTGAAATTTTAATTCCTATATTAATGTCATATGTTTGTCACCCAAAATAATTATATGTTCAACCCTAGTTATTTCACAAGGGTGTTTGGGAAAGATCTATTCCCTCCTTGACATGAAAACATCCACTCATGATAAAGCCTAGAAATATTTCTTAGAAATACCCCAAGAGAACATGTAAAACAACCAAGAACATTCTAGTGGGACCCACTAAAGGATTACACTAAAATTAGGGATAGCTCATGAAATTTTGAGAAATTGATTAACGAGCTTGCATTTGAAATTTTTAGCTAACCAAGTGAGCATTGAGATCATGGGTAAAAATGAAATTAAAATATGTTGCTCATTTTTGTGAAATCTATTGTCCTAATAAATTATACTTTCAGTAGTTTACAATTTCTGTGCCCCACATACCAACATAAGTTGAAAGTTTATGCACTATCGTTTGTTGCTTCAAGTTAACTCTCAAATGTCAACAAATAGGAAAAGGACAAATAAACACAGAGCTAATATGAAGAACCTTGGAGAACTAGATAGATTTCTTTCAATTTTAGTCTTTTTAAAAAATGAATAGATACTTCCTTTCTACAATTGCACCTTTTATGTAAATCTGGTATAGAGGTTTTATCTTATAATTGTTCTAAACATTTACCTTTTCTTTGTTATAATATTTTTTATTTGGGCTATTTATGAGAATTATAATATGAAAATATTGGTTATCACCTTTACCCCCCTTCTTTTTCCTCTATGATTGGGATTATTGGGGTAGGGCCATTATAGTAGTCTCAAGGACCCACATCTTCAAATCATATTGTATATGGAAACCTTATTTTCCTCTCTTGTCTTCCCTGGCAAGCTTGAGGGCAACCAAAGATAGCCAAGTGGCATAAAGGAACCCAAACGCTTGATTTAGTGATCATAGAAGCAAAGTTGACCATTTGCATAGTTTTGAAGCCACCTCCATTGCATAGGTCATATTCTCTTACGAGTATGAAGCCATACATGCAAACAAAGTAGTAGAGAAGCACTGTCATGAATGCATCAATGACAACCCATCCAACTCATCTTCATCTAAGCTTCGCTAAGATGTTTCCACTATCTCTAGATTTGATTGATGCTTCTCCAATCGATGACTTACTTTTCTTCTTCCATCATTGTCATCATGGAACCCATGTGTCTCGTGTTCCTTTACTAACTTCTTATCCATCAATCCTAACCCCATCATCTCCAACAATCTAGTGGTATCATAAAGATTGAAGATTCTTATTAAAGACCTTAAGACAACAACGATGACCTAAGGAAACCTCATCAATCAAGAGATACTCTTTGATCAAAGCAGGTACCTTGAACGACAAGAGATCATGGTCGATTGAAAAATATGCATCAAATGAAGTATCATCACATTGAACCATTAGAAATGAACCAAAACACAAGTTTAAGTAATTGAAGCAAGAAGTGTGCCTCAACACGCCACCCATTGATCATAGTGTGATGCCCATCAATTCAAGGGAAACCTCCCATAAATCAAAGGGACTAGCACTTTGACCCATTCAACCACAAGTTGAAGAAAAGATTTTATATAAAAAGGAAAAAATCTAATTTAGATGAATATCCTATGTTCTAGGAGGTTGAAACTGGACAGAGGTGGTAAGAGGTTAAATAGAGAATATCTACATCAAGGCAGCAAATAGAGGCTAACCTCCAACACCCTTATGATACACTTATTCACCTAAAAACCCTCTGGAACACCAAACCTCCCATGTAGACCCGAACGAAACACTATCAGAGGGTCATGTGAAGGCTTGGAAGATAAATGAATAAACTCCAATCCAGGTCAAAAAGAAAAATTGGGTTCCAACAAGGGTAGAGCAATAAGATGCAACTACAGCCTACAATCGATTATTCTTCCCTCATCAATACAATAGCTACAGTTTCACCATCCATTAAATTATTACAAGGTTCATCAATTTCAATGACTTGCAATAGTAGAAACCCAATTTAAGTGTATAAGATGATGTCCAAACCGCAACCTACATCAAACATGAAAAGTGTTTACTCAAGGTCTAAATTAACTAAACCCTTATTTTGATGATGACTAAACCATTCCAATTAATTATGTTTAATGTCTCTACTTGAGTGATTTCATATTATGCATAGATACACTCCAAATGCCCTAACTTGCGCATCTCAACTTGGAGAAAAGACAAGTCAAAGTCAATACAAGTGCACATTTTTGGAATATGATGTAAATCCATTAGAATCATGTTGTATATCACTTGTAATGATTGTATGACTTATAATTAAGCTTAGAAAAAATCAAGAACACTTAGATCGAATGTTTAAGCACTCAAAAGCCATTTTCCAACATTCACATCAGGTTGTTCATCGGTCGAGTTGCAAACTCGACGGATCCTGATTGGATCTTGAAAATGACTTTTGATCGGTCGAGTTTACACTTCACTGAACTCGACCGATGACTCTGTATACCAAAACTGATTTAAGTGAATCGATTGAGTTACCCCAGGACAAACTCAACCAATGGCCTAAATTGGTCTTGTCTCTTAGTGGGATCGGTCGAGTTACCTTTATAGAAACTCGACCGATTGCATTGTACAGAAAAGTGCAGAAAAGTGTTTCTAGCCGTTGTGGAGTTGCAATAAGTGAAAATATATCCATTGCAAGCCACAAAATGGCTAGTTTTTGTTCTTAAGTGTTCCCAAAGGCTAAGAGGCATCCCCAACTATAAATAGGACCCTTTGGGCTTCATTCCAAGGTTGAGCATTCAATGCAAAACTCTATATGAGGTTCCTAGTCTATAGTTGAGTGTATCCTACAACCTCCTCCTCCTCTCTCTCTAAGCGTAATCACTTACTACATTCATTAGAGTGAGTAGGAAATATGTAAGAGAGCTAGTCCTACATGTATATCTTGTGAGGCTCTCACTTCCACCACCTCCCTATCTCTCATTTCAACCATGAAGATGAATGATCTCTCTCTTGGCTAAGAGAGGTGAATAAGAACAAGGGAAGGAGTCCCTTAGTAAATATCAAGGATGAAGACTTGGAGCAAGAGTGGGTAAGACCTTGGTGAATGCAGAAGACTCCTTGCTCAAGTGGGTAAGTCCTTCGTGGAAGCTTCTCTGAGTGTAGGTGAAGGCAAAGGCTGAAGATCCAAGAAGAGTAGAAAAGTCATTGAAGGCGGAAGACTTGTGCTAGAGTGGATAAGACCTTAGAGAAGGCTGAAGACTCTTGGCAAAGTGGGTAAGTCCTTGGTAAGGTGGAATACTCTTGGTGCTTGGATGGGTAAGTCCTTTGGTGGTCATGTATTGTAAGTCTTATGAATGAATATAAGAGTGAAATGGTTAAGAAATCTTAGAGGTTGACCTCTCTAGGTAGTGGACTGACTCACTTCTAGTTTGAAGTGTGGAACCACTCTACATAGATTATCAGTTGGTGTATGTTCAATCTCTCTTCCCCTTGATATGCATGTTTTAGTTGCACTCAAATTTCCTATGTAGCAACCTTACCTTGTGATATATCTTGAAGGTCTAATGAATTTTGTTTAAGTGCATTCATCTCTATTCACCCCCCTCTAGAGCATCCAATCACCCATCTAGGATCTAACAATTGGTATCAGAGCCGGTTTCTCCAAGCATACTTCAACAAGTAGGAGAAGATGGGTGACTACTAAGGTGAGAGATGCTTCATCAACCTTCCAATCTTTGATGGGAGTAACTTCCTCTATTGGAAAAGAATGCTACAATTCTACATCCAAGGATCAAGTCTTGAGCTATGGCAAATGGAGGATCATCCATATAAGCTACCAGTGACAAATATAGAATAATGGGATGAAGCTACCATGAAGAAAGCCACCTTAAATGCAAGAGCAATCAACATCCTCTATGCCACCATGACCTCCACCGAGTTCAACTGGATTTCTTCTAGTGAGATGACCTATGAGGTATGGGAAAGCTATGCATCACTTATGAGGGGACAACTCAAGTAAAGGAATGCAAATTCTACATGCTCAAAGGGTTGCTTGAGAACTTCAAGATGGGAAAGGAGGAGAAGATAGCCAACATGTACTCAAGGCTCAACACCATTGTGAATGATCTTGTTATTCTAGGACATCCTATGAGTAGAGGAGAGATCAACTCAAAGATCCTTATAACTCTCCCCAAGAGATGGGAACCCAAAGTGACTTCCATTGAATAAGTAAGGTCTCTTGATGATATCCCCATTGAATAGCTCATTGAAAATCTACAAAACCATGAAGCCACACTTGACAAAAGATAAGAAGTTGAAAGACAAGAGGAGAAAGAGCTGAAGAGAATAAAGAAGGCTGAAATAAATGGTCAAATTGAAGCTATTATGGGACAAGCCTCTCCATCCTCTCATGTTGAAGAAGATGTTATGTACTCCAAGGGTAGATTCTACAAAGGCAAGAATTCCTCCTCCATCCCCAGTGCCTTAAGTGTGGAAAGAAGGGTCACTTCAAGATAGATTGCCCACAAGTCATAAAGACCCATCATAACAAGAAAAGAGAAGAGAAGTGGCACTCAAACTCAAGTGACTCCTCCAACTCAAGCTCAAGTGAAGATTCAAGTGGAGGATCTAGCTTAAGCTCTACTAAAGAAGGATAAAGTCATTTTTCTCTTATGGCTTCTACAAGAAAAGACTCAAATGAGGTAAATCTCAACTCTTTAGATAAAGAACCCTTAATTGCTATCATCAATGCTACTCGTACCTCTCTGAAGTCTTCTAAAAAGAAAAGAAAAAATCTTGCTAGAATTGTTGATAATATGCATGTAGAACTAGATGATCTTGAACATGTTAATACTTGCGTTCTTGATGATAAAAATGATTGCCTTAGCCAAGTAGACTCTCTTAAACTTAAAAATACTAGTTTACTTGATAAGATTAGATTTCTACAAGCTCAACCTCTTATGCCTAGTTTTAATGAAGAGCATACCTTAATTGTTGATTCTCTCATGCATGATATTGATATCCTTAAATCTGAAAACAAGGACAAAGATTTTTCTTTGCAAGGATTAGAATCTAAAAATGGTGTTTATCTTTCTAAGATTGTTTTGCTTGAAATAGAAAATACCTCCTTGCTTGCTAAAATCAATGTGCTTGAATCATGTTCTTGTTCTACTAGTAGAGAGAATAATGTAGTTGCTATTCGTGTTGATAGAGATTCTTATTTAACTAAAGCTCTTTGCTTAGAAAATGATCTTTTGCATGCTAGAGATAATATCAATCATTTGTCTTCTACTAGTTCTTCTCTTATGCATGATAATGATAGTTTGAGATCATCTTTGCAAAGATTCTTAGTTGGTAAAAATAATCTTAATGATATCTTATGCCATAATATTAAACAAATTGGTAGAAATGATTTAGGGTATGATAGCAGTCAAAGGAACAACAAAGGTAAAGGACCTCCAATATTCAATGGAGAATCCTCTAGCTCCAAGACTATGAGCACATGCAACTATTGCAATGATATTGGTCATTATTCTACTTGTTTCCCATTTAGGAAAGCACCCAAGAGCACTAGGATTTGGGTTGCTAAACTAACCCCTCCATACCCAAAAACATGATTGGGGACCATTTCAGCTTTCTTCTTGTAGTACTTGTAAATGGAATGACTTGAGCCATTGATTTGCAAATTGACTTCTCAATCCACATGAAAGAAGAAAGGTGAGATGTGTAGAGGGTGACAACAAGTGGAAAAAGGAATGGTAAGAACAAAGGTAAATGTTTTCTTGCTTATAGCCAATCCTAACTTGTTTTTGTCAAGTTAGTGTGCACTATGCATGTGGTTTTTGAGTCAAAAGTGGTATTTTGTGATTCTCTTTACACTCTTGCCCAAAAACTGCTTCTAATGTTTTCATAGTGCATTACTAACTTACTTACACATGTTTGGATATGGCTTATATCTTTAGCATATCTCTAAATATATTTTTATAAAATATATGTGCTTTTTGACAACAGCTTTGTGGGTCGAGTTAGTCCTATTTGAAACTCGACTGATAGGCACCAATGGGTATTGCCAACAAATGTCATTGGTCGAGTTGTCAATACACAATACTTGACTGACAACACTGTGTACAGAATATACAGTTGGATTTTTGGATGAGAATTTCCCTCTCAACTAGATTTTCTCAACTAATTGCTTTATTCTGTGGCACTCCCTTTGGTACATTTTATATGTGTTCATTGCCATGTTTTTAAATTGCCTTTCTTACTTACAACTCTATCTCTCTAATTGCTCTAAATTGGTATATCTATATCTTGCAATTACTTGCTTTGAGTTATTTTATAAGTTTTGATGATGATCTCTTTGGATGTCTTGGTTGTGTCTAAAATTGCTTCTGTGGTACTCTAACTTGCTTCATCTATCTAGTGGTATATCTTATTTGGAGAGAACCTTGAGGTTCTTAGTGGTAATCATCTTTCGATAATGATGCATATTTGCTAGTAAGTTATATCCTTTCCATGGTTCTAAATTTACATATCTCTTTGTTTGGATAAATCTCTACATCTACTCATAGCTTGTTTTATCTTATGTATCTTGTGCATCTCTTGCTATGATCTAGATCCTACTAGTAGTCCTAACTTGTGATATCATCTACTAGTAGTTCACATACATGTAGTTCTAGCCTTGTTCATCAAGTGGTATTCTATATGCTATGCTTGTATCTTGTTTCATACTTTCTCAAGCTTGTTCCTTAACTTGCATACCTACTATCTTGAGTTTCTTGCATAACTTTGTGATGCAGGATACATATAGCTGCATTGTATGTAGAAATTGGATCTTTGGATTTCATGCAGATTTTGCTCTAGTTTTAGCTTTTGGTGCAAGACTAGTGTTTTTTATGTAGAAATGGCCTTCTGAGAATGACTCATTGTTTTTCCATGAGCCCTGACACTTTTTGGGCAATTTCTTTCATCTTGAGGGTCAAAATTGTAATTTATGTTTTTTACAACACTTTATCTTGCATTATGGGTTGTTCAAGTGCATGCTTTAACTTACTTTTCTTTCTATGCTTGGACGAGCCCATAACTGTGCTCTTCTACTCTCCTTTTATAACTTTTGTTATCTCCTTTCTCTTAACAAGTGGTGTTTCTTATTTCTTCATACCCCCAACTTATGAAATGACAAAGGGGGAGAAAGACATGTCTTCTTTTGACAAAATAGGGAGAAGGAATGTCTTACATGAAGAGGAGAAGTATGTCCATGTAAGAGGGAGAAGGTAAAGGGGAGAAGACATATATGTGTAGAACATATATGAGTATAAGACATAATATTCTATAAATGTTATGAAAGCTAACAATGTAGGAGAACTAGCATCAATTGAGGGGGAGTATGAGAACCCCACTAGCATCAATTGAGGGGGAGCATATGAACTCAATTCTATTGAAACCTCTAAGTTTCTCCAAAGGTATGAATTTACTTAAATGCTTTCAATACATTTATGGAATGGTTTATCATCTTCAAAAAGGGGGAGAACGTTGACTCAAGGTCTAAATTGACTAAACCCTTATTTTGATGATGACTAAATCATTCCAATTAATTGTGACTAATGTCTCTACTTGAGTGATTTCATATTATGCATAGACACACTCCAAATGCCCTAACTTTTGCATCTCAACTTGGAGAAAAGATAAGTCAAAGTCAATACAAGTGCACGTTTTTGGAATATGATGTAAATCCATTGGAATCATGTTGTAAATCACTTGTAATGATTGTATCACTTGTAATTAAGCTTAGAAAAAATCAAGAGCACTTAGATTGAATGTTTAAGCACTCAAAAGTCATTTTCCAAAATTTACATCAGGTTGTTCATCGGTCGAGTTGGAAACTCAATCGATCCTGATTGGATCTTGAAAATGACTTTTGATCGGTCGAGTTTACACTTCATAGAACTTGACCGATCCCTCTACATACCAAAATTGATTTAAGTGAATCAGTCGAGTTCCCCCAAGACAAATTCGACCAATGGCCTAAATTGGTCTTGTCTCTTAGTGGGATCGGTCGAGTTACCTTTATAGAAACTCGACTGATTGCACTGTACAGAAAAGTGCAGAAAAGTGTTTCTAGCCATTGTGGAGTTGTAACAAGTAAAAATATATCTGTTGCAAGCCACAAAATGGCCAGTTTTTGTTCTTAAGTGTTCCCAAAGGCTAAGAGGCATCTCGAGCTATAAATAGGATCCCTTGGGCTTCATTCCAAGGTTGAGCATTCAATCCAAAACTCTATATGAAGTTCCTAGTCTATAGTTGAGTGTATTCTACAACCTCCTCTCTCTCTAAGCTTAATCACTTGCTACATTCGTTAGAGTGAGTAGGAAATCTAGAAGAGAGCTAGTCCTACATGTATATCTTGTGAGGCTCTCACTTCCACCACCTCCCTTTCTCTCATTTCAACCATGAAGATGAAGGATCTCTCTCTCCTGGCTAAGAGAGGTGAAGAAAAACAAGGGAAGGAGTCCCTTGGTAAAGATCAAGGCTGAAGACTTAGAGTAAGAGTGGGTAAGACCTTGGTGAAGGCAGAAGACTCCTTGCTCAAGTGGGTAAGTCCTTGGTGGAAGCTTCTCCGGGTGAAGGTGAAGGCAAAGGCTGAAGATCCAAGAAGAGTAGAAAAGTCCTTGAAGGTGGATGACTTGTTCTAGAGTGGATAAGACCTTGGAGAAGGATGAAGACTCTTGGCAAAGTGGATAAGTCCTTGGTAAGGTAGAATACTCTTGGTTCTTGGATGGGTAATTCCTTTGGTGGTCATGTATTGTAAGTCTTATGAATGAATATAAGAGTGCAATGGTTAAGAAATCCTAGAGGTTGACCTCGCTAGGTAGTGGACTGACTCACTTCTAGTTTGAAGTGTGGAACCACTCTACATAGCTTGTCACTTGATGTATGTTCAATCTCTCTCTCCCTTGCTATGAATGTTTTAGTTGCACTCAAATTTCCTATTTAGCAACCTTATCTTGTGATATATCTTGAAGGTCTAATGAATTTTGTTTAAGTGCATTCAGCTCTATTCACCTCCCTTTAGAGCATCCAATCACCCATCAAGGATCCAACAAAAAGGACTACATAGAAACATAATTTGGTAAAGAGACAGTCATGAATGATATGGCCATCCTTATGATAGTGAGCAACGAACTAGCACGTGATGCACTTGATGACATCACCTTTGCTTGAGGGATCACCTATATTGATGTTGAAATAGAGTTCATACCCTCTCTTATAAAGGTCCCTCTAAAACTAAAAGAAAAGGAGAAATGTGGAGGCGTATTCAGTGTCTCGACTAAGATGTTCAAGAATGACTATGTTATAACCGAGAAGATGCTCAATTGAGTCATTTTCCATGACATCTATATTGTCAAAATTGTTGATAGAGAGAATGTTATTGAGGATGAAAGAGGATTTCTTGTTGACATCTAGTGACACATTTCTATAGAAGAAAAGCACAAAGCAGGACACTCAAATACATTTTGGGTTGTTGCAAGTGGTGCATATGATAATCACCAACATCCTTTTCAACAAGATAAAGATTTAGAATGTAAGTCAAAAAAATAGTTGCATGTTCTCTAGGGAACGCTCGAGGGGAATCCATACAATATGAGACAACTCCTTAAAGATCATTTTGCACAATAGACAAAGATCACTCAATCAATAAAGATAAAATTGATGATCAATGAGCAACAACCAATAAATATTTAAAACTCAATAATTTAATAAAAACAATAAGAATACTTCCACTCTTTATATAACAAAAAATCTAATGTCAACTGTTGGGTTTTGTGGGACAGAACAGGCAACAGAAACAAAGATTTTATCTAACCACAAACCCATAACCAGCAGATCGCATCAACAACTATGCAATATGAAAGATGGTTTAGCGAGATATACATGGTCTTGAGGCTTTCTCAACGACAATACCTCACAACTAGTGTGGCTTTCAACCACCTAGTCTTTGAAGGCATCTGTGCAGCTCCTGGTATAGACCCGGACTATGATTGACAGTCGTACTCCTAAGCAGAAGAAATCTCCCTCCACTATAGATAGTCGACATGGACCATTGGGAACTCTAGTCGTCCTGATGGATAGACTAGAAGGAGTCATCCTCCTCGGTCGATGTACTAGTCACCGACACACTCTCCCACCACCACTCGCTTTTCTATAGTTGTCTTTCCCTCATTGTTCCTCCTTGGATAGGTAGAACTTGCTTGGGCTTTCTCAGTTACCACAACTAGAGAGGACAAAAACTTTGCAGAGCAACTGATGTTCTGAGTTGTGTCTTCTGAGAAGCCCCATGTACCCCTCTATTTATAGTAGAGGGCAGGGTCAGGGTTCCTGGTCTGTGCAGGAGTAGAAGGGTCCAAATTTTCCATGAATTGATTGTATTGCAGTAGGTGAACCGGTCGTTTCACAACTCAATCGGTCATTTGGGCAGGTGAGCCAATCGGTTCATTAGTGAACCAGTTGGTTGGGAGTGCGAACTGATCAGTTCACTTAGTGAACCAGTCATTTCACTTCCCAGATGTGCCCACAATTGACTTTCCTTATTTATTTCTAATTAATGCAAAGATTTTCTTGTCCCAATCGAAAAGTGAAACAAGGATCTTTTCTCATGAACTGTTTAACCCAACACATGCTCGTTTGGCCCATTTGAACTGATCGGTCGACTAGAGTGAATCAGTCATCTCACTGACCATGATTCGATCGGTTCACTCAGTGAACTGGTTGGTTGGTGGTCCGAGTTGTGCAGAACTCAGTCAATGTAGTTCTCAATCAATCTGACACTCTAATCAGTTGGTTCAACACTTGAACTTGATGATTCTGAGTCAAGTCTATTGATTGAATGTTTAATTGATTACCTAAACACTTTAGTAATCAATCTAAACATCATTCATGGATAAACTCCTCTTCCAGGTTAATCCTATGTGTGTGACCCTATAGGTTCCATTTCACATTGGCAGTGAATGTCTTTACCCAACTTATGACATCACAAGAAAAGAGTGGTGCCTAGTCGCACATCAGTACTACCCAAGTGAAGAGGAAAGTTGGAGAACAACTTTCAACCTACAATCTATTATTGGTGTTACAGTGAATGTATAGTTCCTTTGTCACTGATATCCGGATTGAACTTGAGGCATGGACTTGTCATCCTATACAAACGTTCAATCCATGTTTCTTGAAACAGAGCAGACTTTCTAAGATATATGCAAGATCAATATCATATATTGACTCGTATGTACATGGCCATGTATATCTCAATATCGCTTGTCAAGTGGCCAGGATATCATACTCCCTTAGGAGGGACAAATTCCATATCTATCACTCATAGTCAAAACCCCATGTGTCAAAGCCACCTAATCACCACCTTTATAACAATCCATATTTTAGGATTACGTGTGATGATGTCAAAGTGTACCCAACAACATGTGATGAGTGCAGTGATTTTAGGTCTAAGAACCACAATCACCACCAATACTATAAGAGATGATCTTGACTAACCAAGTGTGGTTTCCATGCATCACTCTTATAGTGGGTCTATCCGATACATTGTTCTCTAACATGTATATGTGTGCTTGGTTTGATATCATATATCATGACTGATGAGATTCTGTCATCAAACAACACACACTCTAGTCTTCTGTGTTATTGATGTCTATGGTTATTTCCACATTAACAACTGAATAGGAACATTAGTGAGAATGTTCATACTCTTAACATCCGTATGATCTCATTGTTCAAGTCACATACTTGAAGACATACGCCATTGAGTTTTTTCATTCTCTAGACATATATCATGTAATACTATTATCTCAAAAATAGTTAAAACATATAGATAGAAATTGCCTTTATTAGTATCCAAATCATTTCCAAAGTATGCCATTACAATCATCATATGACTGGCTCTATGGGCATACATACCAACAAACTCCCACTTGCACTTAGAGATAATCACCCATGAACCTCAGTCCTTGTGATCTAGCATGACCATCATGCTTCTGATGTGAAAGTGCCTTAGTCAAGGGATCAACATGTCTTCAGTTGGTACTCTACAAATCTTCACATCTCCTCGTAGTACAATCTCTCACATGAGATGGAAGCACCTCTATATGTGCTTGGACCGCTGCTATGATCCGGGTTCTTTAGCTTGTACAATAGCTCCATTGTTGTTACAATAAAGCTCAATTGCATCACAAATTCTAGGAACCACCCCAAGTTCAGAGATGAACTTCTTGATCCACACAACCTCCTTTACTGCATGGGATGCATTAATATACTCGACCTCTGTCGTAGAATCTGTAACTGTCTCTTGCTTGGAAGTCTTCTAACTCATAGCTCCATTGTTAAGGCAAAACACAAATCTTAACTGTGATCTATAATCATCTTTATCAGTTTGGAAGCTTGCATCAGTGTAACCCTTTACCACCAACTCTTCCTCACCACCATAGACGAGGAACTGATCCTTAGTCCTTTTCAAGTACTTTAGGATGTTCTTCACGACTGTCCAGTGAGCATCTCTGGGATCTGACTGATATCTGCTCATCATGCTAAGTGTATACGAGACATCGGGAAAAGTGCACAACATTTCATACATGATGGATCCAATTGCTGATGCATATGGAATCTCACGCGTGCATTCCCTCTCTTCACAAGATTTGGGACATTGAGCTCTAGAGACGGGAATTCTAAGAACCATGGGTATTAAGAACCATGGGTATGTTTCCTATCTTTGAGTTCTCCATGCTAAACATCTTCAACACTTTGTCAGTGTATGTGCTTTGACTTAGTCCAAGAAGCCTTCTGGATCTATCTCTATAGATCTTGATTCCTAAGATACAGGGTGCTTCTCCCAAGTCTTTCATTGAGAATGTATTTCCAAGCCATGTCTTTACCCTTTATAAAGTAGGAATGTCATTCTCCATCAATAGTATGTCATCTACATAAAATATGAGGAATGTAGTCATGCTCCCACTAACCTTCTTGTACACACAAGGTTCATCTTCATTTTGACTAAAGGCAAACTCTTTGACTGCTTTGTCAAATCAAATATTCCAGCTCCGAGATGCGTGCTTCAATCCATAGATTGACCTTTGTAGCTTACAGACCTTATTTTCATCCTTTGGATTTATAAAACCTTCAGGTTGTGTCATGTACACATCCTCGACAAGATTCCCGTTGAGAAATGTGGTTTTAACATCCATCTGCCAAATTTCATAGTCATAGTAGGTTGCAATAGCAAGCATGATCCTGATGGACTTAATCATGGCAACTGGAGAAAAGGCTTCATCATGGTCAATACCTTGAACTTGTCTGAAACCCTCTGCAACCAATCTGCCTTTATAAGTTTGCACATTGCCATCCATGTCAGTCTTCTTCTTGAAAACCCATTTGCACCCTATGGGTTTTACCCCTTCAGGTGGATCCACCAAGGTTCATACCTTGTTGGTATACATGGATTCCATCTCAGATCTCATGGCCTCAAGCCATTTCTCAAAATATGGTCCCTGTGTAGCTTCTAAATAGGTAGTTGGCTCATCATCTATGACCAACTCACCGCCTTCTTGAGTCACAATATATCCAAATCTTTCAGGCTCAAGGCATGTCCTACTAGATCTACGAGGTCCCTGTGTTACTTGAGGAGACTGAGATTCCACAACCACTTGTGAATCTCTATTTTCCTCTTGTTCATCTATTGGTTCAATTTTTTCTTGTTGGTCTCAAACCTCTTTGAGGTCTACTTTCCTCCCACTGCTTCCTTTGGAAATAAATTCCTTTTCTACGAATACAACATCTCTGGCAACAATCACTTTGTTGTCAGATTGAGAATAAAAGTAATATCCTTTGGTCTCCAAAGGGTATCCAACAAAATAACATTTATCTGATTTGGGTCTAAGATTTTAAAAAACATTTGCCTAACATAAGCTTTACAACCCCAAATCTTCATAAAAGAAACATTGGTATGCTTCCCATGCCATATCTCATATGGTTTCTTTTGAACCAATTTGGATGGTACGTTGTTAAGTGTAAATGTGGTGGTTTCAAGAGAATAACCCCAGAAGGTTGTCGAAAGACTAGAAAAACTCATCATAGATCACACCATATCTAGTAATGTGTGATTCCTTCTTTCTAATACACCATTGTGTTGTGGTGTTCCAAGTGGAGTCCATTGTGATACAATATCATGGGCTCTCAGAAGGTCCTCAAACTCTTTACTTAAGTATTCTCCACCTCGATCAGATCAAAGTGCCTTAATACTTTTACCAAGTTGGTTCTGTACTTCATTCATGAAATCCTTGAACATTTCAAGGGTTTTTTATTTATGTTTCATCAAGTAAACATAACCACACCTACTGAAGTCATCAGTAAAGGTAATGAAGTACTGATACCCACCTATAGCATTTGTTCTAAAAGACCCACATACATCAATATGTATGAGTCCTAATAGATCACTCGCTCTCTCACCTTTTCCTGAAAGGGAGTCTTGGTCATCTTACCCAATAAACAAGATTCACATGTCTCTATTGATTCATAATCAAAGGAGTCCAGATATCCATCTTTATGGAGTCTAGATATGCGATTCTCATTTATGTGCCCTAGACGATAATGCCAAAGGTACGTTTTGTTTGAGTCATTGAGTTTTTGTCTTTTGGTGTTTACCTTGTATACACTTGTCTATAAATCTATCAAATATAGACCATAAGACATTGGGACGTTGCCATGAAAGATCCCATATTTAGAAATGGAATATTTTCCATTCTTAATAAGAAATTCAAATCCATCCTTGTCCAAACAAGACACAGACATGATATTCCTATTAATGGAAGGTACATAATAGCAGTTATGTAACTCCATTATTAGCCCAATTGGTAGAGATCACTCATAGGTTCCTACTGCACTGGCAACAACTCTTGCTCCATTAGCAACACGTAGTTCAACCTCACCTTTTACTAAAGGCCTACTTTTCAGATTCTTCACATTTGAACAAATGTGTGATCCACATCCGGTATCAAGTACCCCTGACAAAGAAGTAGTAAAGTTAATCTCAATTACGTATGCACTTGAAGTAGAGATCTCTATCCCTTGCTACATCTTCCTTGATTCCCTTAATCCTCTCCATATTCTGAGTGCAGAAGATTTGGACTTCAGCTTGGCGGGAGAATGCTTCTCTGCCTTGCCTGTGTCCTTGGATTCCATTCCACTGATCACTATCATGGAACTATCCTTCTTCATTTGTGCTTCAACATTTGTCAAAATGTCAAGCAACTCTAACAGTAGTTTAGCCATGTTACACAAGTAATAATACTTGATTAACAACTTATATGATTTAGGAAATGATTTCAAAATCATATCTGTGGCCAACTCTTGACCCAAAGGAAGTCCCAATTTTTCTAGATGTTCTATATGCCCAATCATATTGAGCACATGGGGTCTAACTGGATCTCCCTATGTCAGTTTGCATTCAAACAATGCCTTAGGTGTACATAGAGCATATTCTCTAATCACTGGTATCTTAGGAATATGCAGAACACTTCTCATAGTCCTAAACCAGTTATGGAAATATTTCTCAATTAAATTGTCTGATTTCAACAATGATTTCTTTGGCATTTGATTCTATAAGAGAAACATTTGCATTTTGTCAAAACTCCTTTTGATTTGATTTGAATAAAATTGATGATATTTAATTAGGCCTTTAATTAATTATCGCTCCCACTATTTTGATCAAATTGATAGCCCTCACCATCAATTCGTAAGATTGCAGTGTACAACCTTCTAGTGAGCCAAGAGACAAAACAATTGAGTTATTATCAGGTCAACGCCAACGTCCATAATCAATTATTAAGGTAAGTAACATTTATCAATTGCATCTTATGCAATTCTTGGATAGATGATATGAACAATTCTTTGCCATACTCATATGCATGCCTCTAAATGCTTAATCTCATTAAGACCACTTAATTAAGCTTGACCTAAAACCCAACATGATAGAAGTTCACCCCGCTTGGCGGGCCCACACAACTACCATCATACTTCCACGAGATAGACAGCGCACCACCCTTGTGATGCCCATGCTTGTCGATCAAGCTTTCAATGTGTGATGTTTATGGAAAGCATCTAAGACTTAATATTATGTTGAGGGGTTTGGTATTTATATTTATATACATATCCAATCACCACATATATAATACGTTTCATATACATGCTATATCCCACAAGAAAACATGTGAAGCGATAAAATGATGATTATGGCCTACCATTTTAATTCCTTGAGCCAAAAGGAATCACGGTCATCCAGGTCTACATGCAACAACCTGCATTTGATGAAGATTTGTACTTTATCCATTCCAGTTTGATCAGCTCATCCTATGACTGATTGGCTCACCTCCTAGCCGGTCGGTTGGTTGTCACCAACCGATCATCTGGCACCTCCAGATGGCCAGTCTGTCATGTCATCGTGCTCCTCATTAGGCCACCAGCTGCTCGTCTCGCACCATCAACCGGTCATCTCGATCCTCCAATTTCCCATCTGGACGCCCATCATTCTTCGACATAATAGGAAATAAAACTATCCTACTGTTACATATCTATTTGGAAAACCCCGAGTTACATTGAAGGGGAGCAAAGGTAGAAGAGAAGGCTCGAGTTATCTCGAGTTACATCTGGTATAGAAGAAAGGACTCGGTACGCAGACCGAGATGCAAACAACCGCAACCAACCAAGAACACACATAGGGGTTTATAAGACATAACCACACTACTCATCCACCATTAAAACTATTTTAGGGCGACGCGCATCGATTGCATATATATACCATATCATGTATGTATATAGGGATTTGTGGTGTTTAATCGGATATGCACATTAGCCAGTTAAAGTATTCACATCGCATGCAATAAATAAATGGTGAAAAATTAAAATCTGATCATATCGATTAATCCTAAAACATAGTATCTTGACGTGGCTCTGATACCACTATTGGATTTTGTGGGACAGAACAGGAAGCGGAAACAAAAATTTTATCTAACCACAAACCCATAACAAGCAGACCACATCAACAACTATGAATAGGAAAGATGGTTTAATGAGATATACCTAGTCCTAAGGCTTGCTCAACAACAGTACCTCACAACTAGTGTGGCCTTCAACCACCTAGTCTTCGACAATGTCTGTACAACTCCTGGTGTAGACCCGGACTGCGGTTGACAGTCGTCCTCCTGAGCGGTAGAAATCTCCCACCTCTATAGATAGTCCACACGGACCACCGGGAACTGTAGTCGTCCTGATAGACAGACTAGAAGGAGTCCTCCCCCTCTGTTAGTGTACTAGTCACCAATACACTCTCCCACCACCATTCACTTTTTTGCAGTTGTCTTTCCCTTGTTGTTCCTCCCTGGACGGGTAGAACTTGCTTGGGCTCTCTTGGTTACAATAACCAGAGAGGACAACAAATTTGTAGAGCAACTAATGTTCTGAGTTGTGTGTTCTGAGAAGCCCCCTGTACCCCTCTATTTATAGTAGAGGGTAGGGTTAGGGTTCCCAACCTGTGTGGGAGTAGAAGGGTCCAGATTTTCCACAAATTAATTGTACCGCGGTAGGCGAACCGTTCGTTTCACAACTCAACCGGTCGTTTGGGCAAGTGAGTCGATAGGTTCACTAGTGAACCGGTCAGTTGGGAGTGTGAATCAATCGGTTCACTTAGTGAACTGGTCGTTTCACTTCCCAGACTTGCCCACAATTGACTTTCCTTATTCGTTTCTAATTAATGCAAAGATGAATTCTTGTCTCAATCGAATTGAACAAGTGAAACAAGGATCTTTTCTCATGAACCCAGAAACCCAACACATTCTTGTTTGGTCCATGTGAACCAATTGGTTCACTAGAGTGAACCGGTCGTCTCACTGACTATGAGCCGATTGGTTCACCCAGTGAACCAGTCGGTTGGTGGTCCAGGTTGTGTAGAACTCAGTTAATGCAGTTCTCAATCAATCTAACACTCTAATCAGTTGGTTCAACACTTCAAATTGATGATTCCGAGTCAAGTCTATTGATTGAATGTATAATTGAGTACCTAAACACTTTAGTAATCAATCTAAACATCATTCATGGATAAACTCCTCTTCTTGGTTAATCCTATGTGTGTGACCCTATATGTTTCATTTCACGTTGGTAGTGAATGTCCATTACCAACTTATGACATCACAAGTAAAGAGTGGTGCCTAGTCGCACATCAGTGCTACCCAAGTGAAGAGAAAAGTTGGAGAACAACTTTCAACCTACAATCTGTTACTGGTGTTATAGTAAATGTATAGTTCCTTTGTCACTGATATCCTGATTGAACTTGAGGCATGGACTTGTCATCCTCTACAAACATTTAATCCATGTTTCTTGAACCAGAGTAGATTGTCTGTGATATATGCAAGCTCAATATCATATATTGACTCGCATGTACATGGACATGTATTTCTCAGTCTCACTTATCAAGTGGCCATGATATCATACTCCCTTAGGAGGGACAAATTCCATATCTATCACTCATAGTCAAAACCCCATGTGTCAATGCCACCTAATCATCACCTTTATAACAATCCATATTTTAGGATTGCGTTTGATGATGTCAAAGTGTACCTAACAACATGTGATGAGTGTAGTGATTTCAGATCTAAGAACCACAGTCACCACCAATACTATAAGAGATGATCATGACTAACTATGTGTGGTTTCCATGCATCACTCTTATGGTGGGTCTATCTGATACACTGTTCTCTAACATGTATATGTGTGCTTGGTTTGATGTCATATATCATGACTGATGAGATTCTGTCATCAACCAACACACACTATAATCTTTTGTGTTATTAATGTCTATGGTTATTTCCACAATAACAACCACCTAGGGACATTAGTGAGAATGTTCATACTCTTAACATCTGTATGATCTCATTGTTCAAGTCATGTACTTGAAGACATACATCATTGAGTTTTTCATTCTCTAGACATCTATCATGTAATACTATTATCTCAAAATAGTTAACACATATAGATAGAAATTGCCTTTATTATTATTCAAATCATTTACAAACTATGCCATTACAATCATCATATGACTGGCTCTGTGGTCATACATACCAACATCAACTTCAATAATACAAGAAATGAATTCATGAAGTTTGTTGTTGAGCTCAAGCATGACAATCCTTAAATGATACCCATTGAGATAGAGCTTGGAGTGGAGGAACCAACAACAGCTATAAATCATATGTGGTGAATTCAACCTACATCTCCTCCATCTTCCTCAATGTTGACACAAATACCAAGGCTTTGAAATAAATGAGAATTTTTCTCATTCCCCTTAAAATTTTAGGAGCATTCGTTTTGCATCTTACAAAATATCTAAGACAAGCATGCTTAGATTTAAAGAGTGGAACACATACCTTTAACCATGGTGAATCCATTCGTATAAGAAAGGTCATGATAAGACTAGAGTGGGTGTTGGATTAGAACTTCCCAATCTTGTTTTCCAGCTAGAAGCTATATGCCATCTACAAGCACACACCATAAGAACCCAAAATTTTAGGGACATGGATTTCTGTGTTATGAAATTCATGGAAGAACTAAACAAAGACATGATTATTTCTAATACAAATGCTAAGTTCTTCTATTTCACGAGAGAAAAATACAACATGAAAATGATCACAATAGGGGAATCTTCAATAACTCGATAATGTTAAATTAATTAAGGCAGTTCTAGTGCTCATAGATTTCCCTCCAAGACATTACTTCCCTAGGAGATGGGCCATACATTGAAGCATTATTCTCCTATCCCACAACAACAGTCGTAGAGTCATTCCAACACACGGTGAAAAAGATAGAGCCACTTCCAAAAGATCTTGACAAATATCTCACAAGCAGTACTAGATTTCCCTATGGAAATATAAGAAGTGGTGGAGGTTGTTGACATAGGAAGGGCCTTAATGTTGGAATTCAAATATATTTATAGGAGGGTGTCATCCATCTATCATAAAAATACTTGGATATAACATGTGGCGACTACAACAAGGTGACAGTTTTGCATATTTCGTCAGTCATTATCCTATATCAGTCAAAGAAGAAGACTTGTATGAGACACATCAGGTTGGGGGAAGCATGACTATGGAAATCATATAGGAAGTACATTAAATTCTTATAGATGGCTTCACAAATGAAGACACACCAACCTATGTCTTTATGGTCTTGTGAATTAGCTAGAGAACAAAATACGATGAAGGAGACTATGAACAAAGAATTTCCAATTGGGATTCTATAAGAGTCAATGTTGCACCTTATCTTCCTACAAATCCTCCATGTAAGGTATACTATGATTTTGTCCTTTGATATAAAGCATAAGATGAGGGTTCAATAGAATAGCTCTGGCCCTGAGTTAAAATAGAGCATGAAAAATAAACACAAGCAACCCTAAAAATTAATAGAAAAATATCCAAAGAATGTGCTATTTATATTATCAAGATCATCAAAGAGTGTGCCACCTGCTACATCAAAGACACATGAGAGAACTTGTTTTTCCACCATCAATATCCATAAAAAAACTAGAATCATAGGATTGTAATTATGCATTCTAGGAGGGAAGCATACCATTTCAAAAGAGCTAAAAGTTAAATAAATAACTAGTGTGGACTTCTATTGACTCTGAGTCACATACACAATATGCCTACTAAAGTCACACTGGGGTGACCAGAAGCATTGTAATCAATAACAGTCCAAACTCTCACTTGTTTATTATCTCCATTAGTCTTTGAAACTCTAGGGGTAAAGTGTATGATATGTTTAGAGGAAATAAACAAGTGAGGGAGGTAAATTATTATCCTAAAACTTTAGAGTTTGTTTTTGTGCATATTGTTCCTCATTTGTCAGTTTAGGAGGATTTTTTCTAAAAATTTGTAATAAATGGATATTTTATACTATTTGCCACATTCTTTATTTGATGAGTAACTTTGGTAAATTTTGACTTGTACTAGTGTTAAACTACAATTTTGATCCAATCCTTAGGAGGAGGCTTATCAATTTCCCTACACATAATATGCTTGTCATCAATTACTTTTATTGTTGTTTTGTTCATAACTAAATAAGTTAAAAATGAAATTTCTTATTTTACTGATATGTTCATATCTTGATGCCAAACTCTTTTCATAAGGTCAATAGCACACTCTTAGTCAATTGAAGTCTTTGATGAAATATTGGAGTCTAGGGCTCATGCATCACATCAATTTCATGATTCCTCATTGTCTATTCGCTCGCAGTGGTTGAACTGAGAAACAAAATTTGAGGAATCTATTTGAAACACAGGGTCCTATTTGTTGGATGAGTGGTGCAAAAAATTGATTAATCAGTTCCAAATACCAATTGAAGGTGCACAATAATGATTGAGAAAAAATGCACCCCACTTCATCAACATTATAAACCTTAAAATATAAATAGGGCCCCACATCCTACAAAATCATAAAAACCCACAATATGCCAAAAATTTCAAAAATAACATATTGAATGAAAGCGTGAGAATTGTGGTGTGCTAGGGTGATGAGGGGTATTCCCAACAAGTATATTGTTGCACTCTCAAATGTAGATGTAT